>NW_027019317.1:13226907-13290948 GCF_013076305.1 Rhopilema esculentum
TGTGAACACTTTCATTGTGAAATTAATTATATTAACTTTGTATGTATTAAATTGTAAATACTTGTTTTTTCAATTACACGGGCGCTGGCATGTGCCAGGCTCAACGGAAAAAAAAAAGTGATCAAGAAGGCGTTTCTTCCAGGGTGAGGCCCTTCCATTGCAGTTCGGTTGGGCTGACCCCTGCGATTACCCCAAACGTGGGTAACTCGACCGTACAATTTCTGGTAGTGGGGACCTGCGTTCGCGCTAGTCCCCTCACAATTGTCTAAAGAATCCAGCCAACCCAAGCAGAATCCCACAAGCAGTTCCTCAAATAAAGCCGCCCATTGCGCCTTCTTGATCACTCTCAATATACAATATACAATATACAATAGAGGTAGATTGTTATACAAAGACTTGTCATTGTTTGCTTTGCCTTTGTCTGCCTTAACCTTGTTCGTCGTCTGCCGTAGTAATGTTGTCTTAAATATGATCCTTTCAAGCAGGACAATCATCGTTTCTGAAATGTTATGGCTTTAGCATGCCTATCTTGTAGCATTTGATAGAAAAGGCCAAATTAATTCAAGTTCAACACAGAAAAAAATCTTCCTGTCCAAATAAACATACTTTGCAACTTTCAGAGCAGCATGTTGCAAATCTCAAGCAAACCTATCTTCAATTCAAATTCAAATTCGAATTCATTTAATGCATCAAAATATGTTATAGAAGTTTGTCTATAATTATACTAAATAGCAATAATCAAGAAGCAATGATAAGTAAGAGCTTCATAGTGTCAATTAGCATTTGAGAATTAGAAACTTGGTAAAGTCAATTTGACAAAGTGAAAGTGAAAGTCAAAACAATTCAGGCAAAAATTGAGGCAAGGATTACTGTATTATTGCAAGAAGATTCTTGGGCCTCTGGAAATCTGCATGGCCTATTTTTCACAATTCCAAATCAAATACTTTTTTTAAAAGCTATTCGTTCTAATAGCCATTTGTAGGGATGATTGCAGTTTTTTATTTCCCTTACATGGTTTCATGGTTTGTTCTAATTGTTGGAGTGGCAAGATGCTTTTTGGTTGCTTAGCGGGTTTGATATCCATGTCAAGAAATCTAGCTTCCAGCCAAGCTGACCATCATTACTGGGGATGAGCTGCCTGCACTTGAACGAGTCCCGACAACAACCAACCCCCCCCCCCCAATACCCATTCTGAAGATTATGTAACTTAATTTCGGAAAAAATCTTGGATATTTTAGCAATTTTTGCAGCATAAAATTGAAAATATTGATTTTCATGAGTAGGCTTCAATAAGCTGGGCTTTCAGGGATTGTTCAATTCCCAATAATTACATGACAGGCCAATTGTGAAAGTGCCTTCGATGGATACCAAAGTGACTTGTAAGAAAGAACAATCACAAAAGCATTTTGATTCAAGGAGTTCAAAAAACCATCACTGATCTCTTATCGTTCGACCAACTATGGTGAACCTTTCCTTCAATTATATAAACTCTTTGGGTTTGCCACTCGAGTAATGAACAAGTGTCTATATGCAAGGTTTCGGCTTTCTTAGAATCATATCATCAGTCAGTGACAGAATGCAGTCATAGAACAGCTTCCATCCTCTCATCTTCTCAGTTTATCCCGTTCTCCAATCCGACTGCCACAAGGAAAGCTGAAAGTTAAGTTTAATCTTCTTCCCAATGATAGTCTAGTGGTCTTTTTGCCTCTTGGGTCACGGGGAGGCTCGTTCATGAATAGATAGTAAGGGTAAGCACAACAACACGGAGCAACAGCGCGCGCTGTAGAACTTAAGCCATATTTTTTGGAAGAAAGCGCCTTTCCCTGCTGTTGCAGCTCACAACTGCTGCTGCATGCTGCTGCATGCTGCTGAGTGGCCATGTGAAGCCGAATAACTCATTCACTAACTCACTTACCTCGACGACGTTCTTCAACATCCACAGATTGATTACTTTGCTGCTGGAGTGAGGGAGCAGGCAGGCAGGCAGGCAACAGGCAAAAAAACTGAGCGCTCCGCAAGCAACGAGGCAGACTTGTGGAGAGTCTGAACTGAAGACATGAGACTGGGTATCGCTTCTCGGCCTTTGGGCTAAGATCAAGTCCCACAAGTGTTGCTGCGAACTTTGGAAGAGGATTTGGAACATCGTGGTAGAGAGCAACAAGAGAAGGGTGAGTTTCATGCGTCACTTGTGGGACATTCTCCCTGTTAGGACCTGCAGGTACGACGACCAACGCCCACTGCCGCAGGTACCCTAGCAGGGAAAGAGCTTTGGCTTTTGGCTTTGGTCACTGGCATAAGCTGTTTGCTTTGGCCTTTGGCTTTGGTCATTAGCTGAAGCATGGCCGAGAAGCTTGCTCCCGGGGGCTCTGTGCCCTACGGGAGTGAAGATCTCGATAACATTGAGTCAAGCTCAGAGGACGGCACAGAAGACGAACTTGAGCGTCTTGTTCTCCACAAACGTGCCATGAGATACCATCCACATACAGAACATACCCCCAATCGCCGCTCATCTCATAGCCGCCCGCCACCAAAAAAACCCGAGGCACCAGTTCCGAGAACCTATGCAGCCCTGGCGGCTGCTGCCACAGTCAACGAGATTTACGTCGGGAGATCAGGCAACCTGCGCTCCCATGTCCCTAATGGCCGTCACAGGCCCCGAACGCTGTGCGTTCATTCCCGTGAAGGAGCAATCGATGTGAAAGCTCTCATCGGAAAGTTACAGGAGATTGCCCTCATTCCGCAGCAAACTGGAAGACTACCAAACGGTGATCTTCAGATCACCTTTGACAGCCAGCGGGACAAAGAGAGATTCTTGGGCCTCTGCTTTGTCCATGTTCCTAGACGACAATGGGCCCCCGGTCTTGCAGACCCACCAGCCATATGGGTGAGGGCCTTTGGGAAGCTGAAGGAGCTCAGCCTCGAGGTGATCAGGCGTAAGTTTGGCAGCTTCGGACAGGTCCTGTTTGCCCGGGAGAACAATCATCCTGGGACATCAATCCTGAACGGTATTGTGACCATGAAAATGGTCATTCAACAGCCAATACCCAGCTTTGTACACCTAGGCCCGTATTGTTTGATGGTGCGCCATGATAGGCAACCGCAAACCTGTCGCAGGTGTGACAGTAGGGGCCACCTTGCTGCAATTTGCAGCATAAAAAGGTGCTACAATTGTGGGGGACACGGCCACATTAACGCGGACTGTCATGAGGACAGCCGCTGCCAGGGATGTGGGTCAACTGATCACCACATTGACCAGTGTGATTCCTCATGGGCTCCCGAGGGGGACACGGACCTGAATGAGCTGCCAAATGGTCGCAATTCCACCACCCCATCGAATGAGGAATCGACTCCCGATACAGCAGTCAATCTCCCCGAAGCCGACAACTCGGATGCAGCAGTCACTACTTTTGAGAACCCAACTGATCTTGATGATTCTATTCCTACTGGGGAAGAAGCACCGATGCTCGGCACCGTAGCTGACACTGAAACCGCTGTTGTTGCTCCAGATGAACCTGCCAACACTCGGAGCTCGCCTCCCCAGGAAGAAAATGGACAGCAGGTGAAGAACTGGTACGATCCACCAATACCATTATCAGACGGTATGAACTCCTCTTCTACGCTCTCTACTCCTGTCCCTTCCTTCAACCAAGGCTCTGTCGAGGCTGGTGTCCCTGCGGCTTCAAAGAGGTCCTTCCAAGACTATAATGTCTCTGACATTTCCGCCGTGCGAAGGCCCTCTACCAAAAAGAAGTCGAAGGGTCGTTCAGCTCGACAACCAACCCCTTCCTAATGACCGATGATTTTGGAACTCCCCTCCCCCAGTGAGTGATGGCAACAATAAATATATTATCAATAAATGTCCACGGACTCAGGGACCCCACTAAGTGCTCCAACATAGTAGACTGGATCAAAAACAGGAAGGAGTCTGTTGTATTTTTGCAAGAAACCTACTTCTCAGAGCCTAACGATACTAGCTTCCTAAAATCCATCTGGAAAGGGTCAATCTATTCTTCTTTTGGAGGAAAACATAGCAGAGGTGTTACTACCCTCATTAAAGAGTCCTTGTCCACCAAACATCACACGGTCACTCATGACAACTGTGGCCGATGGGCCAATGTTATCTTAGATACCAACAATTCAAAGCTTCAGCTTTTAAACATCTATGCGCCCTGCCCTATAGGCGAAAGAACTGCCTTTTTTCAAACGCTGCCCCCTCACATCAGGGGGGGAGTTCCAACAATCATCGGTGGTGACTTTAATTGTATCACTAACCTGTTTCGCGATAAACTAGGCGGTGACAGCCAAGCAGGTTCAACTGCCCTCGAAGCTCTAACTGATCTTCTAAACGACTTCAACCTAAGTGATATTTTTCATTCAATGCACCCTTCTGCCCGCAAGTTTACCTGGACAAATTCAAAAGTATCATCTAGACTAGATAAGTTCTACGTTTCCCCTGATATCTTAGCCAATACCAAACACTGTGAGATAACAGTGTTCCCCTTTTCCGACCATGATGCCCCGTTTCTGTCCTTTAAACTGCCAAATTCGCAACCCCATGGCAGAGGTACCTGGAAATTCAATACTAGCCTCCTAGAAAATGAAGAATTTACCTGTAATATGAAACACTTTTTGAAATTTTGGGTTAGTCGCAAAAAAGACTTTGCAGGCAAACTACACATTTGGTGGGATATTGGTAAAATGAAAATAAGAAACAGATGCAAAAAGTTTTCTAAACGTTTAGCAAATGAAAAGAGAGAGAAACGCACCACTTTGGAAGAAAAGCTCCAACAGGCAACAATTTCTCCGGATCAAAAGGAAAAAGAAACTGTTCCCCTGATTAGACGAGAAATTGAAGAACTCGATCTTAATAATATTAATGGTGCACGTATTAGAGCAAAAGCCCTAGAATACCAATCCAATGAGAAATCTTCAGGCTATTTTTTCAGCCTTGAAAATTCACGTCAGTCTAAAAAAGTGATTCGTAAGTTAAAAACATCAGATGGTAGGGTAATACAGGATAGTAGGGACCTGCTTGGCTGCATTGCTAACTTCTACGAATCCCTATATTCCCCGGAACCCATTGATAATGAAAAACAGAATGCCCTTTTGAATACTATTGATTGTTTTGTCCCCGAAAACTTTAAATTGTTACTTGATGAACCACTTTCCGCAGACCAAAGTCACAAAGCCCTCACCAACATGAAATCCGACAAATCGCCAGGCTCTGATGGGCTACCAGCAGAATTTTATAACTTCTTCTAGGATGAAATTGGCGAAGCCTTAGTAGAAGCACTAAACTTTTGTTTTTCTAAAGGACTCCTCACTGAATCCATGCGGTTAGCTATAATCTCCACTCTTATACAAAAAAGGAGACATTGAACTCCTCAAAAACTGGAGACCAATTTCACTACTTAATGTCGATTACAAAATTGGCTCCAAAGCCTTTGCGAATAGACTGCAAATGATCCTTCCATCCATCTTAAACAGTGACCAAACCTGCTCTGTACCAGGCAGGTCTATATTTGAAAATCTCATGTTAGCAAGAGACTCTATTGATTACTGCCAAGAGAAAAAACTCCCCCTTGCATTAATTAAAATTGACCAAGAAAAAGCTTTTGACCGTGTCAACTGGGATTTCCTTTTAAAAGTCTTGGAGAGAATGAATATCGGCCCAAAATTCATGTGTTTTATAAAAACCATGTATACAGATGTTTCTTGCCAAATTAGCAACAACGGCTACCTTTCTAGGAAAGTAACCCTTAAACGCGGCGTAAGACAAGGCTGCCCATTGTCCCCGCTATTATACTGCATAGTAGCGGAGACCCTGGGCAACCTTATCCGTCAAAATATCAAAATTGAAGGCCTCCGCCTTCCAGGTTCACGAAAAGAAGTCAAAATTTCCCAATATGCAGATGATACCACCCTATTTCTAAAAAATAAATTTTCCGTCGAAGAAGCCATAGCCACTATACAATTGTACGAATTAGGTTCAGGATCAAAGGTAAATTACGATATCGGCAAGTCCTGCGGAAAGTGGTTCAACAAGCCCCCATATATTTCCGCCTCTCCCTCTTCCCCTTTAAAATGGACTGACAATGCTCTTGAAATACTAGGTCTCGAATTTGGCACTCAAACAGCCCTTGAAAGCTGTTGGATAAAACGGGTCGAAAAATTGACTAACAGGCTCGAAGCCTGGAAACACCGATCCCTCTCTTTAAAAGGTAAAGCCCTGATTGTAAACACAATTGCTCTTTCTGG
The DNA here is from genome assembly GCF_013076305.1 of Rhopilema esculentum. The sequence goes on from NW_027019317.1 coordinate 13,233,166, forward strand.
CCTCGTCTTTGTAGGAACAATCTACCATCTCCCTACTGCTATAGAAAAACAAGTTAACCGAGCTATTTTTCAATTTATCTGGGCTGGCAAAAATGAGCTGGTCAACAGAAAGACAATGTTCCGACCCCCAGATAAAGGTGGTCAAGGTGTAGTTGACATACATCTGAAAACAAACGCCCTACACCTGAAATTTCTTCAGTCAATTATTGATATCAACTATGACTCTCCTTGGGTTTATTTTGCCCGCTACAATATCGGTTTTCAACTTTTCAAGTACTTTCCAACTGCAAAATTTCTCTGTTCCAATTTGTTTCCTCATGCTTTAACACCATCTCCCCATTACACTCGTCTTCTCTCTTTGTGTAATTTGTATAAAGTCGTTCTTGTTTTGTTAAGTGCCGCGGGCACACCTGTAAGTAGCATTTACGGCAGCATTCTCGCCTCGGTCTACTCCGACACATTGCCAGCCCTGGCATGGAATGTTGCCCTCGCGAAGCCACAACAGTGGCAAATCCCATGGGAGCACGTTCGTTCCCACCCCTCCCTAGGCCCTGAAAACGATGTCTTATGGAAAATTTATCATCGGGTCCTGAAAACAGCAAGTTACTTAAAAAGTTGGGGTCTGAATATCCCCGAAAATTGTGACCAATGTCACCAAATCGAAGACATTAATCATGTCTTCATAGACTGCCCAACTGCTATTGCAGTCTTCGCGTCCCTGCAGCCGATTTTCGAACAGCTGCTCGGCACATTTTCTGTGCTCCCCTCCCTCGTCATATTCTTCGAATTCCCTAATGGAATCAACCGGAATGCCAAAACTCTCTGCCGTTGCCTATTAAAAGTCACTCTGCATTCCATATGGATGCACAGATGTGATCGCCGCTTTGAAAAGAAGGCCCCCAACCCTCTAGGTGTTGTTTCTTCTATAAAGGCCACTATTCGAAACCGAATTAAGTTTACTTTGTCCTCTCCTTCCCTATTTGCTAAAGAATTCCCCATATGGGCTTATAATGATGTCCTCTGCAGCCACCAAAATGGTACGCTCTCACTCAACATTTAGTCTATCCTCTGTATCGTAACAACCTTTTTTACCCTTCTAACTCTTTATTATATTATAGTAAACAAAAACATGAACATGAACATTCTCTGCCTGAAATTCTCTCCTCTAGTCTTTGTATTTTCATTAAACGATTAGCGTTATATTGTCAGTAGATCGTAATGTTTGATTTGTCAGCTAATTGTATCATTGTCAAAATTTTTTACTTTAACCAATTGTCTGTAAATTGTATCGTATCCCCCAACTCTTTTTGTATTTTGTCAAGTAATCAGTATATTGTAAAGTAAAATTTTGTAGCCAAGGGGGACCTCTGCACAAAAGGGGCAGTTGTCTCCCTTTAAATTGTCATGTAGATCTTAAATGATCATGAATGTTACGCCCTGTCCCTACTGTGTCATCAGAGGGCAGGAATTGGAAAAAAAAAAGTATCTGTTCTTATCAGCTTAATATCTGATATGCGCCCAAGGGCGCTCAAATATTAAACTGATTTTTGGAACTAGCTTGTCGGCATGAGGCTTGCCTCACCGCGAGCACGGGTTGCCCTGGCATTGCAGTACAGCCATGGGTGGCCTAGCCCCTTTTCATCAATTGGCAAGAAAACAACGATTTTCACATTTTCACAGTTGCAATCATTCAAGTCCATATTGTTGATATGACTGGCTAACTAACTACAATGTTAACTAGGAGCTAGCTAACATTGTATGTAGTTGGTTGCTTTTCCATAGTAGTTAAGTAGTTTAAACCTTGTACTAGACATAGTTTTATTTATGATTGTTAATCAAATATACACAGACTGCGAAGCCCTCAACGTGTTGTGTTTTTGTGTTCTTCTGATCTTGCTTTTTTGTCTGCCTGCCTGTTTAGTAGTCAGTCATTTCTAGCTACCCCTCTTTGTGTGCTCAAAAATTCAAGGCTTATTTTCAATTTCAGACGACTGCTGGCTGACTCACGACTTATCGAGCAAAATGCATGATTTAGTTTTTCTTCACGAAAAGGATGGTGAGTACATCAGTTTTATATTTCAGTATATTTCAGTACTTGATCATCTTCCTCGTCAGACTGAACATTCTTCACTCAATATTCAACATATCGATCTATTCAGAGAGTACTGAAACAGCCTTCCCACATGTGTCGGCTTGTTTCTGCAGCCGCCGAGTTGTCAATAGCCAAAATGGTAGTTCATACTTACCTGACGGGGAAGACAACGTGATCAAGAAGGCGTTTCTTCCAGGGTGAGGCCCTTCCATTGCAGTTCGGTTGGGCTGACCCCTGCGATTACCCCAAACGTGGGTAACTCGACCGTACAATTTCTGGTAGTGGGGACCTGCGTTCGCGCTAGTCCCCTCACAATTGTCTAAAGAATCCAGCCAACCCAAGCAGAATCCCACAAGCAGTTCCTCAAATAAAGCCGCCCATTGCGCCTTCTTGATCACTCTCAATATACAATATACAATATACAATAGAGGTAGATTGTTATACAAAGACTTGTCATTGTTTGCTTTGCCTTTGTCTGCCTTAACCTTGTTCGTCGTCTGCCGTAGTAATGTTGTCTTAAATATGATCCTTTCAAGCAGGACAATCATCGTTTCTGAAATGTTATGGCTTTAGCATGCCTATCTTGTAGCATTTGATAAAAAAGGCCAAATTAATTCAAGTTCAACACAGAAAAAATCTTCCTGTCCAAATATACATACTTTGCAACTTTCAGAGCAGCATGTTGCAAATCTCAAGCAAACCTATCTTCAATTCAAATTCAAATTCGAATTTATTTAATGCATCAAAATATGTTATAAAAGTTTGTCTATAATTATACTAAATAGCAATAATCAAGAAGCAATGATAAGAGCTTCATAGTGTCAATTAGCATTTGAGAATTAGAAACTTGGTAAAGTCAATTTGACAAAGTGAAAGTGAAAGTCAAAACAATTCAGGCAAAAATTGAGGCAAGGATTACTGTATTATTGCAAGAAGATTCTTGGGCCTCTGGAAATCTGCATGGCCTATTTTTCACAATTCCAAATCAAATACTTTTTTTAAAAGCTATTCGTTCTAATAGCCATTTGTAGGGATGATTGCAAAACAGAGTTTTGTTATTTCCCTTACATGGTTTCATGGTTTGTTCTAATTGTTGGAGTGGCAAGATGCTTTTTGGTTGCTTAGCGGGTTTGATATCCATGTCAAGAAATCTAACTTGCAGCCAAGCTGACCATCATTACTGGGGATGAGCTGCCTGCACTTGAACGAGTCTCGACAACAACCAACCCCCCCCCCCAATACCCATTCTGAAGATTATGTAACTTAATTTCGGAAAAAATCTTGGATATTTTGGCAATTTTTGCAGCATAAAATTGAAAATATTGATTTTCATGAGTAGGCTTCAATAAGCTGGGCTTTCAGGGATTGTTCAATTCCCAATAATTACATGACAGGCCAATTGTGAAAGTGTCTTCGATGGATACCAAAGTGACTTGTAAGAAAGAACAATCACAAAAGCATTTTGATTCAAGGAGTTCAAAAAACCATCACTGATCTCTTATCGTTCGACGTTCGAACTATGGTGAACCTTTCCTTCAATTGTATAAACTCTTTGGGTTTGCCACTATGCCGAGTAATGAACAAGTGTCTATATGCAAGGTTTCGGCTTTCTTAGAATCATATCATCAGTCAGTGACAGAATGCAGTCATAGAACAGCTTCCATCCTCTCATCTTCTCAGTTTATCCCGTTCTCCAATCCGACTGCCACAAGGAAAGCTGAAAGTTAAGTTTAATCTTCTTCCCAATGATAGTCTAGTGGTCTTTTTGCCTCTTGGGTCACGGGGAGGCTCGTTCATGAATAGATAGTAAGAGGAAGCACAACAACACGGAGCAACAGCGCGCGCTGTAGAACTTAAGCCATATTTTTTCGAAGAAAGCGACTTTCCCTGCTGTTGCAGCTCACAACTGCTGCTGCATGCTGCTGAGTGGCCATGTGAAGCCGAATAACTCATTCACTAACTCACTTACCTCGACGACGTTCTTCAACATCCACAGATTGACTACTTTGCTGCTGGAGTGAGGGAGCAGGCAGGCAGGCAGGCAGGCAGGCAACAGGCAAAAAAACTGAGCGCTCCGCAAGCAACGAGGCAGACTTGTGGAGAGTCTGAACTGAAGACATGAGACTGGGTATCGCTTCTCGGCCTTTTGGCTAAGATCATTCCCACAAGTGGTGCAGCGAACTTTGTTAGAGGAGGAGGAGAAAGACCAGAGGAGATCAGCAAATGAAGGGTAAGTTTTCGGCGTTGCTTGTGGGATATCTCTCTGTTAGGACCTGCAGGTACGACGACACACGCCCACTGCCGCAGGTACCCTAGCAGGGAAAGTGCTTCGGCTATTGGCCTCGGCCATTAGCTGAAGTATGGCCGAGAAGCTTGCTCCCGAGGGCTCTGTGCCCTTCGGGAGTGAAGATCTAGTCTTGGTGGAGGAACGGAGTTCAGAGGAAAGTAATTCGGAGGATGAGACCGATAGTTTGTTGGAGAAAGAAAGGCTGGTGCTTCACCAGCAACAATTGAGAAAGTTTGGCATCCCAGTTGTGCCGCAAAGAAATTGCCGCCCGTACACAGGTCCCACAAGCGATACTGTTGCCTCGAGCCGGCCGTTGCCAGCTTTTCCCACTTCTGCAGAGGATACTGGCCGTCCCCAGAGGAACTATGCAGCAGCAGTTGGAAGAGCAGCAGCCACTGTCACGGAGGTTATGATTGGCAGGTCTGGTGGCCTGCGTATGAACAGCATCGGCAGGCCCAGACCAAGGACTGTCTGCGTCCACTCGGGGAAGGGAGCCATTGACTGCAAGGCCTTCATTGCCAAGCTGGAGGATTACATGCTGGATCCCACACATGTCCAGAAGCTTCCAAATGGGGACCTTGAAGTAACCTTCCCCTCAATTGCGGACAAGGACAGGTTCCTTGGTCTCGACTTTGTGCACCATCCCCGTCGCCCATGGCAACCAGGCCTCAGAGACCCGCCCCCTGTCTGGGTACGGGTTTTTAACAAGCCAGCTGAAATCGTTCCGCAGGTGGTCGAGAGGAGGCTTAGTCGGTTCGGCCGGGTTCTGTTTGCCAGGGAGAATACCCATCCTGGTACAACTAAACTTAATGGAGTCATGACCCTTAAAATGGTCATGACCGAACCTATACCGAGTTATGTGCACTTGGGTCCTACCTGTCTACTTGTGCGACATGAGGGCCAACCGATGACATGTCGCAAATGTGATAGCAGGACCCATCTCGCTGCTAATTGTGCAGTCAAAAGGTGCTTTAACTGTGGGTGTGTCGGCCATATCAATGCCGACTGCCCTGAAAGCAGTATCTGCCAGGGTTGTGGGTCGCCTGAGCACCATCTTGCTCAGTGCGATACCTCGTTCTTCCCGGACCCGAGTGGGACCGACGACGTCGAATCTCTCCCAAGCACGCCAAGAAACACCACAATGGCCTTTGATTTCGGAATTGAAGGCCCATCCACGGAGGTTGGTGCGTCCCACTACCCCGAGGAGAAAGACAGGACAGAGGAACAGACTGAACAGACCAAAAACCAGACGGAGGAACCGACAGAAGAGCAGACAGACAAGCAAGCAGAAGACCAGACAGAACCAATAGAAGAGCAAGCAGACCAAAACAATGTATATTGTAAAGTAAAATTTTGTAGCCAAGGGGGACCTCTGCACAAAAGGGGCAGTTGTCTCCCTTTAAATTGTCAAGTATAAAGTAAATGATCATGAATGTTACGCCCTGTCCCTACTGTGTCATCAGAGGGCAGGAATTGAAAAAAAAAAAAAAAAAAAACTGTTCTTATCAGCTTAATATCTGATATGCGCCCAAGGGCGCTCAAATATTAAACTGATTTTTGGAACTAGCTTGTCGGCATGAGGCTTGCCTCACCGCGAGCACGGGTTGCCCTGGCATTGCAGTACAGCCATGGGTGGCCCAGCCCCTTTTCATCAATTGGCAAGAAAACAACGATTTTCACATTTTCACAGTTGCAATCATTCAAGTCCATATTGTTGATATGACTGGCTAACTAACTACAATGTTAACTAGGAACTAGCTAACATTGTATGTAGTTGGTTGCTTTTCCATAGTAGTTAAGTAGTTTAAACCTTGTACTAGACAAAGTTTTATTTATGATTGTTGATCAAATATACACAGACTGCGAAGCCTTCAACGTGTTGTGTTTTTGTGTTTTTCTGATCTTGCTTTTTTGCCTGCCTGCCTGTTTAGTAGTCAGTCATATCTAGCTACCCCTCTTTGTGTGCTCAAAAATTCAAGGCTTATTTTCAATTTCAGACGACTGCTGGCTGATGCACGACTTATCGAGCAAGATGCAAGATTAGTTTTTCTTCACGAAAGGGATGGTGAGTACATCAGTTTTATATTTCAGTATATTTCAGTACTTGATCATCTTCCTCGTCAGACTGAACATTCTTCACTCAATATTCAACATATCGATCTATTCAGAGACTACTGAAACAGCCTTCCCACATGTTTCAGCTTGTTTCTGCAGCCGCCGAGTTGTCAATAGCCAAAATGGTATTTCATACTTACCTGACGGGGAAGACAACGTGCTGCTTGAACGTGATCAAGAAGGCGCCGCGGCTGGTCAGCTCCGACTGTTTGAAGCGTATCTTCGTTTTTAACAGGTTTTAGGTTAGTTCTTAGTCGTTAACCTTATAATTTAGTTAATTGTGAATTGTGAATAAATTTCTTATCAAATTCTGCGAAATGGCTTCTAATATTGTTCAATCGATATGGGGAGACATTGAAGAGGATTCAAAAGTACGGCCATTGTCCTTCAATGAAAAGCTGAAACAAGGAAATGCCAAGATGACATCGAATGATCTAGCAGCAAGAGCAGCAAAATTTGAAACTCCCGACTCAATTGACTTCAAAGAAATTATTACCTTTTTTCATGAAGAATTTAAAGATTCAAATTGCATACAGCAACTTATGCCGCTTGCAGCCCTGCCTGGTAAATAGAAATGGAATGTCATTTTCTCGAAGCCGTCTATGGTAGACAAAGTAATAGAATCTCTGGTAAAACTCCCATCACTGCCTGCTGACGACCCTGGTATTGTTTTTACACCAGTTAGAAGGAGAGCATTGCTGATAACTATACCCGATGCCACACCAGACATCTCAGACAACGAAATTGGTAATGCCTTGTCAAGACATTAGTAGTTTTATTTTGATTTTATTTTCTATCATGGCTTGTGTTGTGAGTATCAACGTGAATGGGTTGAACGACCCTCGTCGCTCGGATTCAATCTTACGTCACCTTTATAGCCTTAAGCCTGACATTTTATTCTTGCAAGAAACCCACCTTAATCCCGTTAATGTTAACAATGTATTTTCGCAATGGCCCGGCACTTTCTTTCATTCCTTTGGTAAAGATAATAGAAAGGGTGTCTCTATTCTAATTTCTGATAGATTGAAAACCACAATCCATTCACGCCATACATACGACATAATTCTCGACCTTTCAATTGATGACAATAGATTGATCTTGGGCAACGTTTACGCTCCCACAGGCGGCCTCGACGGCATTGCAAATCGTAAGGAATTTTTTAATGAACTCTCTAAGGTGTTAGACAATTTTTCTCAAGACTTTCCTATAATTTTAGGAGGTGATTTTAACTGTGTTTTAGATCCTTTGGATCGCTCTAGCCCCGTAAATTATGTTGAAAAAACTGCTAATAAATTAAAAGCAGTTCTGTCTTCTTATGCCTTAGAAGATATCTGGCGTATCCAAAACCCCTCCTCTAAGGAATTTACTTTCTCTAGTTCCTGTGGTTCGTTTAGTTGAATTGATAAATTCTACACTTCAAGGAATTTTCGCGACATTTTTAATAAACCTCGCATCGACCCCTTTCCCCACTCTGATCATGATAGGATTTCTCTTACCCTCAATTTCTCAGCCCCTAAACGTGGGCCAGGTATATGGAAATTAAATACTTCTATTTTGAAAAAGCAAGAATTCATCAGCTCCATTAATAAATTTATCACCGACTGGGAACAATCTCAAGAGTCTTTCCCCTCATTAACCGAATGGTGGGAACACGGCAAAAACACTTTTGTTGACATTGCAAAAACATATTCCAGAGACCGAAAGAAACAATTTCTCCGCAAAAAATCTAAACTTCTCAAACAACTCAGAAATGCGAAAAGAAAGGCAGAGAGTTCAGGGGACCCCCGATTTCAGAAGCTTTACAAAAACATAAGCAACGAAGTAAAATCCCTGGAAGCCTCTGAAGCTGAAGAGGTGAAAATTAGGTCAAAAGCTAAATGATCCGAACAAGGCGAAAAAGTCACAAAATATTTCTGCTCCCTTGAAAAGAAACGACAAAGCGACCGTACAATGAAATCAATTAAAGATAAACATGATAATTCCATCTCTGACCCGACTGAAATAGTGAATGTAGTCAAAGAATTTTATGCTTCTCTCTATAAAGAAGAGCCAGTCGACTCAAACCTTCAGGACACTCTTTTACAAAAAATAAGTAAACGTCTTTCAGAAACTGAGAAAAAGTCTGCCCCCTCTCTGCCCTTCTTTACGTGCTCATTGCTGAGGTGTTTGCCGCCAATGTTCGCTGTGACCCCGCAATTAAGGGTGTTACTGTCGGTAAAACTGAATTTAACATTATACAATACGCAGACGATACTACCCTTCTTCTTCAAGGTAACCAATCTTTACTCGCAATTGAAAATCACATAGCGAACTATGAAAAAGCCTCTGGTGCTAAAATAAACAAAGATAAAAGCGAAGGCCTCTGGCTTGGTAGCTTTAAAAACCGCCCCGATTCCCCTCTAGGTTTTAACTGGAAAAAGAAAACCCTCAAAATCCTTGGCCTCTATTTCGGTACTGAAGACACAAATAAACTGAACTGGGAACCTAAAGTTTCTAAATTTATTAAAACATTAGATCTTTGGAAGTCGCGTGACTTGACCTTTAGGGGGAAGGCCGTAGTCGTTAATCAGCTTGCAAGCTCTGCTCTCTGGTATACAGCTTCGGTTTTCCCAATACCCCAATGGGCAGTCAAACAACTTAATGAAAAACTTTGGCATTTCTTTTTTAACGGCAAACGACCACCGATCCCTAGATCTCAAGCTAAACTACCTTATCAAGAAGGTGGCCTCAATGTTCTTGATATAGAGAAAAAATGTAACAGCCTCCTTTTATCATGGCTAGCCAAACTTTTTGCCCCCGAACAAACAGGCAAATGGAAAGTCCTTTTCGACCATTTCTTAGGAAAATACAAAAACCTGAAAATCGGAAAAAATATTCTTAAATGCTATTTACAGTCCCGCGAAATAAACAAACTACCTCCCTTCTATAAACACACCCTCCGTGCGTATCTCGCTATTACTTATGATCATAATAGACCTCTAGATAACATGTTTGAAATCTTCAACGAACCTCTCTTTCTGAATCCTAAAATCATGAAAGATAGTCTACCTCTCAACCCCTACTGGGTGGATGCAGGAATTACCTTATTACGAGATATTACCTACGAGTTTTCCCCTGGTTTTCTCCCTGAACTCGCTATGAATGAATTAGTTGGTAGTAAATTTAAGCCTAAAGACCTTACCAAATCAGACTTGACATTTGGCAGCTTGTTTAATGTTGTCATCACAAATCCTCTCAACATGTTTTCTTCATCAAGTGTCAGCAGGGCATCATAATTCTTTGTGAGCTTGTCATAAAATTCTTGAATTTTCTCATAATTTACTCCCTTTATGGTAGGTAGATTCACAATTTCATCAATGTGTGTGTTTATCACAGCATTCCTTTGCCCATATTCCTTTTTGAGCCTTTCCCAGGCAGTTTCAAGCCCAACTTTTCCTGGTTTCAGATTTGCAATTTTATCCCTTACTCTGGGATTCACCATCTCTAACAAATATTCAAATTTAACTTCATCACTAAACCCCTTACTTAAAACTTGACTTGTGAACATGTTTTCAAATCTTATCCAGTCAGTTATTGTGCCTTTAAATGGTGTGACTCTCAGCTCTGGCAGTTTTGAAAAGGTTGCCTTAGCCCCACATTCCATTTCTAGCTTTTTCTCTGCAAGTTTAATTTCAGCATGCATTCTTTCCTCCCATAAAGACTTCTCTTGTAAGTATCTCTCCCTACTTATTTTCTCTTCATGGTCTGCTAATTGCTTTTGTCTTTCTAGCATTCTCTTATCTTCCCTTAGCTGCTCAATTTGCTTCCTTTCAAATTCCCTTCTCAGACCTTCCTCTCTTGTTTGAGTTTCTATTTGTGTTAAAGCTCTCAACATTTTCTCATTTTGCTCTAACATTCCTGTATATTTATCTTTCACATCCTTTTTCAACTGCCTAACTGACCTAGATGATTCCCCTTGTTCTAATTTCATCTCTTCAATTCTCCCTGTCAAATCAATTATCTTATTGTGGATTACCTTCACCCTATTTGTTGCTATCTCCATTTCTACTGTGTCTCCAATTTCTATGAGCTCATCTGTCTGCTCTGTATAATAATTCAACTTCGCTATTTCCTTCTCGATATCAATCCCTGGGCCTAAATTTTGCCCATCTCCTGTTGCTGTTTCTGTTGATGGATTTGCCATGATTCTCCCGGTATGTGTCCTGGCAGGGTCGCCACGTATGTACGGAAATGTGCCGCACACAAATCGCTCAACTCTAAGATTCGCCATCTTGTCTCGTGCTCTCGAAGATCTAACTAAAAATAACTGAAACTCGGTCCCAGTTCTCTACTGTCCTAAACTGTCCTAAAATGTCCACTACTAATCAACATAACGAATGATAATAATAAAGTACCGTACATGCCGTAGTAATGTTGTCTTAAATATGATCCTTTCAAGCAGGACAATCATCGTTTCTGAAATGTTATGGCTTTAGCATGCCTATCTTGTAGCATTTGATAAAAAAGGCTCAACACAAGCAAGTTCAACACAGAAAAAAATCTTCCTGTCCAAATATACATACTTTGCAACTTTCAGAGCAGCATGTTGCAAATCTCAAGCAAACCTATCTTCAATTCAAATTCAAATTCAAATTCAAATTCGAATTCATTCAATGCATCAAAATATGTTATAAAAGTTTGTCTATAATTATACTAAATAGCAATAGCCAAGTAGCAATGATAAGAGCTTCATTGTGTCAGTTAGCATTTGAGAATTAGAAACTTGGTAAAATCAATTGACATAGTGAGAGTAAAAAAATTCTGGCAAAAATTGAGGCAAGGATTACTGTATTATTGAAAGAAGATTTTTGGCTCTATGGAAATCTGCATGGCCTATTTTTCACAATTCCAAATCAAGTACTTTTTCTAAAATCATTCTAATAGCCATTTGCAGGGATGATTGCAAAACAGAGTTTTGTTTTTTATTTCCCTTACATGGTTTCATGGTTGGTTCTAATTGTTGGAGTGGCAAGATGCTTTTTGGTTGCTCAGCGGGTTAGATATCCATGTCAAGAAATCTAACTTCCAGCCAATCTGACCATTACTGGGGATGAGCTGCCTGCACTTGAACGATTCTTGGCAACCCATCCCCCCCCCCCAATACCCATTCTGAAGATTATGTCACTTAATCTCCGAAAAAATCTTGAATGTTTTTGCAATTTTTGCAACATGAAATTCAAAATATTGATTTCTGTGACGTAAGCTTCAATAAGCTGGGCTTTCAGGGATTGTTCAATTCCCAATAATTACATCACAGGCCAATTGTGAAAGTGCCTTCGATGGATACCAAAGTAACTTGTAAGAAAGAAAAATTTGCTGCTGGAGTGAAGGAGCAGGCAGGCAGCAGGCAAAAAGGCTGAGCACTCCGCAAGCAACGAGGCAGACTTGTGGACAGTCTGAACTGAAGACATGAGACTGGGTATCGCTTCTCAGCCTTTTGGCTAAGATCGCCCCAACACTAAGAGGATTCATGTATAGACGCCCTTGAGACTCTGTATATAGGGTCTCTTCAGGGGGGTCTCTAACTCTTTTGACGGGGATTTATGGCAGAGAGGATGGCTCCGATTCGGAGCCAAGATGAGGATCCCACATATTTTTCAAGGGACTCCGTTCCTTTAACTGCAGAGCAGATCACGTTACCCACATGTGAGGAGAACGACTTTACTTCGGATGGAGAGACAACTGATGAAGCGACAGAAAGAAACCAATTAGAAAACCATCAACGAGAATTGAGAAAGACCCTACCGCCCGTATCTTCCAGGAAGAAGAATTCCGGAAGGAGAGCAAATGTAAGTAGCCGCCCGTACATTTCCATGCAAAATATATATCAACCTCCTTGCAGCTATGCAGCTCTGGCGGGTGCCGCTACTGTCGCTGAGTTGATTGTGGGAGGTCTGGAGACCTCCGCAGCAACCCCCCAATGGGAAGAGCAAGGCCAAGGACCCTCTGCATCCACTTTGCGAATCAGGTGATTGACTGCAGGGCCTTCATTAGGAAACTAGCCGATCATGACCTGAAGCCGACACATCATCAGAAGCTTCCAAATGGGGAACTGGAGGTCACCTTTGCATTGCTGGGGGACAAGGATTGGTTTCTCGGTCTGCCATTTGTCCACCATCCACAGCAGCCTTGGACACCTGGTCTCCAGCACCCTCCACCAGTATGTGTACATATTTTTTACGTTCCCGCAGAGTTGCTACCAGCGATTGTGGAGAAGAGGATGGAGCAATTTGGCCGTGTCCTGTTTGCCAGGGAGAACATCCACCCTGATACAGAGATTGCCAATTGCGTAATGACCCTAAAAATGGTCATTAAAGATGCCATACCCAGCTATGTACACCTGGGGCCAAACTGTTTACCCGTTCGACATGAGGCCCAGCCAATGACATGTCGAAAATGTGACAGTAGGAACCACTTTGCAGCCAACTGCTCTGTAAAAAGATGCTACAACTGCAGGTCCAGTGGCCACATTAATGCGGACTGTCCTGAAAACAGTCGTTGTCTGGGTTGTGGGTCGCCTGATCACCACATTGTTCAGTGCGATGCCTCATGGACCTCTGAGGTAAATAGGCACACCGACTCCTCCTCTGCATCATCAGATGACTAGGATGACAACATCTCCATCCCGGAGATGCCAACTAACACAACCATGGCCTACGATAGAGCCTTGGCAATCCGACAACAATAGTGGTTGCCGACCAGGCTCCTACAACCCAGGATCACCACACCTTGGATGTAGAAACGCCTAATTGGTACGAGACCATGGAGCTCTCAGCCAGTAATACCAGTGCTGATCTGGTCCCAAAATTGAAAGCTGCCACCCAAGTTCCTCCATCGTCACAGGGAGAGACGACGCTGTTGGCAACAAACAGCCACCTATTTGCTGCCCCCAGCACATCCGCAAGTGCCGCTGACCCCACCTTGGAGGCCAAGGGTCAAGCTGTCAAAAACTGGTTTGATCCACCAACCCTAGATGGTATGAACTCTTCTTCAATTTATTCTTCTCCTCTTCTAACCCCCCAACGCCATGTCGAGGCTGGCACCCCAGTGGCTTCAAAGATGTGTCTCTGTTATTTCCCCTGTGCGAAGGCCCTCTACCAAAAAGAAGTCAAAGGGTCCTTCAGCTCGGCAACCTACCCCTTCTTAATGACCGATGATTTTGGAACCCCTCTCCCTCATGGCAGCTATTAACATATTATTATCAAATGTCCACGGACTCAGGGACCTTACTAAGTGCTCCAACATAGTAGACTGGATCAGAAACAGGAAGGCATCTGTTTTTTTTCCGCAAGAAACCTACTTTAGAGAGCCCAACGATTCTAGAAATCCATCTGGATAGGGTCAATCTATTCTTCTTTTCGAGGAATGCATAGCAGAGGTGTTACTACACTCATTAAAGAGTCCTTGTCCACCAAACACCACAAGGTCACTAATGACCACTGTGGCCAATGGGTCAACGTTATCTTAGACAGCAACATCTCAAAGCTTCAGCTTCTAAATATCTATGCGCTATGCTCAAATGGCGAAAGAACTGCCTTTTTTCAAACGCTGTCCCCATACATCAGGGGGGGAGTTCCAACAATCATCAGAGGTGATTTTAATTGTATCTCTAAACTTTTTCTCGATAGACTAAGCGGTGACAGCCAAGCTGGTCCAACTGCCATAGAAGCTCTAACTGACCTTCCAAGGGACTTCAACCTGATTGATATCTTTCGTTCAATGCACCCTTCTGCCCGCAAGTTTACCTGGACTTATTCAAAAGTTGCATCTAAACTAGATAAATTCTATGCTTCTTCTGAAATTCTAGCTAATACCAAACATTGTAAAATAACAGTATTGCCTTTCTCTGAAAATGACGCTCGGTTTCTGCCCCTCAAATTACCAAACTCTTCACCTCAAGGCAGAGGTACCTAGAAATTCAACACCAGCCTCCTCGTAAATGAAGAGTTCCTTTTAACATGAAATATTTCTTTGAAATTTTGGTTTTCTCACAATAAAGACCCAGCAGGTAAGTTACATATTTGGTGGGATATAGGAAAAATAAAAATAAGAAACCGATGCAAAAAATTTTGAAAACGCATTGCTAAGGAAAAGAGAGAAAACGCACAGCCCTGGAAGACAAACTGCAAAAAGCGACAATTTCAACTAACGAAAGCGAAGAAGAAACTGTTCTCTTCATTAGGAAAGAAATCACAAAATTAGATTTTAACAGCATTAATGGTGCACATATCTGAGGAAAAGCTCTTGAATACGAATCAAATGAGAAATCTTCATTCTACTTTTTCAATTTGAGAACTCACATCAATCCAAAAAAGTTATTTGAAAGTTTAAAACGCCAGATGGTAAAGTATTACAGGATAGTAATGACCTGCTTGGCTGCATTGCTAACTTTAATGAGTCCCTCTATTCCCCTGAAACCGCCAATATTGCAAAACAGAATACTCTTTTGAATACGATTGATTGTTTTGTCCCCGACAACTTTTAACTTTCACTTGAGGAACCACTTTCCGCAAACGAATGTAACAAAGCCCTAACCAACATGAAATCAGACAAATCGCATGGCTCTGATGGACTACTAGCAGAATTTTATAATTTCTTTTGAGATAAAATAGGCAAAGCCTTAATAGAAGTACTAAAATTTTCTTTTAAAAGAGGCCTTCTCACTGAATCGATGCGTTTAGCTAAAAATCTCCCTCTTATACAAAAAGGGAGACATTGAACTTCTCAAAAACTGGAGACCGATTTCTCTTCTTAACGATGACGATCAAAGAGTCCTTGCCTGTTAAAAACACCGGATCCCACAAGCAGGTCCCACTGCCATAAAACCTCTAACTGACCTGCTAAGGGACTTTAACCTTAATTATATTTTTCGCTCAATGTAGCCATCTGCCCGCAAGTTTACCTGTACTAATTGAAAAGTTTCATCCAGACTAGATAAATTTTATGTTTCTTCTGAGATTCTAGCTAATCCCTGTGAGATAGCAGTATTTCCCTTTTCTGATCATGATGCCCCATTTCTGTCCTTCCAATTACCAAAAGTGTTACATTGAGGCAGAGGTAGCTGGAAATTCAACACAAGCCTCCTTCAAAATGAAGAATATACATGTAATATGAAGCCTTTTTGGAATTTTGGGTTTCTCGCAAAAAAGACTTTACAGGCAAACTACATATTTGGTGGGATATAGGAAAAAAGAAAATAAGAAACCGATGCAAAAAGTTTTCAAAACGCATAGCTAAGGAAAAGAGAGAAAAACGCACCACTTTAGAAGAAAAGCTGCAACAGGCAACAACTTCTCCTGATCAAAAGGAAAAAAACTGTTCTCCCTGATCAGACAAGAAATTGAAGAACTCGATCTTAAAGGACAAGTATCTTTTCTCTTCATTAACATATAGATCATCATTTAGAAGTAAGTTTTTCCTCGTTTCGAACAAAAAATTATAATCAGGGGGCGCAAGGGGCGCAATTTTGCTTTTTATCACGTGACCCTGATGTACATTGTGATGAGGCGGAATTTTCTTGTCATTGATACAGATTTTATGAAACACGAGGCAACAGGTCCAGACAAACTGATTTCTTTTAGAGGCGTGTTGTAAACATTAATATTGCACTGTATACCAGTAGCAGCAATAACAAATTATCACAATCTGCGGCTCGGTGTCACATGATTCATTGCCCGCCATAATTCGAAAAGGCTTTTCAAGTACAAAAACAAAATCAGAAAGGAAAAATATTTCAACAACACTCTCATACAGCATTTTACTGTGAGTTAAAAGAAAAAAAAAATTTGGCGCCAAAATCGTGTCACTTGTCCTTTAATAATATTAATGGTGCACGTATCAGAGCAAAAGCCCTTGAATACCAATCCAATGAGAAATCTTCACGCTATTTTTTCAGCCTTGAGAATTCCATCAATCTAAAAAAGTCATTCGTAAGTTAAAAACACCACATGGTAGAGTGATACAGGATAGTAGGGACCTGCTTGGCTTCATTGCTAACTCTTATGAGTCCCTCTATTCCCCTGAACCCGTCAATATTGAAAAGCAGAATACTCTTTTGAATACGATCCATGGTTTTGTCCCCGAAAATTTCAAATTGTTACTTGAGGAACCACTTTCCGCAGAAATATGTCACAAACATGAAACCTGCCAGATCGCGCGCCTCTGATGGGCTAGCAACAGAATTTTATAATTTCTTCTAGGATGAAATTGGCAAAGCCTTAGTGGAAGTACTAAACTTTTGTTTAAATAGAAGCCTTCTCACTGAATCTATGAATTTAGCTATAATCTACTAAAATGATTAGACTGCAATTGATACTTCCATCCATTTTAAATAGTGACCAAACCTGCTCTGTACCAGGCAGGACTATATTTGAAAATCTCATGCTAGCAAAAGATTCTATTGATTACTGTCAGGAGAAAAAGCTCCCCCTTGCATTGATTAAGGTACTCTACCACTCAGAGATGTGAACTTTGTTGTTTTGCAAGCTATTGACTCACAAATTTACAAACATATGTAGTTTTGCATTGGGAATTCAAATTTGGTATTGGTTTTTGGGTGTGGCTCATCGTTACCATGGAAACCTACAAACAATAGACATTTTATTCTTTCTGTTAGGCTATGCCTCATTTTGCTCAAGAACTTTTGGTTCACATAAAACTCATATTGACACATTCCTTATTAGCTGGTTAGTGCAACAATGTCATTTTTTTCTGATTTTCTGACATTTAATTGGTTTGAAAGCAACTTAAACTCAGCCGTCTCAAAATTTCATCATGACATTATTCTTATAGACCATGTTTTGAAAGTTCATTTTAAATATACATCAAAACAGACATCTTTATTGCATTATTCAGTTTATAGTGAGCAAATTGATATACAGCTTTACTGTATAGATTAAATTATCATGAAATGAGGCAGTGACCTAGTCGGGCAGTGACGCAGAAAACAGATTGCGACAAAATGACTTTTAAAAAATCTGAATGCAAAAAACAATGCAAAACTAGTGAATGTTGTCAAAAGCTCATTACTACCCATGATTTTTATAATTTTGAGGTATTTTAGTTTGTGTTGAAGCTTCTTGTTGGTTTTACTAAATCAAATAAATATCATTACAGCAGCAAAAAAGAAAATTCAAACATGAACGTTAATGAAAAGTTGCTATAGTTCATTCGAAGTCACCCTCAGCATATGTTTCCCCTTTTTGCTTTTTCTACTGAACTTCTTTGGCAGTACCCTTGTTATTCAGTCTATTTCTTCTTTACTTTGCTATCTCAAAGGAAGATTTTCTTGAAATTTTTAGCCTCTGGACAGATTTTATTGTAAATGCTTTTCTAATGTGTTCTCCAGCTTTAGTACCTAAACATTTGCAAATAACTGTTTTAAATGTTGCTCCCTTTGAAAATTGGCAAGCAGCCATTGAGACAGCTGTTTGCAGGGTATGTCTTCCATCATAAATAGCTTTGGGGCAAATTCTCAACACTGTTGAAGGATTCATTTCTGTCTTGCGTCAAATCACAAGAACATATTTTCAATAAATCCTAATCCGAAAGCTGTTAAAAAATTGGTTCAAGTTTCTTTGCCACATCTGGTGACAATGTATAATGAGCCTTGTGACTACCAGGGCTGTTGCTTTTTGCAAGGTCTCTCTGCCAGAAACTCCAGTAGTAGCACCTGGGGGACAATGTGTATGCTTGGGATTGGCATCTGAAGAGGCTAAATGAAAAAGAATTGCAAAAATTTTCTCAAGAATTTTCTCAAGAGTGGCACATCCACCTCCATTGCATTTGCAGTTCCCTTGTAATTTTTTTTAACAATTTCTTGTTTGCTTTTCTCCCCACTCCTCGGTTTGACCTTCATCTTCTGCAATCTTGTATTTTATGCAAAAATTTGATAAGACCTCAAAATCAATAAGTAGGCCAGTTTCCAAATCTATCACTGCAGTCAGGCCATTATGAGAGGAGTGACCTCTTATCTACCTTGATCCGTCAAATGAAACCCCAATGTCAAAATGTGACTGAAAAGCTGGATCAAAACCAACTTTTGAATAACTAAATAGCAATCAGTATCCCTCTTAGAAGTGTCATTTGCAGCTGATATATCGAGATCAATTCCAAAAATGTTCATCTTCGCTTCGCGATGAGGAAGGCCTAGTCGAAACATCACATTGACTTTGCACGCCTATAACAGTGCTAACGTCTTGTGAAGCTTTATCATGTCCCTTTATAACCGTAGCAACTTTGGTCCGCAAATTTCTAGTTTTTCTTCGACCTAAAGATGGCTTGCGACTTCTAGATTTTACAACTTTTCCAATTTCACTTTGGTGGCTATCAAAACAAAATATGGCGGAACACTCTTGTCAGCTGATCAGTATAGGCAGCCTGACCAATGGGAGAGCTTGTTGTTCAAAGTGAACCAATCAAATCACACCAACGTCAAAATGGCAGACTAAAACAATCCAGATCCAGAACATTTGGCCAATGAAAATCAGTTTAAAACAAAAGAAAAAGCTAAAAACAATCCTAAATTGACAATGATGTCGAACAGAGGAGAAATTAGCTTTTCATCAATATATAGGTTGCCTGAAACCGACGAAGTTGACACGAATGGGACGGACTTTTTTCTTGAGCTTTTATCAAACATTCGCAATAAAAACCAACTGAAAGTCATACTATGACGCACTTTATCCTCTCTAATAATAAAACGGGTAGAAATATAGCAAAAACCTCTCGCACACTGAATGATGAATACCGATCGAACATTTTTGCAATGAAATCTCGATTTGTGAAATTCTCCCAAAAATTGCTTTTTTGGAGTGGTAAAGTACCTTAAAATTGACGAAGAAGAAGCTTTTGACCATGTCAACTGGGAGTTTCTTCTAAAAGTCTTGGAGAGAATGAATTTCGGCCCAAAATTCAAGTGTTTGGTCAACTGGCATTTTACACTACATGTCTTCTATCCTTACGTTCATTTTATCATTTTCACACTTATTAACTACTTCACATTTTAACTTCAAAATAATTGTGAAAATTATCATTATGAAATTAATTATACTAACTTTGTAAATACTTAATTGTAAATATTTGTTTTGTTTCAATTACATGGGTGCTGGCATGCGCCAGGCTCAAACGGAAAAAAAGTGATCAAGAAGGTATTTCTTCCAGGGTTAGGCATTTCCATTGCAATTCAGTTGGGCTGAGCCCTGCGAACAGGAATTTATCAACGCAATTAACAAATTTATTGAAGACTGGGTACAATCACAAGAGTCTTTCCCATCATTAATCGAATGGTGGGAACACAGCAAAAACTATTTCCTTGATATTACCAAAACTTATTCAAGAAACCGTAAAAAACAATTTCTCCGTAGGAAATCCAAACTGCTAAAACAACTCAGGAATGCAAAAAAAAGGCAGAGAGTTAGGGGGACCCCCGCTTCTAAAACTTTATCGTGGCATGAGAAATAGCCATACATCCGTGTATTGACGAACCCCGCTTGTATAAACACCCAATCTTTGCGTATGCTGTAAATATTTAGATTGGTTTATATCTTCATCATATCAAGTAATGTTATGATATGAAGAGCACTTTTTTCACATGTATATATATTACGTTTTGCAACAATAATGTCATTTAGAATTGAATACTTTTTTCACATGTATATATATATTAATTTTGGTAAAAATATTGTCATTTGGAATTGTATCTTGTATCTCATTTAAAATGATAACTCACATTGTACACTACATGTTTTCTATTGTTACGTTCATCTAATCATAATCATACTTATTAACTCTTTCATCTCCTTAACCTCAAAATCATTGTAAAAATTATCATTGTTAAATTGTTTATATCAACTTTCTAAATAAAAAAAGTTGATATTTATTTTGTTTCAATTATATGGCGCTGGCATGTGCCAGGCTCTGTCTGCCTTGACCTGGCTTGTTGTTTGCCTTGGTAATGTTGCCTTAATATAACGATTCCAGACAGGGCAATCATTGTTTCTGAACTGTTTCAGCTTCAGCATACCTATTTTGTAGCATTTGATTAAAAAGGCCAAACTAATACAAATTCAACATAGAAAAAATCTTCCTTCCAAACTGTTGTACGTGCTGCTAATATACATACTTTGCAACTTTCAGAGCAGCATAACGATTAGTGTATTATTGAAAGAAGATTGTTGGGCCTATGGAAATCTGTATGGCTTGCTTATTCACAATCCCAAATCAGATACTTTTCTAAAATCATTCTAACAGCCATTTGTGGGGATAATTGCAAAACAGAGTTTTGTTTTTATTTCCCCTACTACAAGGTGATTTTAACACTTTTGTACTTTATAAATCTTTTCATGGTTTCTTTTAATTGTTGGAGTGGCAAGATGCTCCCTGTTATGACCTGTCGGTACACAACCCACGCCCACTGCCGCAGGTACTCTAACAGGGGAATTACTTTGGCTCTTGGCTTCCGCCACTAACTAAGGCATGGCCGAGAAGCCCAATACATTCACGAGTTAGGATACATTCATGGGTTTAAATACACCACCATTAAAATGACACAGAATGTAGAAAAGTTTGAATCTCCATTTGACTATGTTTGAGGGAGTTTAAGAATAACAGGAATAGGGAAAGGATCATTAAACTTCTCACTTATGTCTAGAGATACTGATCATAACACTAAATGTAGTTAGGTTTGACTCATTATCTAGCTATGTATTAGGATGTTGAAGAAAAATGGAAAAGGGTATGTCAACTTTACACTTCTTGCTGATATCTGTGTATATACAGATAAAAACGTCCATTTCAACAGGACTGGCAAGCATTGCAACTGGATAGCCTGTTAAAAATTATTCACTAGACTATTTCCAATAAGCCGCAACTTATGACTACAGAACGCAATTTTTCTACAAACCAGCATAAGCCTCAAATCTTGAATGGCTAGGGAAGGAATCACCGCCACGGGAATCTTCTTCGAACTGAACCAATAAGGTTGCGAGAAAGTCTTCGAGAAGCACGTTTTTTGGCCTCATGAGAATCTGATCACACATACATTGGGGGAATGGGATAAAACTTGGCTATTTTATTCCAATGACCCCGCAAACATTTCCAGAAAAAGCTAACGGGCGATCTCAAGTTTTGCGAAAGTTATGGAGGGAATTGTCAAATGTTGCGCCATTGGCCTTTTCCGTGTTATCATGGTTGAATTCTGGGATTTGACAGGCGTGTTTTGCTGAGTTTATTCTACAGGGAGCTGTATTTTGACGGGAAAACTATTGCAAAGAGTTTTGAATCCGTGATGGATTGGCAACACGTATTTTCACAGGTACACAAAATGTTGCATGGGGGTTGTAGCTGGATGAAGCAGAATGTTAATACCCACATGTTTTGGTCGAAATTTAAATGGAGTGAAAACAACTAGAGTTTACTGTATCAATAATTTATAGCGTAGTTTAGAGGCCTAGGCCACTTTTCTGTCTTTAGTAAAATTGATTTTCGATTTTTAAATAATTCAAATAGGACCATTTATAAGGCCCCAGCTACAAATTTATTGTTGAATTTGTAGGCATGATTCTCCAGCGTCCAGGTTGTCTTCTTCCACAATTTCATCATCGGTAATGTCATCATCTTTGTGCGCATTCGACATTGGAGTTTCTTTGATGTCTGGATTGAAGATAGATTCCTTTGCTGTTGAGGCTAGGGTCTTCATGGCCTTGAGAATCTCCTCACTGCAAACTGTACATGCCCGTTTCTCTTCATCGGACAAGCATTCAGTGTGGAAGGAGTGCCCACATGTCTGGAACAATATGATGCCAGATCCTGTCTCTTGGTGTGTACAGTCGGCTATGTCGCATTTGCTACAACAAACATTTCGTTTAAGTTCCAGACATTTTATAAAAATTTCGTATAAGTGGGGCATATCATGTTATTGTAATTTTGAAGGCAATTATTATGAGACAATGGGACCTAGCAATAACTTGTGTTCGGTTCAAAACATATTTTACTTTGCATTTAGTTGTTATTCGATAAGTAGCTATAGATTTTTAACTTGACAATACTAGAAAAATTGATTTTGACACCACCTCATTTTAAAAAATCAGTAAAGAGTTTATTTCTAAACCTGAAATTGGCTAGGTAAATAGGACAAGGAATTGAAACAAAGCCAAGGGTATATGATTTTGGATATTGTATACTTGTAAACAGTTGTATACTAAGCAAAGTACTTATATTGTATATATGCACCAAAAACAATTTTTAAAGATTTTTTGCTAAAGTGTTTTTATCTATTTGGCAGTTTGCCCAGCTCTCGGTGCTACAAACCTTAAAGGATTTGGTTCCTTCCCTGCAAACTGAAATCCTACTGGTAGCACTTTCGATGAAACAATGGTTTCTCCATATATATGAGGCAGTTTCCAATATTTCATGCCTTTTTGCCGATTTGCTGGGCGATTGACTTGGGATGCTGCAATTGGCTGTTCCTTTATACTTTTTAAAATGTTGAAAATAAATTTGGATGCCTTGATTTTCAGCTGTTTGAGTTTTGAACTGCTGAAGTTAAATTTGTTTGGCCTCACAAATGCTGATGAAAATTTAGCTGATGTTGTCTTGTTGCTGTCAACTCCTTTGGCCTTTCTTGAGTTCAGCATCATCAGATTGCACTGTTTGTGATCTTAAGAGAGAGTGGAAGTTCTCCACTGGGTATTCATCAAAAGCATTGAGGCTGCTTAAAAGAGCTTGAAAAAGTGGATGATTTTTAGCCTGCCAAAACAGAATATTACTTAGCCAGACCAAAGGAGCTTTGTTATAAGGATGTCTTTTGTAGCAAAAGAACATTAACCAACACCTCAACACTGCATCCAGGTACTCAGAGCTTCTACCAGTTTTAAAGATGACTAAGTAGATAGACAATACAGGTGGAAGGTAATTGTCTAAGATGTTCAAGAGAGTTAGGAACTCTATGCTTTTGCAATCGGAGAAAATGACAATTACTTGTTCTCTGATGAGTGTCCACCCACCATAAAGTATCTCTAACAGCAAAGAAATTCTCCATGGTTTTGGCTTGTTTGCAAGTTGCTTTTTATCCCCAAAGATAAAGGAATAGAAAATTTTAAAGAAGTCAATGTTCAGAAGGCAAAAGCATTCTCTTGCATTCAGCTGAATATGCAGAGGACCAATCATTGGTATAATGTTTTTCAAGGAAGATGGAAAGTTTTCAGGAATGTTATACTGAACCTGTCTCATATAGAATTGAGCAGGCCAGTCCCAAGGCTGGGGGCAAAGAAAGTACTGAAGATATTTTTGAAGACCAACTTTCAAGGCATGAGCAGAAGTTTTGAGAAAGTCGTCAAAACTTCTCAATTTTTGCTCAACCTCATCTACAAGTTTGCAATTTTCCATCTTTCGCAGAGATTTTGTGCTGGTTTGATCCTGTTGGTAATCATGGATTTCTAATCATGGACTTCTTTCAATCTCAGGGTTGAAAAATGATGATTTGACCCAGTATGGCATGATGTTCGTGGAACAAACTGATAAAACGTGTTCGTGGAACAAACTTGATGCCTTGTTGCAAGTTTTGATAAATGCTCTGCGAAGTTGCCTTCTCTCCGATTTCAATTTTTCCAATGGCGTTCTCGGCATGATTATTGCGAAATTGAAAACGAACGAACAGCAATAATCCAATCCTGGTCACGGCTCCAAATGTGAAATACAGAATTAGACAAACATGTTCCAACTATATACAAAACAATCCCAAGATAACGTAATTATGTTGTATGAAATTACTGCTGAGTAAAGAACGAAACGAAAGCGTGAAAGCAATACTTTAGGCCTATTCACAATGTGGGGGGTCACGTGATTAATGTTTCCCTTGCAGCTGCAGCTACAGTCCTGGACATATACGTTGGTCGGTCAGGTGAATATAGGGAAAACCCACCAAATAGACAGCACCGGTCAGTATGCTTCCACACACCAAATGCCCACATTATTCCATCTGCTCTCATCAAAAAGCTTGCTGAAGCCAGAATTAAATCAAGTCACCTCCAAAGGCTATCCACGAAGACCTAGAAGTAACATTTCATACATTGGCGGATAAAGCACGTTTTTTTTATCTCCCCTATGTCCATCTGCCAAGGAGAAATTGGGAGCCAGGCATGGAAAATCCACTACCAATCTGGGATTGTCTTGAAACAGTGGTGAGGAGATTTTAGGGCTTTGAACGGGTCCATTTTGCCAAGGAAAACCTGGATCCTGGTACAGATGTTAAGAATGGCATGATAACCGTGAAGATAGTTCTCACGCAGCCTGTTGCAAGCTTTGTGCACCTAGGCATGTACTGTCTACCGTTGTGTGCCACTATGGCCAGCCGCAAACTTGTTGCAAATGTGACAGTAGGGGCCACATCGCTGCTCAGTGCAATGTCAAGAGGTGTTACAACTGCGGCTTGACAGGACATATTAATGCTGACTGCACTGAAGTCAGTCTAGCCAGGGATGCAGGTCCACCGGACACCACATTGTCCAGTGTGACACCCCCTGGGTTTCTGAAGCAGAAAAGGACCCAGATGAACCCTCATCAGACCTCTCCTCCTCCTCTAATGACGACGAGGACCAAGAGCAGATGCTTGATACTGATGCTGCCTTGGCTCCTGTGGCTATCACCCAGGAATCCAAACTCCCCCACACAGAGGCAGCACCAATGGGTCAAGAGGATGGAGAAACTGTGGTCGCTGAAGGGTCATGCACTTCTGAACTGTCACCAGACTGTTCTGACAAATCCGAACATGTAATCAGTGGAGCGCGTGATGACCCAGCTTGGGAGGACACAGTCGTTGCCCATTTTCTCACATCATCAGATGGTGGCATGGGTACCGAAAATCGCCCAGTCGCTGCTCCCAAGAAGTTGGCAAGCACATAGGACCTATTCTACCAACTTGAAAATGACCTATACCAGTGAAGAACTGGTATGACACACCTTCACCAAATGGTATGTCCCCCTCTTCTACCTTTTCTTCCCCTTTACCTCTCTCTACTCAAGACTTTGTCGCTGCTGTCGCCCCAGCGGCCTTTAAGAGGTCCTTTCAGGATGATAATGTCTCTGACATTTCTGCTGTACAAAGGCCCTCTACCAAAAAGAGGCCAAAACGTTGTTCAGCTCGGCCACCCACCCCTTCTTGATGACCGATTATTTTGCACCTCCCCTTCCCCTGTGAGTGATGGTAGGTATTGATATATTATCAATAAACGTCCATGGACTTAGGTACCCTGTAAAGTACTTCAATGTAGTCGACTGTCTCGAAACTATGAGGGAATCCATTGTTTTTTACAGGAAACTTAGTTCTCTGAGCCTGGTGACACCAACTTCCTCAAATCGATCTGGAAAAGATCTATTTTTAATCTTTTGGAGGAGAGCATAGCGGAAGGGTCACCACCCTAATTAAAGAGTCCTTTTGCGCCAAAGTGCATAGAGTCATTCACCATAACTGTGGCGGATGGGTCAATGTTATTTTAGACACCAACGACTCAAATCTTCAGCTTTAAAATTGTATCCCAAATCTATTTCTTGACAAACTAGGTGGTGACAGCCAAGCAGGTGCCACTGCCCTAGATGCCTTGACCGGTTTTTTAAAAGCTTTTAGCCTTAGTGATGTTTTTCGTTCAATACATCCATTCACACGCGAGTTTACGTGGACCAATTCAAAAGTTTCATTTTGGCTAGATAAGCTAAATGTTTCCCCTGACATTTAACCAAACATTTTGAGATAACAGTGTTTCCCTTTTCTGATCATGATGCCCCCCTTTTGTCCTTAAAATTGCCAAACTCGCCACCTTGTGGCAAAGTTGAAGAATTAGATCTTAACAACATCGATGGTGCACTTATCAAAGCAAAGGCACTTGTACAGCAATCACATGAGAAATCTTCGCGCTATTTTTTCAGTCTTGAGAACTCACAGCAATCCAAAAAAGTTATTCGAAAATTTAAAACCCCAGATGGTAGAGTATTACAGGAAAGAAGGGACCTGCTTGGCTTCATTGTTAACTTCTATGAATCTCTCAATTTCCCTGAACCTGTTGATATTGAAAAACAAAATTTCAAATTGTTACTTGAGGAACCACTTTCCACCGACGAATGTCACAAAGCCCTTACCAACACGAAATCAGACAAATCACCTGGCTCTGATGGGCTACCAGCAGAATTTATAACTTTTTCTGGAATGATTTCGGCAAAACCTTTGTAGAAGTACTAAACTTTTGTTTCAATAGACGCCTTCTCACTGAATCTATGCGTTTAGCTATAATCCCCCTCTTGTACAAAAAGGGAGATATCAAACTCCTTGCAGACCAGTTTCCTTGCTTAACGTAGAGTAAAAATTGGCTCAAAAGCCGTTCCAAATAGATTGCAATTGATACTTCCATCCATTTTAAATAGTGACCAGACTTGCTCTGTGCCAGGCAGGTCTATGTTTGTAAATCTCATGCTAGCAAAAGATTCTATTGATTACAGCCAGGAGAAGAAACTCCTCCTTGCATTGATTAAGATTGACCAAGAAAAAGCCATTGACCGTGTAAACTGGGACTTTCTTCTAAAAGTCTTGGAGAGAATGAATTTCGGCCCAAAATTAATGTGTTTTTTAAAAACCAAGTTTACAGATGTTTCTTGCCAAATTAGCGACAACCTTTCTAGGAAAGTAACCCTTAAACGTTGGGTAAGACAAGGCTGCCCATTGTCCACGCTATTATATTGCATAGTAGCGGAGACCCTGGGCAACCTCATTCGTGAAAACCTCAAAATTCATGGCCTCCGCCCTCCAGGTTCACGAAAGGAAGTTAAAATTTGCCAGTATGGTGGTGATACCACCTTATTTCAAAAAAATAATTTTCTGTTGAAGAAGCCACAGCAACTATATAATTGTAAAAATTAGGTTCCGGATCAAAGGTGGATTATGATATTAGCAAATCCTGCAGAAAGTGGTTCAACAAGCCCCCATATATTTCCACCTCTCTGTCTTCTCCTCTAAACTGGACAGACAGTGCCTTCGAAGTACTAGGTCTTGAAATTTGGCACTCAAATAGCCCTTGAAAGCTGTTGAATAAAACGTGTGGAATAATTGACTAACAGGCTTGATTGCTAGAAACACCAAACCCTTTTGTTAAAAGGAAAAACCCTTATTGTCAATACAATTGCTCTTTCTGGCCTGGTCTTTGTAGGAACAATCTACCAACTACCTCCCGCAAGAGAAAAACAAGTTAATCAAGCTATTTTTCAATTTATCTGAGCTGGCAAAAATGAGCTACTCAGCAGAAAGACAATGTTTCAACCGGCAGATGAAGGTTGTCAAGTTTTAGTTGACATACCACTGAAGTTCCTTAAGTCAATTATTGATACCAATTATGACTCCCCCTGGGTATTTTTTGCCTGCTACAATATCGGTTTCCAACTTTTCAAGTACTTTCCAAATGCAAAACTTCTACGTTCCAATTTTCTTCTTCATGCCTCAACCCCATCTACGCATTACATTTGTCTTCTCTCGTTGAGTGATTTGTATGAAGTCCTTGTTGTTTTGTTAGGTGCTGCGGGCACATCTGTAAGTAGTATTTACGGCAGCATTCTCACCTCGGTCTACTCCGGCATATTGCCCACCCTGGCATGGAATGCTATACTCACAGAGCCACAATAGTGCCAAATCCCATGGGAGCACATTTGCTCCCACCTCTGAAGATGATATCCTGAAGGTGATGTCTTATGGAAAATTTATCATAGGGTCCTGAAAACAGGAAGTTACTCAAAAAGTTGGGGTCTAAATATCCCTGAAAATTGCGACCAATGTCACCAAATTGCAGACATTAATCATGTTTTCATACACTGCTCAATTGCAGTTGCAGTTATCGCGTCTCTGCAGCCGATTTTCAAACAGCTGCTCGTCACACTTTTTGTGCTCCCCTTCCTCATCATTTTGTGAGTTTCCGATGCAATTGATCTTGGGACGAAGACGGTAAGGGGTCTTGAACTAGCACAGTCTCACCGTCTGTGCTGATGGGCAGAAATTTAATCTCTGAAACCACGATGGGGATGTGAGATTTGGTGCGAGAATAAGAAATTGTACTGTACGTGATGGCAGAAATGAATGCAGATGATATTTTGCTGGATATGCATGATGATGGTGAGCTAGATGACAAAGTAGTCCTACTTCTCATGCATTTAAATCAGTATAGGAATCTCCATGCAAACTTACCATACGAGAAGTACGATAGATTCGATGTTGAATTTTACACGGAGGAGGAGTTTGAAGTCGAATTCAGATTTCACAAACGAGGCATCAACAGACTTGCTGTCGCTTTCCAGTTGCCTGAGTCATTCAAGTGCGCAAACAGAGTTATCGTAGATGGTGTGGGAGGTCTTTGCATGACTCTGAAACGTGTTGCATATCTATGCAGAGTTGCTGATATTGTTCCTCGTTTTGGTAGGCACGTTTCACAAATCTGCATGGTGACCAATTTGATGATCGCCTTTCTCATCATATGTACTTTGTTGGTCGATGACAAATGGACATGGTACTTGATCCATATTGTACCTTCTTGTGGGAACCCAACGGCCCCATTTGTCATCAAGCTGAATTGAATAATTATGTTGCTTCTTGATTGGACATCTTTTCTTAGCTGACGATGGAAGGATTGAATAATAGGAAGCTTTTCAGTGTTACCAATCTTCTTCTTATTTGTTCTGCGATGAAAAGTAATGAAATTCCTCTAAGAAAATCTGAGCAACCAACTTTTGGAGCTTTTGAAGTTGTCAGCCACTTCGTCACCATAAAATAATCGCAATGATTGTCTCATTTTTATCTTCAACCATCTTCCTCCTACTTTATATCCTCTAGATCTGTGTTTTCTGAAGTCAGATAAAAGTTTCTGCTCTGCAAGTGGGTACTTCTTCAAGTAATAATTCCTCAAACGCCGTCTTGTCCGCCCAGTCCCACTATTGTCTGCTCCAATTCTCTTTCTCTTAGCTCTTATTTTATCAGCCTCTTGTTTCAGATCTTGCTCCTGCTTACTCCATTTCCAGACCATGGACTTAGAAATTTGATATTTTTCAGCAACTTCTTTGTACTTATCCTTGATAGATCGTATTGTGGCTGTGCATGAAATTCGAACTTATAATAAAAGGGTTGTAAATGAACGATCTCACCAATCTTTGTTTACCGTGCCTTAGGCCATCAACTCAAAGAAAACAAATCAGCTTGGTTTTTCTGTTACGTCTTTTCTTCAGCAAGATGAAAACTAAACTAACTACAATACACACATAAAACGAGTGGACGCTACAAAGGTGTTGTTGATTACGTTACTGTGGTTACGAAGACAATGGAAAGTGTTAATGATATGATTACAATGGGAAACATGAATACGTTTAACAATCGTCGCTACATAGCTCCCCCCTCTAGAATGCAAGCGAGGAGAAGCATTCAATAAAAAAATAAATTAATATAAAAATTGCGAAAATGTTCAAATTTTCGACTTGTATAGTTCGAATTATAACCATTAGCGAGTCAATACTAAAGTCTGTCCAGAAAATGGACTCTTCTACCGGAGCGAGTTGTTCGGCCTGGAGTGGTAGCTGGAGCAGGTAGAACAGAGGATGGTATTGGTGCTGTTGGAACTGCAGGTGAGGGAAGTAGGTCGGTGTCGAGGTATGCTGGTTTGAGACGATCGATGCTGACAGTTTGTTCTTTTCCATGCATGTGAATTGTGAAATGTTTTGTATGGCGACACAGGATTTTGAATGGTCCGGTGTATTTTTGGGAAACATGAATACATTTAACAATGGTCACTACACACTAGTGATGACTGCGGCAGGTCCGACCGTACAAAACTCTCTTTTACATTCGCAATAGCTTCTTTATCAGGATGTTTGTACTTAATGTGATTGTTCAAATATTGATTGCTGGTAAAAAAAATTGCTTTCTCCACAAAAGGGGCATGTAATGCCATCAGTTTTCTTCTCACATTCAGGCACAAAGTCTTCCAGTTGAACTTTAAAACAGTTGCCTCGTGCTGTCTCAATCTTTTTCGTGAAACCGAATTTACCAAGAGTTGCTTGTTTGCTGGTGGAAGCAGGCTTCATCACTCATGGATCAACGGATTGAATCAGTGGATTCATAACTTACGACCATTTGACAGATGAACCGGTGAAACTTTAGACCCTTCTTGACAGCCCAGTGTTTAAAAAATGCAGTGCATGCTAGTTAGTTTCAGAGTGAGGTCAAGTCAAAATGGTTTCACAAACAACATCAGCAACACTGTCTCTGGACAGTAAGACTTGTGAAAATGGCGGATAATTTTGTGTTTTTCTTGGAAACTGTGGTTAGAGGCTATCATGCTTATTTGTCAACATATAAACTGACACTAGGCGAGATTTTGGTAATCATGCCGGATCCGGATGCAGTAATGCATGATAAATATGTGATGAAGTATACAACAAAGGAAGAAGAGCACATTGTTGGTCATATTCCCATACATTTCTCTCGACTTTGCTTCAAATTCACAGAAGATGGTGGGGAGCTAGATGCAGAAGTGATTGGTAAAAGGTTTAATGCTGGGAATGGCATGGGAGTTGAAGTGCCAGTCGAATTAAGTTTTGTTGGAAACAAACAATACTTGGAGAGATTCAGGTCAAAATGATCTCGGCCATTGGGGCAGAGGAAAAACTGAATTGAAGCACAAGCAATAAAGTTGTGGAAATTAAGTCAAATACGTTGATACGAATGAACTCAAAACAGTTCCCGATCTACCCAAGACAGCAGAGACTTGTCGGTGCCTTTGAAAAATTGCATAACAGGCAATTAAAAAGGATTAAATCTTGCTGCTTCGTACAACTTCAATCAACTTGTAAGGTTGTTTACACGATCACATTCTGTAATCACATAAAATATGTGATGCAAATGTGACCTGAATATGATCATGTAAATAGGCCTTAAGCAACATCATAACATCATTGGCCCTCTTGCCATTTTCTATCAATTCTTTCTCTCTGAGTTCCAGTTATTTTCGCTTAAAAGCCACTGCTTCTTTTTGCCCTTTTTCTTGTAACTCAAGTTTCCTCTTCTTCAATTCCAGTTTCTCCATTTTTATCTCCTTCTGTGCTACTGATTTTTCTTCTAAATAATCCACTGTTCCATTATTAGTTCTTTTTCTCTTCATGCTGCCTTCCAACTCCTCCCTGTCTCTTGTCTCTGAAAGGTTTTCCATTGCTCTTCTTCTAACGTTTCCCGCAGTGACCTTTTCTTTTTCCACCCCCTGCAAAATCCTTTCATCAGCTACAGGTGACTGTTCAACTATCTCATCCAAAGCTCGATCTAGCTCTGAAGGCTCGTCTGGAGGTATCCCATTTGATCTCGCTTCCATTGCTATTTTCCTTTTAAAATCTCTCTCCAATTTAGTAAATTGATCTCTCACAGACCTCTGGTCTACCAAAAACTTTGGCCTTTCAACTAAATTCAAAGCATTGGCTATTTTTCCCCAACACTGCCCCCTTTTCCTTGATCCATGTTTAAATTGGTATGGATGTGTTACAAGTATCTCCCGACACAACAAAATATCATGTTCTTTGTTCCAAACCATTTTATGCCTATTGGAAGAGGATAAAAACTGGCCATCAGAGATAAAAGACATTGAAAACATGTTTCATTCGACATTATTAATTTTTCTGATCAAGGTGCACTTTGTTAGTACTCTAAACTTTGCACAAATTTCAATTTCGAAAATTACTAAAAATGAATGTTATGAAATTCTAGAACAACAGCAGACAAACATAAATCAAAGTAGATTAAAACAAAAAGCTGTACAAAAAACTGACAAGTTTTCAATAACAGTACATATATACAAGCGTACATAGATAAGGTTATTCTAAATATTGATATAAGGAAATTATTTTACAGACAATCCAGCTATTATTACAGAGGAAAGAAAAATGTTTAAATCTCCATTGGGTTGATGACATGCCAATTTGACAGGAGAGTTCATTTTAAAATACTGCTAATTTAAGTATGGGTCATCTAGTTTTGGCAAAAATATCCAATTAATCAAATATAACACAGAATAAAATATGGCTTTGAAAAAAAGCAAAAATTTAGTAAACTAAAGTAAAACATTTAGTAACATTTAGCAAACATTCCGTCTAATATTAGAAACAAAACCCATCCCCAAAGAGAACAGCCACCTCGGTCTTGCAAATCTAGAATTACAACTGAAACCCGCGATTCTGCTATCAGGCAGCATCAACTAGAAAACCCAGATTGCGCAAAAAACTATTAATGGCGAGATGTTTCAAATCATTGGTAAAGCCCGATCGTCATTCCACCTAGCAGTTTTGGAATCTATCTACATCAGCACGAAAAAACCACTACTATGGCTTTTTGGGATTGGCTTTTTGCATCACTGGCTGCAATTTTTGAGTAGGCCATCTTTAATAGACTACGAGGTAATAGCTAAAACTGAGAAATCAAAAGAAAACGGTTATAATACATCATCAACTGGTTATAAGGATAAGAAACGAGGTAAAACATTACTATATGTGAAAGTTTTAAAGTTGAAAGGTTCATAAATACCTTGAAATAATGGACAGTAAATACCTTGAAATAAAAACCTAATAAGGACGGTAAATATTCGAAGTTCCGTTTCATAACACCGTCGGAATTAAGTTTTAGTAATTAAGAATTAAGTTTAGTAACATCGCTGCAACAAAAATTCAAAATATTGATTTTCCTGACAGAAGCTCCAAGAATCTGCGCTTTCAGGGATTGATCGATACCCAATATTTACATCACAGGCCAGTCGTGATGTGAATGCCTTCAATGGAGAGCAAAGTGATTTGTTGGAATGAACAAACATAAAAGCATTCAATTCAAGTAATTGAAAAACCATCATTCATCTCTTTTCATTGGACCAATTATGATGAAGCTTCCCTTCAATTATAAACTCTTAGAGTTTGCCACTCAAGTGATGAACAAGTGTCTATATGCAACGTTTCGGCTTTCTAAGAATCATATCATCAGTCAGTGACAGAATGCAGTCATAGAACATCTTCCATCCTCTCATCTTCTCAGTTTATCCCGTTCTCCAATCCGACCGCCCCAAGGGAAACTGAAAGTTAAGTTTAATTTTTTTCAATGATAGTCAAGTAGCTTTTTGCCTCTTGGATCATGGGAAGGCTCGCTCACAAATGATAGAAAGAGTAAGCACAAAAACAGGAAGCAACGGTGCGCGGTAGAACTTTAGCCATACAGCTCGCAACTGGTGCTGCATGCTGCATAGATGCTGCTGAGTGGCCATGTAAAGCCATGTAAAGCCATTCAGCAGCATGGCCACTCAGCAGCATCTATGCAGCATGCAGCACGATGTTCTACTTTCCTGGCAGTTACGATGCTCTCCGGACGTCTGCAATCCACAAATTTTGTATGGAAACACTAATCTGTGATGTGTCAGCGATGTCCTTTTATATTTTATTGCACGTGTTACCATTTGTCCAATCAAAGCTCTTTTCAACAGCCATCATTTGTCATTGCAAAAGCGCACGCCATTTTCTTGCTACAGGACACTGCAAGTTTGTTTTTATTATATGGCAAACAGTTACTCTACCCACATGAAAATTGAAGGACTGTTACTGTTGTGAGTCACCTGTAGCAAGATACCTCAATGTGATGATTAGACGCTCCACTGGGGATAATGGCATGCCGCTTCTGCATTTATTTTTTGCCAAGTGGGGTCCAACCAATGTCAGGAGGTGCTCTAGTCTTTCTGGTGACATTCGCAAATATCTGCCGATTCAATGA
Source organism: Rhopilema esculentum (assembly GCF_013076305.1). Next base: position 13,267,504 of record NW_027019317.1, read on the forward strand.
AATAATATTACATTTAAATATCCCCAGTAGATAATTTTTAAAAATATTTATAACTATAATTATTGATTTTAAATTTAAAAAGGAAATATATTAATAATTTATAATAATCAATTACACTATTTTTCTTTTATAAGAACATGGTTATTAGAACACAAGCCTGGGTTTCAAACTAGAAAATAATAGAGAGAAAATGGCTCTATTGTTTAGAACAATAGAAAAATGAGAACAATCTGAGCATCTGCAAAAAATTTGATGGTTCTTATTATAAAAAAGGGTGTAATCTGGGGCGTTTTTGCTGTGGGGCCAGAGGGATATCGTTTTGTTTCTCAAACGTCTGAGCCTCATGTAACCAAGAAGCATGCACCTTTAGAATCAATCTCCGATTTAATGCCACCATTTTCCAATGTTGCCAGCAGTTCAAAAAAGTCCGTGAAATTCCGTTCCATGCCAAATAGTTGCGCCTAGTTACCAATTGCCTTTGCAAATGGAAACACTCGCCGATGCATCGCAGGTATCAGAACAAAACCATCGCAGATGCATCGGCAGTTACAATTATATGGAAACCAGGCTTCAGGCCAATTATTTTTACAGGAGTTAGTATGAGAATTTTTTGGGGGTTTGTACAACGTATGGACTGACTTCCACTGACTTCCCAATCATTTGCAGCCAAGCCAAGACGATACCTTCCTGCCCAGCATTTCTGTATCTCAGTACAGCAAATGCTTGGCAGAGGATATCGTATTTGTGTCTGAGGAATTAGCTACGATTCGGATACAACATGGATATTTTAAAGCTAGTTGAGTCACTAATTGTCTCCAATGATACAGAGAGCCTTCAGAATATCAGGGCATTGGGGAAGCAAGCACCTATCTCTGTATCTACGGCTCTTGGCCTTCCGAGGGACTTTGCAGCACAACATTTTATCCCTTGGAACAGACTGGATATAGCAAGAAAAAGAACTGCTTTCGCAGGAAGGTATGGTTTTAATATTGAAAGTGTTATAAAATCTTGACAATTTAGCAACCTTGGGAAGTAGGTAATGCTGGTAGTGGTAGATCTTAGCTAGATAACATTCTTGGCCTGGTGAAAAATCTTGCAGGATCCTACAGGATCCTAGCTTTTTAGGATTCTGGACAAGATCCTACCAAAAATCCTGCAAGATCCTGTGTGCATAGGATCTGATGCAAGATCCTACATAAGGATCCTGTAAGACAAACACAACTTAAGATCTTACACAGGATCCTGCCAAACATCTTACAAGATTTTAAAATAGGATCTTGAATGGGATCTTGCTAGGATCCAGAATGAAATTGTAGGATCTTACAAGAACTAGATTAGGATCTTACACATAACAATTCCAAGATCCTATTGGATTGTGACATGGATCCTGTCAGGATCTTGAATATAAAGATAGGATCCTGTACAAAGTCAAACAGGATCCTGTTACATTCTGACCAGGATCCTTCCAGCTTCTTGAATCCTAAATATATAGGATCCTATACAAGATCTTACATAAGGATCCTGTAGGAGATAAACAACTGAAGATCTTACACAGGATCCTACCAAAAATCTTACAGAATTATAAAACAGGATCTTGAATAGGATCTTGCTAGGATCCATAGTGACATTGCAGGATCTTACAAGAACTAGATTAGGATCTTACACATAACGATTCCAAGATCCTATTTGATTGTGACATGGATCCTGCCAGGATCTTGAATATAACGATAGGATCCTGTAGAATCTTAAAGAGGATCCTGTTACATTCTGACCAGGGTCCTACCAACATCTTGAATCCTAAGCGGCGGTGTAGTGCTATCAAAATAACAAGGGGGGCTCTTGCACAAAAAGTTGCAAAAAAACAATAGAAAAATATAAATTTGCCAAGCTTTTGGCATTAACAAGGGGGGCTCAGCCCCTAGCACTACACCCCTGATCCTAAGTGTATATCAATCGATTTCCTGGACTTTTGATGCAGCAAAGCGCAAGAAAAACAAAACATATGATCATATCAATCTCTGATTTATATAAATACCACACCCTTTAGTTTAGCTTTTTCAAATACATTTCAGAATTATTTCTTCATGTCACTTTCATGTATTGGCTTAAATCGATTTACTATTTTAAGCCATACTCTTTTTAAGTTGAATTAATTCCATTTTTAAAGTGGAACTCATTACTTTAAGTGGCCCCTTAGATGCTAGATGTTGATTCTCTGTAGCAGTTTGCCCCCTCTTCCCAGAGGCGTCGGCATAGGGGGGTACGGTGGGGGTGTGGTATCCCAACAATTTGTTGGTCGGCACAGTACGGATTTTTGCTGGGCACTCGCTCTGCAACCTTTTTCCAACATTTCTGTGTAGTTGAACTATCAAAGTATGGCACTAGAGTCAGAGGCGGCGGACAGTGCTATTTATGCTATTTCATTAATAGCAATTTTTTTTCCAAAGAAATGTTCTGCTTTTGTATTAGACAAATTAATGTAACATAAATTATACGAGTAAAATCTTTTCTGGATCTTGATTTCCTTATCCAGTTCCTTCATTCCATGATTTATTTGACCCCTCTGTGCTTTTTGATATTGCGATTGCCCGACTTAATCTATTCAAAGAATGCCGCGTGTATACCTTTCTGATCCACGCTGTGGCCGTCGATGGCCATGCTATTACTTGGCCCTTCTGAATAGCAAACGGAGGAAACTAATAGGAGTTGCGCCATAGTGTGGCTATGGTGTGACGCAACGGGCTATTGTGAAATACGCATATCTGACAGCCTTGCTATTAAATTCTTGGAATGAATAGCAAGAGCTCACACGCGATCACGCATACAAATCGTCAGTTCGATAAACGTTGGGAAGAGAGTAGAGACCTTTTCAGATACAAAATGAATCAAGTAGCGTCAGGTGGTGTACGATGGGGTGTTTCAACTGTCTTTTCCCTCATATCTATGCAAGGAGGTAAATTAACTCATGAACAGCGCCTTCGTCTTAAAAAAGACGGACGCCCATGCCCCGATGTTAAAGTTAAAAGTCGTTCGTGTGAAGCTGTGTATAGAGGTTTTTCTTGGATATGTGGTGATTCAGAGAAGAATACATATTTCTGCTGGCCATGTTTAGTCATGGGAGATCATTTGAAGGTAAGAAGATTACTATTTTCTATTTACTATTTTCTCTCGTCGGAAAGTCTCGTTTATAGCGGCTTTGCTATTACAAATTGAAGATGAATAGCAGGGCTTTTAACGAGCGGCGGAGAGCCGCGGTAGTCTAAACAGCCCTGCATATGTAGCCACCTTTTACAAACGCAAGGAATTGTGGCATTTTCATGAACACACTTATTCACAAGACACCGATTGATCAGATGTCCCTGTCATAGTCCCTACAAGAAGCCATTTTAGTATTACTTATGCTCAAGTTTACGAAACTGACCATCTATAACTTAATGTTTAGGTTTAGGCATAGTTAACTATCGTTTAGGCGTTTAGGTAAAGACTACATTTGCTGTAATTGTTTCCATTACTACCAAGATACCAAGGGGTGTATCACTCTTCCCAAAAGGCGTCCGAGATTTTTTAAAACATTAGTATTTTTGCCAAAGGTGTACGAAGGTGATACGCTCCTCGATTTCTACAAACAACTATTTGAAATTAAGAGCAGTTTGATGCTAAAATCGAGCTAAATATAAAAAACAAGGTTGCAACTCCACTGTAACTTTTATAAAAATGTGGGTGATAATAGAAGAATTTTTATCAATTTATTCACATAATTTATTTCAGATGAAGGCTTGCTTCGTGCAACCAACTGGATTTGCATCTGATGGCAGGAATTTGTCGAATGTTGCTAACAGGCACCAAGAATCAAAAAGTCACATGACATGTCACGCTTCGTACAAGCTTTTAGGGAATGTGGATGTGGCCAGTGCACTTGATGAAGCAAGACAGAGAGAAATTCTGAGACATAATGAAAATGCATCAAGATATTCAAAGATGATGAAGCACCATATTGATGTTGCAGTCTACTTGTCTGCCCAAGGACTCGCTTTCCGGGGGCATTCTGAAGACAAATTCTCTCCAAACAGGGGAAATTTCATTGAATTGATGGACTTGTTAGGGAACTACAGTCAAGAGTTGCGAGTTTTCCTAGACAAGGAACGGATAAGTTACACCTCCCACGACCCACAAAACGAATTGATCAAATGCATTTTCCAAGAAGTCCAGAATGAAATTCGAAATCGAGTAAGTGCTTCCAGATGTTTATCCGTAATGATGGATGACACCAGTGACTTGAGCAACACGGAGCAGTCGGCTGTTTCAGTGAGACTTATTCATGATGGGAATGTCGAAGAACATTTGCTTGGCCTCACAGATGCATCTGACGATCAATCTGCTGATGGGCTTACAAAGATCATGATAAAAATATTAGGGAGCTACAATGTTACTCCTGAGACAGGAAAGAGAAAGCTGATTGGACAATCATATGATGGTGCGGCGACAATGAGTGGCGAGCTCAATGGTGTGCAAAAGAGAATGCGAGATTACTTTCCACTTGCCTACTACAACCATTGCGTTGCACACAGGATGTCACTTTGTGCGTCGCAGTCATCGATGAAAATCCCAGAAGTGGCTAAATTCTTTGGAATATTAGACAAGCTGATAACGTTTTTCCGAAGCAGTCCCAAGCGAACGCGATACCTTGGATATAATCTTCCAAAGCCTGGTGATACAAGGTGGCTTTCTCGAGACACGGCCATTACTGCAATCGATTCGTGCTACGAGACAATCGGCACAGTCTTATACCAGATGTCTTCGAATGGGAGAGAGAAAGTCGACACCCAAACGACAGCCAGAGGTCTTCTTGCCAACATCCAAAATGTTGACTTTCTATGTTTACTGAAGTTGTACAGGAAGATCTTTGAGCATTGCACGCCAATTATCACCGTTATGCAGAAGCCAACATTGGATGCTGTTCAGCTGAGATCTATGCTCGACGACTTCCAACGTTTTCTTGCTGCACTAAGCTTTGAAGACATTTGGCAAATTACACTCGATGCGGACCCAAGTTCCCCGTAGAACGAGCCAGAGCAGGATGGAGAGGAAGGGAAACGCACAATAATGGATCCGAAGATGCTTGGAAAGAGAAGCTGTCGATTGTGGCATCAAAAGTATGCATCGAGTTTTCAGGGCAGATTTCATGGAGATTCGAGAACCTCAAAAAATTCAAGTGGATGGATCTGATTCACCCCGCCAAGTTTGCAGAGAATGTCAAAAGGCCTCCTAATGAGATAAAAGAGCTCATCAGAGAATTCGGAGATTTGTACCCATTTGCCGTTCATGACATAAATTCAGTGGAACACAATTTGGAAGTTTTATACAATAACCATGAGATCTCGCTGCTTCTTCGTAAATGTGCGAACGAAAGGAACAGAGCCATGAAGCAAAGGAGAGCAAGGCACAGAAGTAATAAAGCAAGCCATCGCGAGGAAAGTAGCTCTGGTGACCAGGTGATGGAAGAGGTGATAGACGTGGAAGAAATTGACGAATTCGAAATTAGAGAAAGTACGGGTCTTGAGGGAGACATTGCACACGGAGAAACATTGAGTATGCAAGACCTGCTCACTGTAATACATAGCACGGACCTTGCAGATGCTCTTCCGCAGGCAATGGTTCTCCTGGAAGTTGCAGCAGTGACCCCACTCACAAGCGTACACTGCGAAAGAGTGTTCAGCCGTATGAAAAGAGTGATTTCAGAATCGAGATCAAGAATGCTGCAAGAAAGAAAGGAACACCTTGTTTTCTTACAAGTTGAGCATGGTACATTGCGATCATTGGCAAAACAACCAACATTTTATCAGAATGTTGTTAGCAGGTTCAGAGAGAGCAATCAGCGACGGCTCGAACGATTTTCAAGAAAATAACTGCAATTTTTTTCATAGATGTGCTTGAAAAAATGATCAATTTGCGATACACGTTTGTTGTAAAAATAAAATAAAAACAACAATAATGTTTGAGCTTAGACGAAATGTTTTCTTTTTTTCAAAATATTTCGTATCTTAATAGAAATTTTTGTGGATTTTTCAGAAACGAGCGTAGTTTTGGAAAATAGACCATCATTTAGGAGCAGTGATAACTTTATATCTGTATCCCTCTTGTAAAGGATGGGCGTTTCCGCCCTTTTAAAGGGCGTGGCCCCCGGACCCACGTTGTTCACTCGCTTCGCTCGCGATTAATAGCAATTTATTATTGCTCCCCGCCGCCCCTGACTAGAGTATAAACTTTGAAACAGAAAGGAATAAAAGCAGCATGCAAGAGTATTTATCTTTTGACCACACCCTTAAAGAATGAAACACGCCCTTTTTTGTCGGCAAAAATCGCCTCTTCATCCCTCTAAACAATTTTCTTGGCTACACTCCTGCCTCTTCGCCAACTCTTGGGGCCCTGGGCATGTTCAGGCTATCAATTTTCTTTTTAAGGTTCAAAAAGTTTATCTAAAAGGCATAAAATTTGTCCACCATAATTAAAGCACCAGTTTTATAACGGAGCAGCTGCACCATTTTAGCACTGCACAAAACCGTTTTGTCATTGCACAAATTGGTTATCATTGCACCCCAAATTAGATATGCTGTCGGGTAAATATGGTTATAGAAAACGATGTTGAACTGGAAAGAATATTTTTCAAATAACTTGTTTTCGACTTATTCAAAATCAGGGACTTTCAAGGGGTGATCGTGCTGTAACCGGTGTTTTGGTAGGTACGGGGATTCATAAACTGCGATAACCATCGTAAATGAAGTGAATTGTCGCATGCCTTTTTTACCAACCAATCAGAGGACACTTAGCAGTCCAGCGGGTCACATTTTGAACAAGACAATCTGTTGGTGGAGAACAGAAGAAAGACTTTTTGAGATGCAAAATGCTGAACATCTGTCAGGTGCTTTTTCCAAAAAGTCAAGATTGCAAGCAAAAGAATCGAGAAGAATGGATCCAGCCCAGCAGGTAAATTAATATTCTTCTTTGGTACTGTGCTAGACCAGAGATTATTTTTAAAAATTAGAGTCTGACCTAAAACTGCTGCTAAAACATGTAAAGGCCAAGAAGGCTAATTTCAGGAAACACTTTAAATGAGTAGATTTTGTGTGAACTTTGAAAATTGCACTTTAAATTTCAAATTGCTCAAAAACTGTTTCAAACCGCCAATAGCCAATTTGCTACCAAGTTTAGAAATCTTTGTATCGTTTTAAATGTTCCTAGTGGGCCAAGTTTTTACATCACAAAAGCTAACATGCGCATTTTTCATAAGAAACTAAGCAAACTACAAGTTAAAATTTTCTTAACCTTATTAATGAATTTATTATTGAAAGTTTGCTTTAATACCAAGAACTAAAAAGCTACTTTATGGGAAAAAACACAAACAAACGCAACAGAATATCAAACGTAACAAACACCTAATCAGTTGTAAGGAGGTATATTCTTTCTATTATCTATGAAAGTTTAACCACAAATAGGTTTCTTATCGACTAAAAGAACTAAATTTCGAGTAGCTTCTTAAAGTTGGGGGTGATCAGTACTATTTTTTAATTTTTTGGTCATCTTTGGGCTCGTTCTTATGGGAAATCTGTAAAAGAAATGTGACTTTCTTGCAAAAATCGTAAAATCTTTTAGCCAAACGAAATAGTAGATTGAAGACAAATCATGCCATAACCGAAAATATTTTAAAATCGCTATAATTGTATATCTTGCCAGGACCAGGTACAGCCGTACATTATTATATTCAAAATATATAGGATTATAGTAGGGATAATACTGTAATGAAGTTCATAAATGCAAATAAAAGTTTGTCTGCCATGTAAACATGCAAAAACAAGAGTTCAGTGGCCCCATTTGGTCCGTTGCACCATCCTTTCTTGTACTTGATGGAAAGAGGGCATGGCCATGCAAAACAGTCACCCTTCTGCAAGATTTTTATCTTAAGACATTTCAAGACTTAATTTTACAATGTAAGATTAAAACCAATTTCAAATCCTTATGATTCATCTGGAACCTTCTATTTTTTGAAATTCTAAATCTTTTCTCATTCTAGGTGCTTTCAATGCAGTTTAAAGAGAGTAAAATACAGCAAAGCAGATTGAGGTTATAAAAAGAACAATTAAACAGAAATGTCTTGACAAACTTGTAAATTAAGCATAGTTGATGAAGATGTAGTATACAAAGATTGTGACTTTATTAAATGTGAATCACATGAAATTTGATTTGCTCTCTACAGATCTACTTCTTGAACTCTTATTTGGTAAAAGGTCCTACAATATCCTTTATTAGGATCCTGAACAAATCATATACAGGATCCTGATTAGATAATATACAGAATCCTGATTAGATCATATACAGGATCCTGATAAGATCATATATAGGATCCTGATTAGATCATATACAGGATCCTGGATGGATTCTACACCGGAACCAAAACAGATTCTGAAAAGATCCTATACAGGATCCTAAAAATATCCTGTCCAAGACCCGAATCATTTCCTACAGGATCTTGATCAGATCCTATTCAGGACCCTGCACATATCCTATATAGGATCCTATACAGGATCTTGCAAGATTTTTCACTAGGGTTCAAGAAATACATAGGATCCTATTAAGATCTTTTAAGGAATACTTTTAATCTTATCAGGATCCGGTAAGATCTTATTAAGATCCTATAGGATCCTATAAGATCTTATAGGATCTTGTACAGAATCTTGCACAAGATCCTGTAGGATCCTTTACCAATTTCCTGTGAGGATCCTGCGAGGATCTTATACAGGATCCTGCAAGATTTTTAACCGGGGTGCCATCCTAACACTATTCAGCAGTTGTAGACAACAGCAACAACTGCATGATTGAGTTTTCTGCTCAACTTGCCAAGGGTTCATTCTCGTCTTGTGACCCTGAACTTTTCAAAGTTTTGAAAGCTTTGTTTTGATAATTAGATCCCTATTCCTGGGTGCATTCCTTGTAAACCCCATGCTTAAGGTACACCATGGCCAGGCCAGGTTAATGCCAAGGTCCAATGTCATAAAAATCTTACCAAAAATACGCCAACAGCCCCACCCTACCATATTTCTTAGACAAGTTATTCTCTTTATGCGGGTCTCTCATACATATACACTCATGCTGGTTTTGGGCCAGGATCGGAGCAAGGTTGTCAGAAGCAGAGGTGCTTGAGTCCCCAATAATTGTTAAACTGTACCACATTTCCTTTATAATAGTGTATAATGGAAAGCAATACAACAGGCAGCCACCCTTCCCCTCCCCCAACTGGAGTTTTGTTCAGAAGAGCTATGCTAGTGCATTGGTATCACATGGTAGGCATGATATTATTTCGGCCTGTCTAAGAAATTATATTTTCAATAGTTTACAACCCATGGTGACAAAATCAGCATTCTCTAATTCATAAAAAATTCACAGAAAAAGGTCCCTGCCCCACAGGTACAATTTCACCAAAATTCCAGTGTGCACCATATACCAAAAGATGCTTATCTCACACCAATGCCATGCAAAACAACTTAACTTCACTCCCAAGACCTTTAGAATTTGCTGCATGGAATGCACCCTGGTCCCCATTCAGGAAACCGCAGCACAAGCCATTGACCACATTGAAGGTCAGATTAAGTCAAATTTTAAAAAGGTAAAAAAGTTGCAGTTTTATCTTAACCTTACATGCATTCAAATACTGTAAGAAGGTAACAAATGGCATTGTTAGTTATACTACATGACATAAGTCATAAAATGTTGTTTTTACTAGGTTCTAGAGCATATTTCATTTCGGCTGCCTGGTTGTTTAAATTTCATGAAGTTTCAGTTTGGGTGTAATTTAAGCTAAACTGTTGTTCAGGGTCAAGAAGGATGGAAGCTGCATGTACGATGCCTGTTCTTTGGCTATTAGTGGAGAGAAAACATGTGTCATCTACTGAGAGCATCAACATCTGCTGAACTTTACCTCTATTCTTAACTCTATGCCTCTCATCCCCATTTTGCAACACTTCACTATGTCCTCCCTTGGAGAGATCTTCTGCCCTCTTGGAAACTTTCTTTTCTCATTCAATTTCCCATGAAGCCAGTGATTTGCTTACATGTACTATTAAAAACTATGCTGATTGTGTTAAGCATGAGGCACTCAAAACCTGTCAGGATAGGAGGTGGAGCCCATTTATTTGCATCATGGCATTATCTAGTGTTCTTGGTCTGCCTATATTTTCATTTTATTCAGAAATTTGTGGTAGAAGGTATGCTTTAAATTTAAGCAATGCAAAATTGTTTCCACGAGAAGGTACTGGTCAAACTACTGAAACAATCCGACTCCTAAGGTCCAAAGCAGGTGGTGGTAAGAATGACCTTAACCCATCCTTCAAGGCAAACCATATTGTCCCAATTTTCCTGGCAGAGAAGGCCTCTTTACAACAACCTGTAACATCCATTATTGTTCCTAAAAATGAACAGTGCCCAAAAAGGAAGCAGTCAGAAAAGCAAGGCATGATTTCTTTTCCCAAAAAGGTTTCAATTAAAATGCCTTTGGAGTCAGTAAATCCAAAAGAAAACGAAATTGTTGAGCCAAACCAACTTTCATCTGCATGAAATCTTCAAAATCCGATTGCCAATGTGACAGACATTGGATCTTTTTACCTGAATACTGCTAGTATGACAGATGTGGAGAGATATGAAAAGATGCTTAATGTCTGGAAGCCAGATCCAAAGTTTGCATTTCCAAGCAGCAAATTTGTATATTCCATGGAAAAAGCGACAAATTTGTATATTCTTGGCTCATAAATTACTCTTGGCTTACATACTCAAAGCTATTTGTTGGTACTTTTTGGCTACCATGTGTTCTGTTTTGGAGAAAAATTGGTCAAAATGCATAAGCTGGATAAGTCGATAAAAACCCCTTTGACAGATTGATCTTCTGCAACTTGTAGAATTAAAACGCATTAAAATTGCACTTGAAACAATGAACAGGTTTAAAAATGTCACGGAAAGCAGAGAGAAATCCATAGATCTTATTCAAAATGAATCTTTAGACAAAGCTGTGCAGCAGAATAGGTTGCAGATAGCTTCTATTGCCAAATGTGTTCTTTTATTTGCAAGACAAAATATTCCATTCCGTGGTCATAGAGATGATTCACAATACTACGATACAAGTAATTGTGGCAATTTTCAAGCACTTTTAGATTTTCATGTTGAAAGTGATGATAGGTTCTTGGCAGAGCATTTTAAGACGGCTCCCCAAAATGCAACATTCAAATCAAAGACTGTGCAAAGTGAACTTATTTCTTGTATTGCAGAAGTTGTGAACCACCAAATAATAAAGGAAATCAAGGAATGTGGTCCTTATTCAATTTTAGCAGATGAAGTCACTGATTGTTCTAATCAGCAACAGATGCCTTTGGTCCTACGTAATGTTGATGGGAATGGAGATATGAAGGAACGATTCATGAAATACATAACTTGTGACACTGGAACAACTGGAGATGCTCTGAAAACAAAAATTTTGAATTGCATTACAAATGATTTGAATTTGAATATTATGGATTGCAGGGGACAGTGTGATGGCCACCCGCATTTGAGACCCTCAAGCGCCACAGATGTCTTCAGCCGCCTGTTGCCAGTTCTTCCATCTGTTGCAGATGATGCTGACCAAGAAAGAAATTACGCTGCAGCAGTTGCAAGAGCAGCGGCCCCAGTTGAGGAAGTGATAGTTGGCAGGTCTGGTGGCCTGGGTATGAACAGTATCGGCCGGCCGAGGCCAAGAACTGTCTGCATTCACTCGACTGCAAGGCCCTCATTGCCAACTTGCAGATGTTCCTCCTGGAGCCCACTCACGTCTAGCGGCTCCCGAATGGGGACCTGGAAGTCACCTTCCCCACAGTAGCAGACAAGGACAGGTTCCTTGGCCTTGGTTTCGTGCCTCACCCACATTGCCATTGGCAACCAAGGCTCTAAAGATCCACCCCTGGCGTGGTTAAGGGTTTTCAACAAGCCAGGAGAAATACCACCGGAAGTGGTAGAGAGGAGGCTCAGTCGGTTCAGCCGGGTTCTGTTTGCCAGGGAGAATACCCACCCTGGTACAAATAAGTTGAAGGGGGTCATGACTGTTAAAATGACCATGACCGGGCCCATTTCAAGTTATGTGCACCTGGGTCCTGCCTGTTTGCTTGTGCGACATGAAGGGCAACCTGTGACATGTCTAAATGTGACAGCAGGACCCACCTTGCAGCAAACTGCTCCGCTAAAACATGCTACAACTGTGGGTGTCGGCCATATTGATGCTGACTGCCCCGAAAGCAGTTTATGTCAGGGTTGTGGGTCGCCTGATCACCATCTTGCTCCGTGTGATACCTCATTCTTCCCAGACCCGAGCGGAACCGACCGCAGATGCAGAGTCCATTCCCAAGACACCAACGGAGACCACAATGGCCTTTGACATATTTGGCAGCGAGGCTGGAAGCTCAGCCACAGAGGATGAGGCAACTGCAGTTCATGAGGAGACCATGCATGATCCAGCTAGCGCCCTGGAACCCCTACCGACAGAAGAACTGCAGAACGACAAGGAGCAAACAAGCCTTGAAGAGCCACCCAGTAAACTCGAAGAGCCATCCAGCGTCAGTACACCTGAAGAACTGTCCAGCATCCACAAAGACGCCTAGACAACAAAGAACTGGTATGATACCCTGTCTTTTCAACAGGGTACCAACTCTTCTTCTAAATTCTGTTCTCCTCTTTTTCCTTTCCCAAAACCCTCTGTCGATGCTGGCGTCCCAGCAGCTTCAAAGAGGTCCTTCCAAGACGACAATGTCTCTGACATTTCCGCGGTGCTAGATTCAAGCTAGAAAGGAATTAGTCATATTTTTGCAGGAAACTTACATCTCAGAGCCTGCAGACACTATCTTTCTGAAATCCAACTGGAAAGGATCAACTTTTTTCCTCTTTTGGAGGAAAGCACAGCAGATGTGTTACCACCCTCATCAAGGAGTCCTTGAAAACCAACAATCACAGTCACTCATGACAACTGCGGCCGATGGGTCAACCATATATTAGACACAAATGATTCAAAGCTTCAGTTTTTGAATATCTATGCCCCATGCCCAATAGGTGAAAGAACTGCCTTTTTTCAAACGCTGCCCCCACACATCAGGGTTCCAACAATCATCGGAGGTGATTTGAATTGTCTAACTAAATTATATCTTGATAAACTAGGTGGTGACAGCCAAGCAAGTCCTACGGCCATAAAAGCTCTAACTGACCTTCTAAGGGACTTTAACCTTATTGATATCTTTGGCTCAATGCATCTGCCCGTAAGTTGGACTAATTCGAAAGTTTCATCTAGACTAGATAAGTTTTATGTTTCTTCTGAGAATCTAGCTAATACAAAACACTGTGAGATAACAGTATTTCTCTTTTCTGATCACAATGCCCCGTTTATGTCCTTCAAATTACCAAACTCGTCACCTAGAGGTAGAGGTACCTGGAAATTCAACAACAGCCTCCTCAAAACTGAATAATTTACATGTAATATGAAGCATTTTTTGAAATTTTGGGTTTCTCGCAAAAAAGACTTTACAGGCAAACTACATATTTGGTGGGGTATAGGAAAAAAGAAAATAAGAAACCGTATTGAAAAACCTTAAGAAAAAAGCTAAGGAAAAGAGAGAAAAATGGACAGCCCTGGCAGGCAAACTGCAAAAAGCCACAATTTCAACTAATAAAAGAGAAAAAGAAACTGTCCTCCTGATTAGGAAAGAAATTGAAGAATTAGGGGAGAGTGGGGCTAGTTGTCACGGGGTAAGTTGTCACAGCCTCGTTTACAGAAGAATGGCTAAATTTTCGAGGCTGTCGCCACGACCTTTAAAGGTGGGCACCATGATGTGTTCATTTGACATGACATTCATTTCTTACTTAACCATGCTGTTTCCAGTGCAAGCCTGTGATCGTTTTTGTCGAGCCTGAAAACGAATTTTGTTTTTTGGGAAAAAGGTAGGACTATTTCGATATTATGTTCTGCAGAAAGTTGCGATTTATTTTCTTATCAAATTGCACTGTTTTATCATTCTAGCTATTGTTCTTTTGCATTCCTCAAGCGTTTTTGGAAACATTAGGCCCATTTCTGCTAACTTGGGGGTGGGGCAAGTTGTCTCAAAATTGATCTAACCTTCAACAATGACAACATGCTAAAATTTCAATGATTTGGTCCTCACATTCTATTTCGAAGTATATTATAGGGTGGGTGTGAGTGTTTTCTAGATTTTCATAAAGTTGCGGGGGGGGGGGGGGTCATCAAAAAATGATGTAAAGTAATTTACAAATATCCCTTCGAATGGGAGGGGGAATAGGGGGAGTGGGTATTAGGATATTTTTTAATTGTTAAAACAATCTATTGCTGTTTACGAGAAATCCTAAAGGAAAAAAATGTTATTTGTTTTAACAGATGGAGTAGAAAAGACAATTTTTATGAGTGAAAATTGGTCATACTTTATATTTGTTCTTAATTTTTGTTCTTATATAGAGTTATTTGTATGTAATCTTCCTTTTTGCCTTTAGCTCGCAAGATGGTTCGCAAATACCAGAGGAAAACTGAAAGAGCCAAAACACCTAAAGAAAACATTGAAGCTGCTGTTCAGGCTGTCAAATCGGGAATGAGCATTCGTAAAAGTGCAACATTGAATGATGTTAATTATCGCACTTTAATACGTTATATGAAATTGATGAAAGGAAAAGAAAGCTTAGCTGATGTTCACCTTGGATACAAACAAACAAGACGTGTTTTAAATGATACCTTGGAAGCTGACCTTGTTCAGTATGTCCTGAAGGCAGCTGCAATTTTTTATGGCATTACTATGCCTGAGCTGAGGTCTTTGGCTTACAAGTTGGCTGTTCAAAATGAAGTAAAGAATATTCCAGAATCATGGATCCGTGAAGAGATGGCTGGAAAGGACTGGATTCGTTGCTTCTTGCAAAGGCATCAAAATATTTCAGTAAGAAAGCCTGAAGCAACCTCAATTCAAAGAATGGCAAATTTCAATGAACATAATGTTGTAATGTTTTTTGATAATTTAGAGAGAGTTCTTAACCGACCTGAGGGTTATAGTGCTGGTCAGATCTGGAATCTGGATGAAACAGGGGTGACAACTGTACAAAGACCCCCTAAGATACTTGCGGAGAAGGGGGCCAAACAAGTGGGTTCAGCAGTATCCCAAGAGAGAGGACAGCTTGTTACACTATGCTGTGCTGTTAATGCAATTGGAAATCATATTCCACCATTCTTTGTGTTTCCAAGGGTGAACATCCAAGACCATTGGCTTTTAACTGCACCCACTGGGAGCTCTGCCACTGGGCATTCAAAAGCTAGTGGATGGATGACAGAAGAAACTTTTGTAAAGTACATGAAGCACTTTGTGAAGTTTGCAAAACCTACAAAGGAACAGCCAATACTTTTGTTACTTGATAACCACAGCTCTCATATCTCTTTGGAGGTGATCAATTATGCAAAAGCAAACAATATTACCATGCTGAGCTTCCCACCACATTGTTCACATGAACTGCAGCCCCTTGACAAGACTGTATTTGGTCCCTTCAAGACATTTTTCAATCAAGGTGTTGACAATTGGATGAGGCAAAAAGAGAATGCTGGGAAATCAATGACTATTCATGTAATACCAAGTATTGTGTCCTATGCCTTTCCCAAAGCTATGACACCAGCCAATATTACTTCTGGGTTTAGAGTAACTGGAATCTGGCCATTTGACAGAAATGTATTTCCTCAAGACAAGTTCTTGTCAGCATATTCTACAGACAGACCCATGTTGGAATCTACACAAGAGCATGCAACACCTGCTAACATGCAACCAACTCCTTCAACATCAAGAGGAGCTGCTAATGTCCAATGCACACCAAGTCAAAGCCAACATTTAGACATGTTGTCTACAAGTGTGTCTACCAGTGCTGAACAAATCCGGCCATTTGGTAAAAGAGAGCCAAGAAAAGATGGCTCCAATAAAAGGAAAAAGGGGAAATCGCAAATTTTCACTGATACCCCGGTTAAAAGAGCCATAGAAGAGGAAGCCAATTTTAAGAAATCAAAGAAGAATTTGGCAAAGAAGAAAATCTTGTATTCATCTTCAGAAACAGAGCACATTGAGGGTAAAGAAGTCACAAAAACTAGGAAGAAAACTGATGAAAAGAGAAAAAACACTACAAGAATTGGACATAGAAAAAAGGCAGAGAAAGATGAAAGTGAGTTGAGTGACATGCCCCACATGTGGGGCATAGTGTCACACTGGACCTCTTTGAATAAAAATGTAATTTTACCAAAAGTGTATGCACAGCTGAATTTTTTGGTATGCTGGCGAAGTACCCTGAGCTGTAAGCTTTTTAGATTTCACACTAGAAGTCTTATCATTTAATCAGTCTTTGTGTTATTGGTCAAGGAAAAAATTTTGTGACAACTAGCCCAACTCTCCCCTAGATCTTAACAACATTAATGGTGCACGTATCAGAGCAAAGGCGCTTGAATACCAATCAAATGAGAATGAAATGAGAACACGCTATTTTTTCAGCCTTGAAAATTCATGTCAATCTACAAAAGTGATTCGTAAGTTAAAAACAGGATAGTAGGGACCTGCTTGGCTCTATTGCTAACTTCTACGAGTCCCTCTATTCCCCCGAACACATTGATAATTAAAAACAGAATGTCCTTTTGAATACTATTGATCGTTTTGTCCCCAAAAACTTCAAATTGTTACTTGAGGAACCATTTTCCACAGATGAATGTCACAAACCTCTTACTTACATGAAATCGGACAAATCTCCTGGCTCTAATGGACTACCAGCAGAATTTTGTAATTTCTTCTGGGGTGAAATTGGCGAAGCCTTAGTAGAAACACTAAACTTTTGTTTTGATAGAAGCAGTGGCGAAGCCAGCTCTGGAGAGTTGGTCATGCACTTGGGCAAAAAAATAAACAGGGTTTTTGGCACCACAGCAATGTACCCAATTTAAGTTAAGGTTACACCAGTTCCCTTGAGAAAAGTGTTTTCAGCTATTGTGAAAATACCCAGAAAAGCCTTAGGGCATAAAACATTTAAAAATTTGCAAAAGAATAATTTTCAGAACTTTCTTGAGACATGATTTGAAGAAGCCTTGGCTTTAGACTTATTAATATTTACTATTTCAAAAGCTGTTTCATTCACCTGAATAAACTGTCAGATACTGAAGGAAAGCTTTTTTAGATAACATAACACAGTTAGATTTGATTCTCACAACATTATATAAAATGTCTAAATTGTTTTGCTTTGATAAATACACTGACAAGACAAAGATAAGATAAATACACTTTTGCTCTGACAAGATAAATACACTTTTGATGACCCTTCCCTAATTCCTTACTTAGAACTATTGTATTTATAAGTACAAATAGTGTAATTGTACAAATAAAAAAATTAATGCCCCCTAGCCTATGTTCATGCTACACCTCATTTTTTTTAATTCATTATTATTAATTTATCAAAACAGATTATAATCAGAAAATGGAGAGTTCCCTCTGAAACAATCTCAATACTCTCATCTCACAAACATCAATAACAAAAAAGGCCATTATAAGATAAATACTGAAAAGGTTAAGACAACACTAATTTCATGCCTCGTTGTATCTCAAACTTGCATTGCATGTCTCTAAAAAGCAACAACAATGAAGCATTTGTGTTTCTTTCACTAACAACAAGTTCTAGAGACACTCATTCTGAATATTTCAATGGAAATTTAGCATGTAAGTCCACTAGCCCTTTCATTATCAAAGCATGGAATACTTTGGGCTTGCCAATTATCAGCAATAAAATGATATTAAAACCAAGCAGTTTGTTTCATTGTTTTTCTTGCAATATTGGAAAATTTAAATGCCATTTAAGGTAGTACATTGGCTAAATTTTGAAATATGGTGAATGCTGCAAAATATGGTCTTCTACCAAATTAGGCGTTTTTAGAGTCGCTCAGTAATTATGCACTCGTCTTAACTCGTCTCAATTCGTCTTACCTATCTACAAAATGATTTTCGCTTTGCAAAGTCTCATGAAATTTGGACTAACAAGGGTATTATTTCTCTATTTTGAGTCTTGAATGCGATTGACGCTTTTGATTTCAAGCCAAAATACGAAAACAACCAAACTATACCAAACCAAACCAAAGTATCTAAATAATCAAAAACGAAAAATTATCAAACAAATTAATTAGATATTGGTCATTCTAAATTATTCACAAACTGTCCTCTAAATTTTCTTCCATATCTGCCTGCATGGCGTTCTCGCAGCTCACTCTGCGGCATTCTCCGCAACACGTTGTGCATTTCAGACCATTCTTTTTGCAACTGCATCGAAGATTTGCGCACCCCTTTTTGCAATTACAGCTGATCAACTTGAGGAGCTCTTCTGGTGCGTATGGAAGATCAGTTTGCAAAGGCATCATTTTCCCTTTTTCAATGATCCACCCCCATTCTGTAGGATCGAGATCTCTTCCTTTCCATTGCATTACTTGAGCGAAAACTCGATAACTGTGATACTTAGCAGCAGAAGAGGTGGGTGGAAGTACCTGTGGGCTGATAACAGATTTACAAGAAATTTATCACAGAAGGTATTGTAACGCAAGGCATCGAGTCCTTCACCTTCCTTTCCTTTATATAAGCAAACGAGGGCATGCTCCCCAGCAGATGCTATTTCCTCGGAGTTGGCAAGATCATTTTGGAACACTGCAGCCTGTCGTTGTAAGTGTTTATTTTGTTGGAATATCTTCAACGATAACCCTTTACCGATGCCATACAAGCTAGATGTTGTGTCGCACCCAAGAATGGCATGTAGGAACAAAATATTGTTGTATATATCTTTGCCCAACAATTCCTTACATAGTTTAATATCCCAGACATTTGTACCTCTAGCATTCTGCTTGGACTCAGAGTAGAAGTAGATTTTTTTCGACTCTTTGTTTGCGTGGTAAATGAGCAAAATTAGCAAATCTGTGTCTTCACCAATCACCGCCGTCTCTTCTTCCACTGAGGCCTCAATCCCTTTTTGAACAATCAGAAGATCAGCATCAGCATCAGCATGGTAGACATCACAGCCCTCTGCCTTCAACTTTGCTGCAAGCATGTTGATAAACCTTTGCTTGTTTTCTTTGTTTGCAAGAAAGGTTTCTTTCCTTATAGTAAGAAGCATATTTTCTTCGAATTTCACCGTTGTTCCAGACGACAAGCCAACTCTTCATTGATGTGTCATGTCCTTGGGCGAATGACCAGCGGAATACCCATCAAAAACTATGAAAGCTTTTGTGTACTTCCTTTTCACATATGCCACATAACTATCGATAATGGAGGCATATGATGCTCCACGCTTCCAAGATATCTGTTGCAGCAAAGAGCCCCCATCTAAAACATACCTTACTGGCTGCGATGGTATTTTAATCTCTGTGTCAACCATTTTTCTTATGGTACTCGCCAGGACGGGCTTGTTAGCTTTTCTCAAGGAGCCATTTGTTTCAAATAAAGATGCTGGAACAGAACAGAGCTCGTAGCTGAAAAGTTTTGATGTATCTTCAGTGGTATGACTTTTAACGCAATAAGTTTTTGAAATAACAGCTGGGGTCCTACATGAATGTCTCCATCTGTTTCCTTTGGGTGCTTTTTTGCATCAAGCGTAATGGCCTGGTTTGCTCTTTTGAGCACAAAATCTTTGCAATATTGACCTGTCATTTTTTCAAGAATCTTGTTTCCAACTTCTTTTGCAACGTCAGCATTGACTGTATCTATTGCTGTTACCCCTGTCGCAATGTTGCGAAGACTGCAGTCGTCACTAAATGGATCTCTTACCTGAAAGAATGAAAGAAGTGAATTTGTGTCTTTCAAATCACTGCTAATTCTCGCTTCTGACGTATCTTTATGTTGCTCACTGCTGCTGAAAGTAACTTCAGTAAACTCTTGCATAGCTTCATTGATCTCAGCAGTTGCTGGCATGGATAACAACCAGATCAGCCTCTGTGTTTCAGACATTCCCCTTCCTCTTGTCAAGCCACCAGAGGTTTTAAGGCTTCGCATCAAAACTTGTTCTACGATGAGGTCTGAGGATAATCCAGCCCAATAACGATCAGAGCGTCTGATAACATGGAATCCCTTCTCAAAGGCATCATGGACACGTGGATGATCATCCTTTAGCTTGCTCATTTCTTGCAAATATATTCGTGCACTCTTGGTGTAGAGGTTGTGTCCCGAGGCGGCAAAGTAAGGCAACATAGCTTGAACAGTTTGCAAGTGCAGGTTCCAATCTCCGGTCCTCTCAGCTTTGATAAATGTGCGAAGAATCTCTATCATTTCAAGGTACTGCAACCAAAGCTTTCCTGTCCTGGAATTGCTTGAAGACGATTTGGCATCGAGTATTTTCTGCCTTACATCCTCAAGATCATGTGATTGACAAACATATCCCATAGAAACCCTTCCTTGCATCAGTGACTCAAACATATCTTTCAAATTCCTCAAATCACTGGATACTTCTGGGGTTTCTAACTCAGCAGCTGCCTCTGCACCTCTGTCACGCTGTTGAGCCTCTGGACCCTCTCCTTTTGTATCGGCAGCATCCTGCTCTCTGTCAGCATCTGTAGGCAATGGTACATCACAGGCTTTCGATAACAAAATAGCATTTAGAGCTGTTTCGACTAACTGATGGCCACGTACTGCTCGGGAGATAGCTTTACCAGTGAGAATATGTGGGACAACATTATCAGCATATATAAGCTCGAGAGATTCTTGCAATCCTGACCCTCTCATGAGATATCCAATACTTCCGAGGAAACTCATTTCTGTATGAAAAGCTCCAAGTCGCAAAATTATTTGATGCAAAGGGCTATCAATTGGCTCCCCTTTGATGATACAAATGGCTTTCCACCATAGCGGCTGATCAAAAGTGAGAATCGATGTCACATCATATTTTTTGGCATGGCGAGAAACAAAGTCTAAGGTAGAGTGAATACAAGTGACATTGCTGGGATCCAAATCGATCATTGGCAAAAAGATAACAGATGACTTGCCTGGATACTCCCCCTGGTGGCACCATTGCATTGTTCCAGACCATGATGGCCTTCTTGGGTTCAGCAACCAAGAAACTTGCCATAAGAGATCCAATTTTGATGTTGGATCAACAATTTCATTTGAGAGCAACTGATCGTACCTGATGTTGAGTTGGTTATTGGCTATATTGTACTGCTTGATGTTAATTGCACCGATGGCTGCTATTTCATCAGATGATATGTTGCATCGCCTTGGGATAAATGTTGAAGTACGGGCAGCACTCCTTGGGGTGATAGTGGCAATTATTCCCATTCCATGAAAAGTATTTCTTCCGTCAATAGTTCTAATGTTGTGATCGACGTTGTCTGCAACATATTGAACTAGCGTTTGTCTCTCAGGGATACTCAGCTCAACTCCATCTTTGATAGCTGCACTCCTTTCGTAAGCTTGCACTTCTGAATAGGAGCAACAAAATCCATGCCTATGAAGTGAGTCTACCAGAAATCTCGATCCAAAGTGGTGGTGCATTTGAACCCCAAGACCAAGTTGTAAAGGTGCAATCAATGTTCTAGGTCTCGCCGCCTGCATGATTGCTTGACCAATTGAGGCAATCTTACTTTTTTTATCTTTTCCAACAAGAATTGTGTCAAGTAACAAGATCAGTGACTCTGGTAGGTAGGACATTGCATTTTCCATAGATGATATATCACTGTTGCTTGCATAATATTCCTTTGAGGTGGGACATGACTTAATGGCATTCTTTAGGCATGTTGCCGCTGTTTTAACAACTCTCATCTCTTCTTCCTTAACGTCCTCCTTCTTTGGCTCATTATAGAACTTTTGCAGAATTTTTGCAGCAAAGGGTCGCATGGTTACAACATCAGTTCTTCCATCCAGCTCTGTGAAAATAGCATCTTCTCCGAAACGTTCTTTGATCCTCTTCTTCATGTATACAGCACTGTATGAAGAAGTTTTAGATTCCTGAAGGAAGTCAGCCATTTTTTCAACTAAATCTTTAATGGTGAGCTGTTCCTCGTCATTTTGTTCAAAAAATTCCATAGCCCTTTCAAAGGCATAATTTTGCATTTCTTCCAGTGGTCTGCCACGCTTCGTCTTCTTTTGAGGTGCTGCGCCTTCTTGATTCGATGTGAAAACTAAAGGGATTCCTTTTCTTGTCCTAAAGTTTACACTGCATTTTTGGTGGTACAAAGCATCTGCAGCGTGAAGATCAATAGCTGATTCAGTTCTCTCAGCGACCTTTCTTGCCCATTCATCATTTCTTTCATTGCATATTTCGGAAACTGTATTCTGAAATTCGAAGGTCCTCACTGGTATAAGAGAAAAGTCCTTCTTCTTCCCTTGGTAGCGGTCCCCCTCACCAAAAAACAGACAATGCTCTTTAAAGTTGAATTTCTGAGCTTCAGATCGAAGTGAACGCTTGCCCTTTGCTTGGGAGGTCTCTCTTGCAGCCGCTGCTATATTTTGTGGCTTTGTGAAATTTGCACGACAATCCTTGTGAACTGATTGACCAGCAGTAACATTTATCACGTCGCCTCGCTCTTTACTTGCGTTGTTGATTCCATTTGCACCTTTCTGACGAAGAACGACACCTGCTGCTATGTTCCAGATTGGTTTTTTGCAGATAACACACTCCATCTTACGTAACTGTCATGCAGACCATTTTGCCGGTTGTAGACTACGTTTTATTATCTGCACAAAGAAGAAATAACGCAAGCAACAAACAGGTTCTCTGTTCAAGATTCAAGGTCAACATGCAATTTGATCATATGCTCAATCGCAACAGCTCCTTCACCAAGATTTGTTTTGAAATGGTTCGAGAGGACTTCCCCAAATATAGTAAACATCACAATTAAGTAAGCATGATGTTGAATAAATATCTATTCAAGAGTGGGTAATTATCTTGGTAGATTTAATGGAAATACTACGAGAGTCATTGTAAACCCATATGCCTTCTCGACTTTGACTTCTACGTTTAAAATCCATGAAATTTTTTTAGCTAAACCACCTTAATTCAGCTGGCAATTTGGACACTTTCCACTTCTAGAATTTCTTAGGACTTTTCATATGTTATAGAGCATAGTTTAATTAGCCAATCAACCATTATTTCGTTTCTGTTGCAATTTGTTTGAGGTTCGACCATTTTTTGACTTAGTTTTACTGGACTATAAATTGGGATCCCTGTGATATTTGCATGACTAAATTGGAAACCCATGAGCGTTATTGAGTTTCAATGTAGAAACCCTATGTTTGCGCCTACAGAATTACATAAAAGTACGCAAAGAATAATTTTCTTTGACTTTGGAGAACTTTCAATGTGAAAAAACCCCCATCTAAACTATCTTTTTTTCCTGTAGCTCTGTGTTTT
>NW_027019317.1:13291048-13322582 GCF_013076305.1 Rhopilema esculentum
AAAAGCAACAACAATGAAGCATTTGTGTTTCTTTCACTAACAACAAGTTCTAGAGACACTCATTCTGAATATTTCAATGGAAATTTAGCATGTAAGTCCACTAGCCCTTTCATTATCAAAGCATGGAATACTTTGGGCTTGCCAATTATCAGCAATAAAATGATATTAAAACCAAGCAGTTTGTTTCATTGTTTTTCTTGCAATATGAGCGTTGCCTGCCTTATTATCAGGCGCCGTAGGCCTAGTTCGTGCATGTCATATCCTCGTTGACACAGGCCTAAATGTATGTGTTAGCAAACATAGTCCACAACAGGAAGAATCTGTTCCACTGCCAACTTTTATTTTGCTACATCAATCCTTTAAAACCATGGAACTGTTATTTTTCCTCATTTCCTTGCTGCTATATTACTTGCAGGGTAACATTTCACGAAATCCCTTTCCTCGTGAACTAGCATACTTCTTCTTCAGTCTCACTTTTTGAACTCGAACAGAGAAACAATGCGATCAAGGTCATGGTCATGCCATTCCAAAAGTGCATGACTAAAACGTAATAATCATCATGTTTTCAGGGCTGTTTCCATCGTTTCGCGTGATTTTGCATGACCAATCATAGGGTTTTAGTCATGCACATTTGAAAGTGCATGACTAATACTCCAGTCAATTTGTGGTGTAAGGTCAAACAAATTGCAACAGGAATGAATACATGCTAAAAAGATTACAAAATGTATTTATACCTTGAGCAAAAAAGTCCTAGAAAATCATTGAAGTGGAACATTGGAAAATTTAAATGCCATTTAAGGTAGTACATTGGCTAAATTTTGAAATATGGTGAATGCTGCAAAATATGGTCTTCTACCAAATTAGGCGTTTTTAGAGTCGCTCAGTAATTATGCACTCGTCTTAACTCGTCTCAATTCGTCTTACCTATCTACAAAATGATTTTCGCTTTGCAAAGTCTCATGAAATTTGGACTAACAAGGGTATTATTTCTCTATTTTGAGTCTTGAATGCGATTGACGCTTTTGATTTCAAGCCAAAATACGAAAACAACCAAACTATACCAAACCAAACCAAAGTATCTAAATAATCAAAAACGAAAAATTATCAAACAAATTAATTAGATATTGGTCATTCTAAATTATTCACAAACTGTCCTCCAAATTTTCTTCCATATCTGCCTGCATGGCGTTCTCGCAGCTCACTCTGCGGCATTCTCCGCAACACGTTGTGCATTTCAGACCATTCTTTTTGCAACTGCATCGAAGATTTGCGCACCCCTTTTTGCAATTACAGCTGATCAACTTGAGGAGCTCTTCTGGTGCGTATGGAAGATCAGTTTGCAAAGGCATCATTTTCCCTTTTTCAATGATCCACCCCCATTCTGTAGGATCGAGATCTCTTCCTTTCCATTGCATTACTTGAGCGAAAACTCGATAACTGTGATACTTAGCAGCAGAAGAGGTGGGTGGAAGTACCTGTGGGCTGATAACAGATTTAGAAGAAATTTATCACAGAAGGTATTGTAACGCAAGGCATCGAGTCCTTCACCTTCCTTTCCTTTATATAAGCAAACGAGGGCATGCTCCCCAGCAGATGCTATTTCCTCGGAGTTGGCAAGATCATTCTGGAACACTGCAGCCTGTCGTTGTAAGTGTTTATTTTGTTGGAATATCTTCAACGATAACCCTTTACCGATGCCATACAAGCTAGATGTTGTGTCGCACCCAAGAATGGCATGTAGGAACAAAATATTGTTGCATATATCTTTGCCCAACAATTCCTTACATAGTTTAATATCCCAGAAATTTGTACCTCTAGCATTCTGCTTGGACTCAGAGTAGAAGTAGATTTTTTTCGACTCTTTGTTTGCGTGGTAAATGAGCAAAATAAGCAAATCTGTGTCTTCACCAATCACCGCCGTCTCTTCTTCCACTGAGGCCTCAATCCCTTTTTGAACAATCAGAAGATCAGCATCAGCATCAGCATGGTAGACATCACAGCCCTCTGCCTTCAACTTTGCTGCAAGCATGTTGATAAACCTTTGCTTGTTTTCTTTGTTTGCAAGAAAGGTTTCTTTCCTTATAGTAAGAAGCATATTTTCTTCGAATTTCACCGTTGTTCCAGACGACAAGCCAACTCTTCGTTGATGTGTCATGTCCTTGGGCGAAGGACCAGCGGTATACCCATCAAAAACTATGAAAGCTTTTGTGTACTTCCTTTTCACATATGCCACATAACTATCGATAATGGAGGCATATGATGCTCCACGCTTCCAAGATATCTGTTGCAGCAAAGAACCCCTTATCTAAAACATACCTTACTGGCTGCGATGGTATTTCAATCTCTGTGTCAACCATTTTTCTTATGGTACTCGCCAGGACGGGCTTGTTAGCTTTTCTCAAGGAGCCATTTGTTTCAAATAAAGATGCTGGAACAGAACAGAGCTCGTAGCTGAAAAGTTTTGATGTATCTTCAGTGGTATGACTTTTAACGGCAATAAGTTTTTGAAATAACAGCTGGGGTCCTACATGAATGTCTCCATCTGTTTCCTTTGGGTGCTTTTTTGCATCAAGCGTAATGGCCTGGTTTGCTCTTTTGAGCACAAAATCTTTGCAATATTGACCTGTCATTTTTTCAGCTTGGCAACATAGCTTGAACAGTTTGCAAGTGCAGGTTCCAATCTCCGGTCCTCTCAGCTTTGATAAATGTGCGAAGAATCTCTATCATTTCAAGGTACTGCAACCAAAGCTTTCCTGTCCTGGAATTGCTTGAAGACGATTTGGCATCGAGTATTTTCTGCCTTACATCCTCAAGATCATGTGATTGACAAACATATCCCATAGAAACCCTTCCTTGCATCAGTGACTCAAACATATCTTTCAAATTCCTCAAATCACTGGATACTTCTGGGGTTTCTAACTCAGCAGCTGCCTCTGCACCTCTGTCACGCTGTTGAGCCTCTTGAGCCTCTCCTTTTGTATCGGCAGCATCCTGCTCTCTGTCAGCATCTGTAGGCAATGGTACATCACAGGCTTTCGATAACAAAATAGCATTTAGAGCTGTTTCGACTAACTGATGGCCACGTACTGCTCGGGAGATAGCTTTACCAGTGAGAATATGTGGGACAACATTATCAGCATATATAAGCTCGAGAGATTCTTGCAATCCTGACCCTCTCATGAGATATCCAATACTTCCGAGGAAACTCATTTCTGTATGAAAAGCTCCAAGTCGCAAAATTATTTGATGCAAAGGGCTATCAATTGGCTCCCCTTTGATGATACAAATGGCTTTCCACCATAGCGGCTGATCAAAAGTGAGAATCGATGTCACATCATATTTTTTGGCATGGCGAGAAACAAAGTCTAAGGTAGAGTGAATACAAGTGACATTGCTGGGATCCAAATCGATCATTGGCAAAAAGATAACAGATGACTTGCCTGGATACTCCCCCTGGTGGCACCATTGCATTGTTCCAGACCATGATGGCCTTCTTGGGTTCAGCAACCAAGAAACTTGCCATAAGAGATCCAATTTTGATGTTGGATCAACAATTTCATTTGAGAGCAACTGATCGTACCTGATGTTGAGTTGGTTATTGGCTATATTGTACTGCTTGATGTTAATTGCACCGATGGCTGCTATTTCATCAGATGATATGTTGCATCGCCTTGGGATAAATGTTGAAGTACGGGCAGCACTCCTTGGGGTGATAGTGGCAATTATTCCCATTCCATGAAAAGTATTTCTTCCGTCAATAGTTCTAATGTTGTGATCGACGTTGTCTGCAACATATTGAACTAGCGTTTGTCTCTCAGGGATACTCAGCTCAACTCCATCTTTGATAGCTGCACTCCTTTCGTAAGCTTGCACTTCTGAATAGGAGCAACAAAATCCATGCCTATGAAGTGAGTCTACCAGAAATCTCGATCCAAAGTGGTGGTGCATTTGAACCCCAAGACCAAGTTGTAAAGGTGCAATCAATGTTCTAGGTCTCGCCGCCTGCATGATTGCTTGACCAATTGAGGCAATCTTACTTTTTTTATCTTTTCCAACAAGAATTGTGTCAAGTAACAAGATCAGTGACTCTGGTAGGTAGGACATTGCATTTTCCATAGATGATATATCACTGTTGCTTGCATAATATTCCTTTGAGGTGGGACATGACTTAATGGCATTCTTTAGGCATGTTGCCGCTGTTTTAACAACTCTCATCTCTTCTTCCTTAACGTCCTCCTTCTTTGGCTCATTATAGAACTTTTGCAGAATTTTTGCAGCAAAGGGTCGCATGGTTACAACATCAGTTCTTCCATCCAGCTCTGTGAAAATAGCATCTTCTCCGAAACGTTCTTTGATCCTCTTCTTCATGTATACAGCACTGTATGAAGAAGTTTTAGATTCCTGAAGGAAGTCAGCCATTTTTTCAACTAAATCTTTAACGGTGAGCTGTTCCTCGTCATTTTGTTCAAAAAATTCCATAGCCCTTTCAAAGGCATAATTTTGCATTTCTTCCAGTGGTCTGCCACGCTTCGTCTTCTTTTGAGGTGCTGCGCCTTCTTGATTTGATGTGAAAACTAAAGGGATTCCTTTTCTTGTCCTAAAGTTTACACTGCATTTTTGGTGGTACAAAGCATCTGCAGTGTGAAGATCAATAGCCGATTCAGTTCTCTCAGCGACCTTTCTTGCCCATTCATCATTTCTTTCATTGCATATTTCGGAAACTGTATTCTGAAATTCGAAGGTCCTCACTGGTATAAGAGAAAAGTCCTTCTTCTTCCCTTGGTAGCGGTCCCCCTCACCAAAAAACAGACAATGCTCTTTAAAGTTGAATTTCTGAGCTTCAGATCGAAGTGAACGCTTGCCCTTTGCTTGGGAGGTCTCTCTTGCAGCCGCTGCTATATTTTGTGGCTTTGTGAAATTTGCACGACAATCCTTGTGAACTGATTGACCAGCAGTAACATTTATCACGTCGCCTCGCTCTTTACTTGCGTTGTTGATTCCATTTGCACCTTTCTGATGAAGAACGACACCTGCTGCTATGTTCCAGATTGGTTTTTTGCAGATAACACACTCCATCTTACGTAACTGTCATGCAGACCATTTTGCCGGTTGTAGACTACGTTTTATTATCTGCACAAGGAAGAAATAACGCAAGCAACAAACAGGTTCTCTGGTCAAGATTCAAGGTCAACATGCAATTTGATCATATGCTCGATCGCAACAGCTCCTTCACCAAGATTTGTTTTGAAATGGTTCGAGAGGACTTCCCCAAATAAAGTAAACATCACAATTAAGTAAGCATGATGTTGAATAAATATCTATTCAAGAGTGGGTAATTATCTTGGTAGATTTAATGGAAATACTACGAGAGTCATTGTAAACCCATATGCCTTCTCGACTTTGACTTCTACGTTTAAAATCCATGAAATTTTTTTAGCTAAACCACCTTAATTCAGCTGGCAATTTGGACACTTTCCACTTCTAGAATTTCTTAGGACTTTTCATATGTTATAGAGCATAGGTTCGACCATTTTTTGACTTAGTTTTACTGGACTATAAATTGGGATCCCTGTGATATTTGCATGACTAAATTGGAAACCCATGAGCGTTATTGAGTTTCAATGTAGAAACCCTATGTTTGCGCCTACAGAATTACATAAAAGTACGCAAAGAATAATTTTCTTTAACTTTGGAGAACTTTCAATGTGAAAAAAACCCCCATCTGAACTATCTTTTTTTCCTGTAGCTCTGTGTTTTCCAGTGAATGATTAGCGTTATATTGTCAGTAGATCGTAATGTTAGAATTGTCTGTTAATCGTATCATTGTCAAAAATTCTGTATTTTCCCCATTTGTCTGTAACTAGTATCCTGTCCCGCAGCTCTTTTCGTAAAATTGTGAAAGTAAAAATTATCATGTGAAGTAAAATGTTGTAGTCAAGGGGGACTTCTGCACAAAAGGGGCAATTGTCTCCTTTTAAATGGTCAGGTATAAACTAAATGATTATCATTGTTATGCCCTGTCCATACTGTGTCATCAAAGGGCAGGAACTTAAAAAAAAGTATCTGTTCCTATCAGCTTAATATCTGATATGCGCCCAAGGGTGCTCAAATATTAAACTGATTTCTGGAACTAGCTTGTCAGCATGAGGCTTGCCTCACCGTGAGCATGGGTTGCCCTGGCATTGCAGTACAGCCATGGGTGGCCCAGCCCTTTTTCACCAATTGGCAAGAAAACAACATTTTTCACATTTTCACAGTTGCATTCATTCATGTCCATATTGTTGATATGAATGGCTAACTACGATGTTAACTAGGAACTGACATTGTATGTAGATGGTTGCTTTTGCATTAAAGTAGTTTAAGCCTTGTACTAGACACAGTTTTATTTATGATTGTAAATCAAATATACATAGACTGCGAAGCCTTCAAAGTGTTGTGTTTTTGTGTTCTTCTGTTCTTGCTTTTTTGTCTGCCTGTTTAGTAGTCAGTCACTTCTAGCCAGCCATCTTTGTATGCTCAAAAATTAAAGGATAATTTTCAATCTCAGGCGACTGCTGACTCACGGCTTATCAAGCAAGATTAGTTTTTTCTTCACAAAAGCGATGGTGAGTACATCAGTTTTATATTTGAGCACTTGATCAAGTTTCCTGTCAGATTGAACATTCACTCAATGTTAAGCACATTCAGAGATCTACTGATACAACCTTCCCACATGTGTTGGCTTGTTTCTGCAACCATAGAGTTGTCAATGGCCAAATTGGTAGTTCATACTTACCGGATGGGGAAGACAACATGATCAAGGGGTAGCAGTTGGTGACGATTTTGCGAGCTCTGACTGCTTTCATCGTATTACTGTTTTTGAGCAGTTTATTAGGCTAGATCTCAATACCTCAATTAACAGTTTCAACTGTAGTACTTTTCAAGAACCTTTTTTGTTAGAATTCGAAATGGCAACAAGCGAGATCAGTTCAATTTAGGGAAATGTGGATTCAGAGGAAATAGAAAGGCGGCCTACCTGCTCAGAGAGTAAAACAAGGAAATGTGAAGATCTCTGCATCGGATTTAGCAGCGAGGGCAGCAAAATTCGAAACTATTGGATTCCATTGATCACAAGGAAATTATCCAGTTCTTTCAACAAAAGTTCAGAGATGAAAACTGCATCCAGCAATTAATGCCCCTTGCAGCCTTCCCTGGCAGACGTAACTGGAACATTATTTTCTCGCGACCCTCGATGGTTGATTCAGTCATCGAAGAACTTATTAAACTCCCATCGCTCTCATAGGGCGACCCCACCATTGCTTCCATTCCTGTTAGATGAAGAGCACTACTAATCACCATTCTTGATGCTTCTCTCGATATTTGGGATAATGAAATTGGTGACAAACTCTCACATTTCAGAACAGTAACCTGAGTTTGGAAACAGACTTGGGTAGGGTTTCTCAACATTTTTGATGGGAAACGTCTGGTAATTTTCTTTCCTTCGGGAGGCACAGAAATAACTCCATTGGTTATTCTACGAGACAAGAAAATTTCGCTCTCGAACAGGGGCAAACCTGTTTTCTGCAATATTTGCATGTCAGATACGCATCAAACATCTGATTGTCCAAGTAGGGATATGCGCCATTGCTACCTTTGTGGTTCTACGGACCATTCGAGAAAAGATTTTTCAAAGTTTGTTCCCCTAAAAAGGGCTCAGGGAAGGCTTCTTAATGGTGAAATCCAATCGGTAAAAGATGCAACCCCTATTGCTGAACCCGAGAACGAAGAGCAAATCGAGGACGAGGAGCAAATGAAGGATGAGGAGAAAATTTAAGACGAGGAGAAATTCGAAGATGAAGAGTTAACAACCAATCCAGCCATAGACGAACCTGCAGCTAGCCACACAATGCCAGAAAGCACCAGCACCATTGAAATTGCTGAATCACCGCTCAATAAATTAAATCCAGCTCCTAAACCACAAAAATCAAACCAAAAACTCACCAAATCACCGCAAGATTACGCCTCCTACACAAGGAAACCAAGAGGCCTGTACCCTCTACCCCTGACAAAAACGTTTCACTTAAAAAACCTGCTGGTGAGAACGTTAAATAAAATCTTTTTTTTCTTTTTTTCCAATTCAATAGTTTTATTTTGATTTTAAATTTTCTCATGGCTTGTGTTGTAAGCATAAACCTGAATGGGTTGAACGACCCCAGTTGCACAGATTCAATCTTACACCACCTCTATAGCCTTAAGCCTGATATTCTCTTTTTGCAGGAAACCCACCTCAATCCTGTTAAAGTGCATATGACACGAACATTTTTATTCGCTTAAACTATCATAGAAACATCGCTGGGAACGATGGTGAACTTAGTTTTTTTATTTGCGACTTACTTTCTTCGAAAATTGAGGTTTTCTGACACCCACTCGAGCTAAATTGTGTCACAAGAAAAACGCGGTCGGGCCTGTGGTCACGTGACCTCTGTGACGTAAAGTGGTTGTGTATTGTTCAAAAAAAGCTGAGCTGCCGTATGGATTCACTATGTGATGGCACTTCTGTTGTCCCCCTAATCGATGGTTTTTTGCATGATTATTACTCCAGTAATGTCATAAAATACCGGAAAATGATTTAGGTCAATTTTTGGGTAATTACAAAATTAATAAAAATAGAAATGACATGATATAAAGATATATATAGAAATGACATGATATATATATTGCGTGCCATAGTCATAGTTTTGCACTTCGCAGTGCCAACATTGTTTGCAAGAAAGTCATATCCAAAAATAAATATGATTTATTAGAAGAAAATTAGAAAACTTTTACTATAAAACAGGTACAAACGTTGCAGTAAATTAGTATGCACGGCTTTAAGAAACGAATATACCTCTGATGTGTGTTTTCAAAAAAGTGTAAATTGAACTAACCAAGACTATCTGATGGCCGTTTTCGAATTCTACTTTCGAATATGTCACAAAAAAGGAGCAGCGGAGATTTCGGAGGAAGATATTGTTGTGCTGGACTACCATCTGGAAAAAGCTGCACCAACAGAAGTTCGACGCCTGATATAACTTTGCACAAGTTACCAAAAGACGAAAAGATATGAAAGCTGTGGGTGCAGTATATATAATTGCATCAAAAAGATTTTGAGCCAGCATCTTACTCGATGGAACCGTTTCTTTGCTCAGAGCATTTTCTCCCAACTGATTTTTCACCTACGTTTTCCTCCATACCTGGTTTCAACACTAAAAACACCAAAACCTTTCTTCGACGAGACGCTATACCTTTAGTCCGCAAACCAAAACAAGATGAGGAACTTAGCAAGCGTGAAAAGCGCATGGTGAGTAATGTGCTTGCAATTTTTTTTAGTAATTGCTTGTCAAATTGCTATTGTTTAAAAGCTGAGATGCGTTATTGATAATGCCTCAAAAACCCCGGGGGCACCCACATAATACTTTCAATGTGGATTTGAAGTTTTGTTGTCAGCTCCCTTCGTAGAGTGTTTCTTATCAAAACTTTCTATGCTTATCCAAGAAAAACTCGGGCGCGATATTTAGAAAATGAAATTGAACAGTCACATCAAGGGCAACAAGAGACTTCACAACTGGCAGAGGCAGTGTCATTCGTCAAAACGAAATTAATTTCAGGGTATCTGTCTATTGGACTGCTTCCCCCTCAGTAATCTAAAATAAAGAGAATATAGTTCAGGTTGACAATTATTGGGGGCTCCGACCCCCGCTTCCGACGGCTTTGACATGTAGCGAGATACTACAAGTCTTGGTTACTGGATAAACTACTACTTCATTAGGTATCTCTTTGGTTACTCCTTTCCTCTCTGTACATCATCCATGTCAGCATTTTAAAACATCAAAAACAACCGAAATGCTGATTTTTCAGTTAATTTAATAAACCTTTTAAAACTAATGTTATACATAGTTAAACTACTTCATTATCTCCCGTCGTATTTGACTTTTTTAAATAACTTGTTAGTTTTCTTGTTAGTATTCGTGAACCCCGGACATTGATTTTCTGCAAAATCTTGAACTCAAATATTGATATGGACCCAGATGCAAAATAAAAGCGAGAATGTTGATAAGCAATGCACAAAAGCTATGTTCATATCGCATTATTTTACTTTATTGTTTTGTTTATTGTTAGTTGAACGCGATTCCTTAGATTCAAAAGTATTTGTCAAAAACCAATACAAAATTTCCTCCACAGCTCATAAAAGGAACAAACATTTCTCATCGACCATCGACTACAGAGGACACAGAATTAGTGGATGTTGCATCCACCTTGACTGCCGTAGTAGATATGGAAAGCCGGATAAGCGACACCGTTCCAATTGACGATGACGAGTCCGACCAAAAACAGCGTGATTTTGGGATTCAATGCACAATCAAAAAGAGCAGCTCATGCTCTCGTAATGCCAGAAAGCTGAATACAGCAACCAAGAAAATCTTACGTCTAGTTGGCAAAATTTGCATACTCGAGAAGGAAATGGTACTTTTTTCTTATTTCTTATTTCATTAGTGTTCTGTCTCAAATTGTGCTGCAACAACTATTTTGCTTCAGCTTGGTGAATCAATTTTTTATATTATAAAACGTCCCTTTTTAGAAAAACCCAATAGCTCCTGTTGCGACTGATGAGGACACGGACTCAGAGGGAGACTCAGATCGTCCATGCAAAGCTGGACGAGTAGTATACAAAGACATTTCAATGACCCCACATGAGGAAATATTTGGCGACGACGAAGTTGGAGAAGAAATCGGGGATGAAGAATTTTTTGACCAGGGGGCACACAGCGAGGGAATCGAAACTGATACTGATGATGATGAAGACAGTTCAAAACATATCAGGCAAGACTACCTTTAATGCTGTGTAAACAAAAAAAAATAATGTGACATGCGACTCATAAAACTACATTTTTTTTTTTGGTGGTACAAAACTTGTAAATAGCTTTGAAAAAAGCAAACATTTAGTAAACTAAAGCTTTTCGTCTGACACTCTTTAGAGTTTAAAATGTCAGAACATAGATCGAAAACTCTACGCTAAGAAATATATATACCCAGTTGTGCATCGAAATAGGCCAATCAGAAACACGAGCACATGACTGTAAAGGTTCACCAATCAGTGCCGCTTGCCTATTAGAATGTTACCAATGGAGTCCTGGAATTATACAAAAAATCAATATTTTAGGTCACTTTATAAGAAACATAATGAATTACATCAGTTTTACTCTTAAGAACAAGACTAAATAGTAGCATGTTAGAAAAAATATGTCTATATGTTTAAAGCCTATGCATGAAGTCTAGCTGTACTGATGAGCCCTGATATTGGGCGAAACCGGTTATATTTCTCTTAGAATTAAAAAGCAAATTGCCAAATTAAACAATACTAACTTCGTTATTCTAAAATTGTATGAAATATGATATTAAACTTTTGTGTGTCGACAAATTTATTGTGAAGTTTTCTTGCATGTAGTGATAAATATTGCCCATATTATTAGAAAGAGAATGCTCACCTTGTCAAACAGTTGATCCCTGCTTTCTGCAAAATGCCCATGTTGCGTTTTGACTCACATTTTACATGCCAACACTTTGGTAGACCAAAATCTAAGCAACGTTGATTTTATTCCGCTTTTCTATGCTTTCTGCATAGCTTGTTATGATTCCGCTCGTACCACAGAATTCTTTGCCCGCACTTTCTTTGGTCACAAACCTCGGGTTGAATACGAGTTTAAGCTCGGACAAACGTCTTGGCGCCGCCCTGTCTGGGCTTCAAAAACAACAAAGGAACCGACTGCAGTGTCTCTTCTGCCTCTCTCTATTCTGTGATTCCCTGCCTAAAAGTAAGAAAAAGATAAAACTGTTTATCTATGAGTTTATAAAATAACAAAAACTACAAGAGTAAATTCACAAGGTGTGTGTGAATAGAGATGATCAATTTAACATCACCCTCCCTCTGTCAACACAAGATGACAAAATGTTTGAGTGTAGTTGAAATGTATACTTTTGCCTCACTCCTGCCTCCTTTTTTCTGCATAGATCCTTTTTGGTTGGCCACAAAACAAGTCCACCATACTTCAAATCTTTTGTTTAAAATTTTTACTTACAGCTATTAATTTGTTGGTGATCTTAGCAGATTTTAGCCTGCGTCACAGACCAAAAACTTCCGTGAAGTGTATGGTCTGTGCGCTGTGGGCGATTCTCATGTGCGGCGAAGAGAGAATTAATGCCATAATTATTCAATTTATGCGTTCAGTTCTCTGCTTGAGAACGAGATTTTTCAAACGCTATTAAATTTGTAATGGCGGACAACGTTTGTGTGTTGTGCAACCTCAAACTTCAAAATTTGATTGTAGCACGCGAAAGCTTTGTATAAGAAAAGAAATCAATGATCTCCCATTCAAAGTACCAATAGATCGTAGCAAATATGTTTGTAAGCGGTGTTTGTGGCTGCTGACTAAACGCAGCAAAGCAGTAGAAAAATTCTTACAGACAAAGAGAGAAATTCGAAATCTGTATACAGAAAATTGTCCAACCAGCGCCATTATTACGCCACTCAAGTACAGCCATACGACATTGACGTGTTTGAAAGATCAACGGAGAAAAATTTCAAAAGTTGTCACCCAGAGGGTAAAGATTGTGCTGCTGTTCTTACAATTAAGTGGCCAAGCTGTGACGGTCAAAGAATCTGAGTGCAGATTTGCACCAAATTGCAAAAAAGATACTGAGAGGTCGTTATGACAAAATAGCTGCTGCAGTTTGGAGGCATGATGCTCTCAGAAAGCACATAGTTGCCATATTCTCTAAAGAGATTAACAGAGAATGTGAACGGATGTGCCAATTAAAGCTAGAACCAAGCATATTGAGGATGTCACCAAAAGACGACATGCTGGCATTTTCATTTAAAAAGGTTGACGAAGAATTAAGTGCCAAAGCCCCTCTTCTAAGAACTGTGCTCATGGCAGCCACCTTACGCCGTTCAAAATCACCAGACATTAATGGTAGATGGTTGCCTATTGTTTCAACTGCTGCTGCAGTTTGTTTTAAGGGAAGAAGTAAATTCCTTACAGCTATGCAACTTCTTATCTCAACAATTGTCCAGCACTCTTCTTACTCTGCAAGTAAAATTGTTTGGCATGAGGTTCATTGATACTGCTAATAGTTTCTGCAAGTAGTTTACAAAATAATCCTGTCTTTACTTTGGTTGTATTTTTCCAATTTCTAACTTAATGCTTATTCAAGATTTTTCTTAAGGGAAAGTGAAATATTTACATATGTCCCATCAGCTTTGGCTTTTTGCCAATAGGTCTTTTTCGGCTTTGATTTTCATTAATTTTTCTTTTTAAAGGGAGAAGGTGCTTACACTTCATATTTGTAGGATTTCTTGAATTTCTTTCTTCAGCAAAAAATTGCATCAAAAACAAAGGCATGCAAGGCAAAAAGCCACAACTCCCGTAACACTTGTTACTTTTTGGATAGAAAGATTGTGAAACATAGGTAGAATTTGTTAACAATATATTATATACAATTGGGTGGAAACAACATTCAAAGAACAGTTATTCTTCTAGTATGCTGTGCTTCGATTGCAGACACTATGTCTCATGGTTTCACACAAATATTTTAATCGGAAATTGGATGAATTTGGACATGACCATGACAAGGCCATCAAGCAGAAAATTGAAAACAAAGTCAATGCAATAAAGCAAAAAGTCGAAGGTATGTTGTTATTTGGGCCTACTCTACAATTTTTTCCATACTGCACAAAGAGATGGATCCAGAAGTAGAAACCGCGTAGGGTCATCACAGAAAATAGACTTTCATTTTCCTCGTGCAGTATTTTCCTTATGTGTAGTTTTACTCACAGGATGTAAACATAAGGCATGTTAAAAGGTATTCTGACATGCTTCATTTCAGCTGGTGGTGTTCCACCCAACATGTCATTGATGATACTGGACGGAAAATTTGTTTTGACAATATAGACTGGCATACCAATGATCATCACATGACATCTGAACACCAAAATGAAGACACACATTACATTGTCAAAATGGCAACTGAAAATCGAGTGGGTGGATTCAACATACCAGATGAAAGGCCTAAAGCATGTGTTTTGGAATTAGAGAACTCATAATTTCTGCCAAGTTATTTAGATCATGTGCTTCAGCAAAAGCATTACATTTACTTAGTTGCAAGAATAATAACAAAGTATGCCCCATGTCTACAGTTTCTCCAGAAATCTGTACCAAAGCACATTCCTCACCCATATAGCAATGAGATGACACAGCAGACCAACACTGTAAGTATATTTTTTGTTCATACCTTACGTTCTATCCACATTTTGTTTTATAGCGTTGAGTGAGCTGGCATGGATCTTGTCACATTTTTGTGTTGACCAACACAGCAAATTTCACAAGAAAATGCTTTATAAACTTTGATGCCTGCCACTGAATAGGTCTTTGAACACTGACATCAATTTCCAAGGTCAAAATCAATCATTCCCCCTCCTAACAGAACAATCTTGGTTTACTATCAACGGGTTAGGAGGGGAAAGAGGGCAGAAGTGGCAATTTTTTTCGATCACAGGAATGAAAGATATCAAATGCAGCGTAAATTCCTGGGTGTTCCAGGTACTTTTGGCAGGCATTCGGTATCATGTTAGAATGTAAACTTTTGTGCATGAAAGTTTAATTCAAATTTAACTTTCTCACAAAATTAAACATACCCCTTAATATCTTATGCAACCTTTTTTTTGTACCTGGCTGTGTCACTCACAACATAAACAAAAAACACAAATATGCCATCAATAGTTCATAATTGAGCAAAAATTTATTCCAAGTTATGAATGGAAAATTTATGATTTTCATTATTTTTTCTAAAAAGACATTCCTTGGAGTCATTTATGAAAACGAGAATTTTTCAGAGGGCATTGTTAAAGTCCTACAGGATTTACAGCAGTACCAGCCAGCCTGTGGAGAATGAGAGGAAAAAATATATATGGCACCCAAGGCATGCAAGCTGACCAACTTAGTGTTGAAAGAGCTAATAATGCATTGCTCCAGCTCTCTAATGCTTTTACCCCAGAAGAGCGATTTGATGGCATGCACCTAGAAATAGCTGATTTTCATTCCTCTATCAAATTTCTACAGGTTTGTAAAGACTGGACCATAAAATCCTTCCCAAGAAACAAAACTAAGAAAAAAAGAACACAAAACTAAGAAAAAAGGAACACAAAACTAAGAAAAAAGGAACACAAAACTAAGAAAAAAGGAACCAGAAAGGGGGTGCTAGGATAAAATAGCATTAATTTGAATTGCCAAAGTACAGCTGAGAGCAACATTATTTTCAAATATATTTGGTACACTTTTGACAAATTTTGGTCATGAAACATAGAAAGTGCTACCTGCTGTTTCAGCATAGCCATATTTAATTGGATTTAATTCATTTCGGAAATATAAGGAAGTGGTTTCCTTGTGCATTTTTCAGAATTTTTACTATTTTTGTAGATTTTAATAATATGTTAGTAGTGATAGTCTTGTGTATTGAAATTTAAATCATCTGCAAATCGAATAAAAACAGATAACAAGTAGCTCATCTAGTTGTGATTATCAGCTAGTTATGAAATATTTTCCATTTGAAGAGTTTGCACAGTGATTATGTGCAAAAACACAGTTCATGTGAGTCAAGCCTCCAGTACACAATGTTGTGAGAAACCCTATAATGTGCAGAAAAGGAACTATTAAATCAGAAATTTGAATCATTAAATCAGAAAGTTTTGGTTATTAACAGTTCAGTTCTAGATGATATTTAAAATGTTTATCTTATTGAAATTGGCTTATTTAGGTTGCATTTGACAAATTCTATCATGTAACTGCAACTGGAGACAATGCACCTTATACAGTGATAGAACGCTGATTAACTGAACTACTGACAACAGACTGGTAACAGAAGTAAAAAGGAGGGTAAATGCGTGCAAAAATTTCTTTGACCTTTCATTGGATGCTCGTATTATTGCAGCAAGAATGCATGTTCTTAATATGAACAGTAAAAACAACATCCCACCTGATTCTGTTTTGCCTGACAGGCTTGAAAATGCCAGCCTTAATGACCAAAGAGAATTCATTTTTGAAATTGCGCACAAGATTGTAGACACTTTAATCTTAAACATAAAAAGATCAGCCGCTCTCTTTGAAAATC
Source organism: Rhopilema esculentum (assembly GCF_013076305.1). Next base: position 13,307,231 of record NW_027019317.1, read on the forward strand.
AAATTAATGTCGAGGAATAAGAAGCAAACAGTCACAACAGAAGATGGAATGTTTATAGACAGGGAATTTACTGTAACAATCTAGCAAACTGGGTAACCGAAATTTTTGAAGTGGATATGACTTCTATGATTGTTGGTCGTCCATTTAAGCCTTGGGCACATTCTTAAAAATTTGTTGTTGTCACGTGATCGATGACGTAATTACTCCCCGGTCAGTAAAATATTAAAGACAACATTTTTTAAATCTGAGTATATCATTCGAAAAAACATCCAAAACTGAGTCAAAAATTTTAAAACACTTATATTGTTTGACTTATTGTTTCGAAATTATAGATGTTTGAACTTTCTATGACGTCATCAAAATGGCCGCCACTGGATTTTCTGAAGAGCAATTTTTCATCGTGTGCGTTCTACTAAAGCAATTCTTAGCAACCAAATTGTTTTGTAAAGATACTAGTTAGGTTTCAGTTATGCCGAGATAAGCTGCCCTCTAAGTTACCATCCTCTAACATCATAGTTTACGAACTTAAGGCATTCATCCATTCATTCATCCATCGAGTCCCCACTGGACGAAAAGTCTGAAACTTCCCATTCACTTTTGTGTTCATCGATTATTGAAGTGTCCAAGCCATCAATGATTTCTTTTCTTGTCATTTCGCTATCCCCATCGTAATCCATATGTGTACTAGGCAATGCATCTCTTTGGTGGTGTTTTCTCTTCTTTGGAGTGTGTTTTTGGCCCTTAATTTTACATCACTCATCTTCGCATCGCCATCGTTGTCATAGTTGAGATTCTTGGCTGTTTTCTTTCTGCTTGTTGAAAGTAAAGGAGGCAACTGTTTGCCTTTAAACCAGATCGGAACTACAACCTGTTTTTTCCTTGTCCCATTTCCAGCCATGATTTGCAAAGCTAACTGTCTCAATGTTAACTTCACAAGAGCAGACCCAGTGGAACACTTGGTAATTTGCTCGTCTGGTGGCTTGCTCAACTGAATCTGGATCAGGAGGAATTGAAGATGAAGACTTTGATTTCATTTCTCTATATAGTCGGATTCTCGTTTCTACATATGACTCGCCTCCCTTGACACTGTAAACAACTGTCCTGATGAACTCTTTTACGTTGTCGATTTTTTTCAGACTTGAGACTTTGATCCTGCCCAAAAGATTCTAGCATCTGGCATTTTGACGGAGAACTTAACAACTTTTTGATGATTTTAACTTTTCCAGCCTTGTAGAAATAGGAAGTGGTGTCACATCCTGATATTGCATGTATTCCTGGAAGTGCTTGACAAAGATCATTTCCTAAAAATTGGCAAATTACTTCTATGTCAGCATACTTATCATGGTCGTACTTGAAAAGCCACGTTTTACAAACAGAAAGCTTTGAATATGCCCATTTGAGAAGGATCAGGACATCGGTATCTTTGGAGACAAAGGGAGCGATGGTGAGATGACCGTTGCATATTTGAAAGATGTGTCAGCAATCTTTTCATTAGTGTCTGCTGTTCGAGAATGTGATATCGACTGACATCTTGAAGCTGAGCGTGAAATGATCTGTCTTGCATTTGCTTTCGATCATCAAAACTATGCTCGATATTGCAGTTACCAGTATGTATACCTTCAAGATCTGAAAAGGAAATTTCATCCAGCATACCAAGATTTAAAGTCTCGAGGTCATGGGGGCAGCATCACTTGTGATTCTTTCTCCACGATACATGGGGACCTTATAACAGAATTTTTCAACAAGGAAACAAAGGGAACTGCTGGCCCATTTCGTTCGGGTTTTGGCACGAATATCGAGGCAGCAAACACCTGGGTGCAGACAATACACATCTACAGCATGCTAAGGATTGCATTGAGAAAACAGCTGAATATCAAGACTTCGTCAAAACATAAGGTGTCTAAGAACAGTGGCAAGAAACTGCACGCTGAGCACGTGTCAACTTTGAAGAAGACCTTGAGAGGATATGGTGTAAATCCATTTTCATCGGATCATCCAAAATGATTATCAACTGGAACAGAGATAGATCCTGCTGTGGTCAAGGATATGCTGAGTGCATCAGAAGTAGGCAATGAAGCTTTTTCAACTTTTGTTTCAGAAAGGCTTATTGAAGGATCTAAGAGTTTCTTTGCCCCCGATAAAGAGAATAAAGTTAAACACAGGCATATTGGCAAAGAAGAAAACCATCAAGGCAGCATCTGTCCTAAAAGAAGATTGTCAAGCTTTTGGACTCTTATGATAGAGAGAAATGGATGTGAGCAGATTTACCGTTGTTATCAGGAAGAAGCGGACACCAGCTTGGTGTTGCATGCGTCATTGGAAGCAGCAGACATAGGTAAAATTTCTATACACTAACATTGAAAGCAAAGTTAAATGTAACATTTTTATTTCCGACTCTTTCCCTGTATTAACCATAACAAAACTACGCTACATCTTTTTATGCCTTGGCGTCCAGTTTCGCTTCTGTGGGACATCGTTCTTTCCCATAAAAATATTCCATTTCCCTTGAAATTTTTGAATTAGACTTAAATTTAATTTCTTTAGAACAATATATTGTCATCAGTTTTGCTAACATTAAAATTTCACCTATTTACTTGCCCGCAATTGCTAAACTCCACTCGAAATTAAAAGAGGAGTTTTTTCTTGCTAAATCCTGGTTCGCTGGTCTTTTTAATTTTAAAACCACTTGGTGTCGTAACAATTTTTTGGCTTCAGTTGTTGACGATAAACTTTTTATCCATTGTTAACCCCCCAACTGTTTAGCTTGATCGCTCTCGTCAACATCTGTGCAATATCGCACTCAGTGTTTCCAAGACACTGGAGATTAACACGTCTATTGGATGACACTTGAACATGATAATCCTCCCCACTGTCCACACAAAGATCGCATACCTCCCTTCAAGATTAATTTGACTGTTTGACTCTGGCAAACATTGATTGAAACGCCTCAAGCAATCCTAGAATTGGCAATTTTGTTGCCTCGTTTCGAATTTACTAGAATTCAGAAAAAGCCCCATCAAATAACTATACCTCACAGTCATAAATCATTGTATAAACATCATTGTGAGGCCTTACTTGTATAAACACCCAGTCTTTGTGTATGCTGTAAATTTTTGGACTGGTTTATATTTAACTGATATCAATAATATTAATTTATAAATTATACTTTCCTCTCACGTATGTATTGTAACCTTAATGAAATTGTGTAATACTTAAAATTATAACTCACATTTTATACTACTTTATTCTATTCGTAACTTCATTTTATTACCATTGCACTTGTTAATTGCTTAATCTCCTTCATCTCAAACAATTGTGAACATTATCATTGTGAAATTAATTATATTAACTTTGTATATAATAAATTGTAAATACTTGTTTTTTCAATTACATGGACGCTGGCATGTGCCAGGCTCAAACGGAAAAAAAAGTTATCAAGAAGGCGTTTCTTCTAGGGTGAGGCCCTTCCATTGCAGTTCAGTTGGGCTGACCCCTGCGGTTACCCCAAACATCGGTAACTCGACCATACAATTTCGTTCGGACTAGTCCCCTCACAGTTGTCTAAAGAATCCAGCCAACCCAAGCAGAATCCCACAAGCAGTTCCTCAAAAACGCCGCCCGTTGTGCCTTCTTGATCACTGACAATATCACAATAGAGGTAGATTGTCATACAAAGACTTGTCATTGTTTGCTTTGCCTTTGTCTGCCTTAACCTGGCTTGTCCTCTGCTGTAGTATTGTTGCCTTAAATATGATGCTTTCAGGCAGGACAATCATCGTTTCTGAAATGTTATGGCTTTAGCATGCCTATTTTGTAGCATTTGATAAAAAAGGCCAAATTAATTCAAGTTCAAATTAGAAAAAAATCTTCCTGTCAGAGCAGCATTTTCCCAACTGAGTGCCCACCTTCCTATATTAACCTCAATGAATTAGTTTTTATCAGGTGGCCATCTTCTACTCTGCACTAGATAATGCAGTTTCCTTCCTTTACCAACTTTCTTATCAAACCCTAATCCAGAGTGAGCCTCTATCTATCTGTCAATAAAAATACACAGAGATGGTTGATGCAAATCTCAAGCAAACCTATCTTCAATTCAAATTCGAATTCATTTAATGCAGCAAAATATGTGGGTAGCATTTGAGAATTAGAAACTTGGTAAAATCAATCGACAAAGTGAAAGTTAAAACAATTCAGGCAAAAATTGAGGCAAGGATTAGTGTATTATTGAAAGAAGATTGTTGGGCCTATGGAAATCTGCATGGCCTATTTTTCACAATTTCAAATCAAATACTTTTTCTAAAATCATTTGCAGGGGTGATTGCAAAACAGGGTTTTTTTATTTATAATTTTGAAGTTCTAGCACCTAATGTTTTGTTCTTGAAACGAGGAACCTTTAACAGCAGCCCGTTACTCGATCTGAGAGTTCTATAGGGCACATACCTCTCCACCACGTCTCGTAAATACACAGTTGCATTTACTATCAAGCACTTGAAGGTAAGCAGGATAATTTTAAACCATATGCGTTGTTTGACTAGAAGCCATTGCAGATCAAATAAGGCTGTACTTATATGGCCAAATTTAGGTAGTAGCAACACAACATGAGCAGCAGCATTTTGGACACGCTGCAGTCGGTCAATAAGATGCTTTGGCATGCCATAAAACAGAGAGTTACAGTAATTCAAGTTGTTAGTAATGAATGCACGAACAAGAGTTTGGATTGCCTCGTTGCTAAGGAACTTCCGTAAACGTTTCAATTTATATAATTGGTAAAATGCCTTACTGGATAATTTTTTAATGTGTTTGTCCATTTTCAAATTTTGATCAAAATACAAACCAAGGTTTTTCAGTGTGCCAAGAGAAGCAATCACCTCATCACCTACTCTTATACCTTCAACAGAAACCTTTGACAGTTGTTGTCTTGTTCCCAGTAACATTGCCTCTGTCTTTGAATCGTTGATCATGAGACGGTTAGCCAACATCCATTTCCTAACATCAGAAACACACATCTCCATGGCCTTAATAGACTCTCTCGGAAAAAGGCTCTGGTTTGAACCATATGTATAGCTGGTGATCATCCACATAGCCATGAACATTTGGAAGGTGTTGACTAATGACATTATAGAAAGAACTGATGTAAATAACAAACAGTACAGGCCCTAAACAGCTTCCCTGAGGCACCCCGCAGTTCAAATGCATCTCTTCTGATATGGCATTATTCACAATAACTCTTTGTCTCCTTCCATCTAGATATGACCTAAACCAATTAAGGACGGTTCCACTTATACCGAAACAAGGCTCCATCTTATTTAACAGCATTTCATCGTTCACAGAATCAAATGCAGCATCTAGATCTAGCATCACCAGTAATGTCACATACTGATAATCCATACCTGCAAACATATCCGACTGAACCTTTATCAAAGCTGTCTCTGTGCTATGATCCCTCCTATAAGCAGAGGCTTTTTCTGGTAATAATTTATTTGATTTGGTATGTTCATTCAACTTGTCAGCAACTGCTTTTTCGGTTAGCTTGGAAACATATGGTAAGTTGGAAACACATGGTAAGTAAGCTTCTTTAATAAGGGTTTTACTACCGCACATTTCCAGAAATCTGGAAAGCAGCCAGATGAAAGTGACAGATTCATTTCTTGTCATTTTCTTGCATTTCTTGACTAGCCATGTCAGTGCTTGATCAAGGTGGCAATGTTTACTTGTTGATTTCATAATAAGATTCCTTACATCTTCCTCTGAAAGAACATCAAATTCACTGAAAAAAAACATTGGATTGATTTGGCAGTGTCGAGCTGTGTTTCTATAGCCTCAGACTCACAAATATCGTCAAAATTTTTCTGTATTTTCTCGATCTTTTTGATGAAAAATTTACTGAAATCTCGATGATAGTAAGTATGGATCAAGATGGTCTGGGAGTTAACTGGTATTTTTATCCCCTGTTAAAGATGCAACAACCTGGAACAGTTTCTTTTGATCACCATTACATTCAGATACCAGACTAGATAAGTATTTGCACCTATCTGTTTCTATTGTGTTAGCGAACATGTTTCTACATTGTTTAGATTTCGTGGTCAAGTTCTGTCTTTGATTTTATCCACTTCCTTTCAAGTTTTCTCCTTTCTCTCTTTAATTTTACAACATTATTACTGAATCAAGGTTGTTTTGGCCTGACAGTTATACGTTTCCTCTTCTCAGGGGCATGTTTATCTATAAGTTCAGTTAATGTTGCATTATAGCATGTTACAAGTTCTTCCAAATCTGTGAAATCCCAGCTACCTAGCTCAGATACCTCAATGTCGTTCTTAAAAGCATCAGCATTCATTGACTTCAATTTCCTAAAAACAATGTCTTTTACTTCCAGCTCAGGTTTCGCAACATTTATTGTACATTTCACAAATGAAAGATCCGATATATAAAAGTCAGTTATCGGTGAACCAAGACTGGAGTCGCAATCCTTCCTAGTGATCAATAAAGCCAGTGCATGGCCAGACACGAGTTTGTTTGAAAACAAAGCTCTCCAAAAGGGCGAGAAACCTCTCAGCATCAGGATCTTTAGAAATATCCACATGAATATTGAAATCTCTAGATATAATAATGGGCTCAACGCAAAAAACATAGCGAGTTTGATATCCATGTCGAGAAATCTAACTTCCAGCCAAGCTGACCATTACTGGGGATGAGCTGTCTGCACTTGAACGATTCTTGGCAACCCCTTCCCCCCCAATACCCATTCTGAAGATTATGTCTCTTAATTTCGGAAAAAATCTTGAATGTTTTTGCAATTTTTACAACATAAAATTCAAAATATTGATTTTTGTGACCTAAGCTCCAATAAGCTGGGCTTTCGGGGATTGTTCAATTCCCAATAATTACATCACAGGCCAATTGTGAAAATGCCTTGGTGAACCTTTCCTTCAATTATAAACTCTTTGGGTTTGCCACTTGAGTAATGAACAACTTTCTATATGTAAGGTTTCAGCTTTCTTAGAATCATATCATCAGTCAGTGACAGAATGCAGTCATAGAACATCTTCCATCCTCTCATCTTCTCAGTTTATCCTGTTCTCCAATCCGATCGCCACAAGGAAAGCTGAAACTTAAGTTTAATTTTTTTCCAATAATAGTCAAGTGGTTTTTTTGCCCCTTGGGTCACGGGAAGGCTCGTTCATGAATAGTTAGTAAAAGTAAGCACAACAACATGGAGCAACAGCCATACCTTAGCCATACTTTTTTGAAAAGAAAGCCTTTTCCCGCTGTTGCAGCTCACAACTGGTGCTGCAGCGATGCTGCTGAGTGGCCATGTGAAGCCGAATAACTCATTCACTAACTCACTCACCTCGACAACATTCTTCAACATTCACACACAGATTGATAACTTTGCTGCTGGTGTGAAGGAGCAGGCAGGCAACAGGCAAAAAAACTGAGCGCTCCGCAACCTGAACTCTGTTATTTGTGAAATTTGTGGTATAGCTGGCAAGTACTACCTTGAGGACGGAAATGAAAAAAACTGTTGCTCCTTGGATGAGGTATTTCCATTTTTACATATACTTAGAACTGAAATATTTGAAAAGCTTTTCTTCGAATTTAGACTGGTATTTAGAGCCAGGCTTTGAAACTGTGGTTTGAAAGAAGCCTTGCTTAGTGTTATTTAGGGCATTCTTCCAGGGAGTTCAGTTTCAGCCACTACGTTTCCAATCAAGCAAAGCCAACAAGAAAGATCTGTGATGGGCTGAAAAATAGAACCTAAAGATTTATTTCACATTAATTTCAGTGGAAATATATTCACAGAAATGTTCCCTAGCAACTATTGCTGGGATACCATTCTCCTAAAAACCTAGGAAATGTATTGCAGTTGCTATGATCACTATTTGACTTTTCTACTTTCAACTGAACGTGCCTAGGGTCACATCCAAATAAAATAAAACCTGGTTATGCACCATATAACTGTTCAACCTTGCACTTCATTTTCTTGCATAACCATAATTTTGAAACTTTAATACCCTGTAGTCTTCTTCTCTTAAACTCTGATACAACTAACTTTGCTGCAAGTGGAAAGTTTTTCTTTGGTCAATGTTATCAGATGTTATTTTCTCCTTTGCCTTGCTGGTTTTATATTTCCCTTCCCTTTCTTGAGCTTGTTTGTATTTATCTCATTCTTGATCTTAAAACGCTCCTTGTTCCATTTTACAACCAAACATTTATTTGGAATTCCCTTAAAGTTTGCAACTTTCTGCCATTTATTCTTCGCCCGCTTTTGTGTCATTTGATCTAGTAGTTTAATAGTTTTCCATTTGAAATCAAGAGTGTAAGATTTCCTCTTTGGAGCGCCTTTCAGATTATCCCCCTTTGGCTTCTGGATTTGACTCGCTTGAGAAGGCTGAAAGTCCCCATTTCCATCATCTATTCGGTCCAGACAATCATTTTGCTCAGTGCTTACCAGATACACTGGGTGAGTGTTTGACATGTGCAGCCTGTCTGGACACAGGAGCTGATTCCTTATGTCTCCAATGAACATGAATGTCAAGATATTGCTGAGATGTGAACTTGCATTTGCATACTACACACTGAACCTCGTTGACATTTGCAGATGTTGCAGACATTGGCATTGATGATGTGACATCGTAAGTACGACCAGAGGCAACATGTATTTTCTTTGTAATGCCAAATCTAAAAAGTGTCCCTTGCATGATTAAGAGTTTTGAAAACAAATTCTTGCACGACTGTTCCTGTATTCCGCTTTCCTCACGGTTTTCAATCCACAATCCTCGGGACGAGGCATCCTTTCCCGCCATAAGATTTTCAACTCGGGGCCATTAAATGGAAAGGAGGTTTTAAATGGCAGAGCCTTGAATAATCCATGCTAGAAGCACAGCCACAGGAAATGACGGAAACATCTGCCAGCACATCTGCAGCAAGTATTTCAATAACACAAAGTAAAGTCGTCCCGCTTCCATTGCCTCCATGCCTCCATTGCCTCCATTGCTTCCATTGCTTCCATTGTTTGGTTGTAAAATGGTCCAGAGGAAATGCTTTGTTTGTAACAGAAAGAGGAAAAAATACCGAGGCCGTGAAGAAAGTTTGCTGAAGTTGCAAGAAACAAGAGCTGAAGCAACGTTGCTTGGTGTCATGGACGCAAACGAAAATTCAGATGACCCTGTACTGCACAGTGCTGCAAAAAGATTAAGGATACACCAAGCAGCGGGTGATCTCCTCGCCAGGGAACTTGAGTATCACAAAAGCTGTTATGCGCTTTTCACAGTTCGCCCTACAAATCCTCAGTCGAATGTTCCATTAGATACCATAAATGGTCAATGCGCAGAGAAAGAGTGTCTTGAAATAATCGAGAAGAAAGTCATTATTGGGAAATCCTGTTACTTTCTTACTGATTTATTGGAGGATATGCAAAGCTTATACGTTTATCATGGGGTTCCAGTCAATTGCCGCAAAACCTTCACAAGCCAAATTAAAGATTTAATATCAGATAAATTTAAGGATAAAGTAGGATTCAAGAGAGCTTTGGGAATTCATGGAGCTGATAATATTCTTCATTCTACTGATGTGAATCCTCTTGATTACTCTTTACCAACTATCCGCGGTGACGGTCTAAGAGATGATGACATAACTAAAGCATTTGCGAAAATGATTCACCGTAAAATAGAACGCAAAAAGAGCTGTGATGATGACCAGCGCACTTCCCATGTTTCATTTGAGAACTTGGTTGATCAATTAGACGAATATGAGCCAATGAAAGAAATTTACAATGTAATTGCGATGTCCCTCAATCCTTCCTTTAAAAAAAATTATCATGGCTTTGCCGTCATTCCTCCTCTGCAAGCAAATAAAGTTTGGTCTATTTCAGGATATTGGCAACAGCTTTTGACTGGAAATCCATCACCATCCACACTTGCATCAGGAATGGTTATCAATGGAGTCACTGGTAGTAAAGAGGTAATAAATCTGCTAAGCAAATCTGGCGTCACGCCCAGTTACACCACAATACTTGAAACAGGCAAAAAATGGGCCCAGGATACGACAAGAGAATTGAAAAGAAGGACAGCCCCACCATGCATGCAGCCACTAAAACCGACACATATAACTCTGGATAACAATGATGGAAGGCAGATGACCTTAACTGGCATTGGTACGACCCATGATACAACAGGGACAATCAATCAGCTGACACTGCCTGGTGAAATAGAGTATCAGCCGTCTGAGCCCTCAGAAGTTCTATATGAAAGTATAAATGATGATGAATATGATCAAATTGATCAAACATACATTGCTTTTAACTACGCACGAATGAAACTTTATGTGTTGACAGCACTGCACAATTCGCGATTCAGTTACACAGCATTTCAAAGAGAACTTTGTTCCGAGATGCAATTAAAACGAACAGATTTAAATGCGGAAATAATCTTGTCCTAAGTAAACCAGTAATACGAGGTTTTTATTTGTCAGCAGTAACTCTGCCTTTGAGAAAACAATCATGCATTGCTATTCACAATCGAAAAAAACATTTAAATTTAATATACTACTGCGAGTATCTAGTTCAATTTTCAAACATTAATCTTAGATATATGGGACTGACATCATATAGCCATACCCTGCCCCACCCCCCAAAATATGCAATTTTGACATGCAATCATAGAAAGGTGACAACATTAGTTGAAAAGCCTTTCAATTTGGCTAATATTAGCCACTTTAAAGGCATTTAGCCTTAGAAAAGTGCGAGTGACGTAATAAGACCACGCCCTGCCACACCCACCACATAATCGAATAGTGACAAGCATATTCTGAAAGAGCATTAAATTTTCACGTAGGAAAAACATTGCCACATATATCGGTTTTTAATATTCGAAAGATTCTGGCCATGCACCTGTCTAAAAGATGTGGTAGGAGCAAGGTAGGCGAAAAGAATTATAATTGTTCAAATTACAAAAAAGCTAAAGAATGGTATTCTCGAGTATCAGTGGCATTACAGCTAACTTTCCTTTGCAGATTAAATTCTATTTTCGGTTAAAATTCATAATAAATAATAATTAAATAACTCAGTCTTTTGATACGAACACTTGTACGCGGGAGCTTGAGTGTGAAGGACTTGCCATTTTCACTTCTTGTTAAACGTTCTGAAATTAAAGAAATCGAACAAAATAATGCGGCAAATGTAAAAGTCAGATTAGCGAAGCCATAAGTGGAAAAAGTTCGAAATGCAAAGAAACTAGAGCGCTGTTGTTGATTCTCACCTCAAAACTGCAGCGTAGTCGACAGTACGTAGAAATAGGCCACCAGAGGTAGTAGACTTGAGTAGTACGTGATGAGGATTCCCCCAGACACTTGGACCGCGCTTGCATCCAGATCTCTAAGAGTAGCCGTAGTGACATACGTACCGAATCATCAACTCTCTAATATGAACAGTTTCCCATGGTCCATTAGGAAAATCAGTTTGTTGCAGAGGTTCTGGTGGCGATGGTTTGCCGACAAAGTGAGGCACGAATCTAGGGTATGCTGAACTAGATTGTCCATACCTGGGAACCATACTTTTTCTCATAATAGAGTTTTTGTTTTGGAAAGACCTTGGTGAGCTTCATGGGCAATATCTATAGCTCGTTGCTGAAGTGACTCTGGCATAACTAAACGTGTTCCTCTCAAAACAATTCCCTTCGCACCAACAGTTAGCTTGTCGTTGATTGCACAATAAGGCTTTAAACGATCAGATGCTTGCCATCTATTTGTTCGTATAGCGGCTCGCAATGCTTGCAATGGTTTGTCAGTGTTGGTAGCACTCACTATTTCGTCTAGCGACATAGCTTTAGGCACAGAATGACTCGTAATCATGGGTGTCTGGATGGGTGTCTGGATAGATAATCAGCAGAGTTCTCGCTTCCTGCCTTGTACTGCACTTTAAACGAATAAGGTTGTAGTCGCAAAACCCATCGCTCAATCCTCGCGGACGGCTTAGAGGTTGAACTGCCGTAAATATATTCCAAAGGTTTGTGGTCTGTAATCAGAGTAAATTCGTTGCCATATAGGAACAAATGTAAATGTTCTACGCCCAATCAATGGCTAGAGCCTCTTTTTCCGTTTGCGAGTATCGTTTCTCAGTATCAAACAGTCCACGACTGGCGTAAGCAACAACCTTGTAATCATCACTGTTCTTGGTTGCTTGACTCAAAATTGCAGATACACCTACGGGACTTGCGTCCACCGTAACAAAATTTATTTTATTGGTATCAAAATATGACATAACGGGAGCTTCAGACAGAGCCAATTTTATGTTTTCAAATGCTTTCTGTTGAACTGCTTGCCATACAAATGGTGTATTCTTTTTTGTCAACTCTCGAAGTGGTGCAGTGAGCGTTGTAAAATCTCGGATGTATTTAGCACTATAGTTTGCCATTCCGAGCAGGCTTCGTACCTCTTAAATGCTGGTAAGTATTGTGCATTCTGAAGATCGCTTATGCGTGTTGGATCTGGCTGCGTATCATGTTCTGTGAAAATTTGTCCATAAAACTGAATAGATTTCTGTAGAAAGTTACATTTCTTGAGATTTAGCGTAAGGCATTTTGAATGCAGACGTTGCAAACAATTTTGCAAAGCTAAATCGTGTTTCTTGCGAGTTTTACCAAAAACTATGATGTCATCTGCGCTGCTCAGCACTCCATTTATACCTTGTAAAGTTTCTTGTAAAACATGCTGGAAAATTTCCATAGCAGCATTTGTCCCATAATTGAGACAAGTGTATCGATAAAGTCCTACGTGTGTGCTGAGGGTAGTGATAAAACGACTGTCTATGTCTAATGGTAGCTGGTAGTAAGCTTGTTTTAGATTCAATTTACTGAAATATTTGGCACCATTGAGTTGAATGCTGATATCATTCAATGTAGGGATCGGATAAGGTACACGTTTTATTGCAGTATTTGGCACACGCATATCTACGCAAAGACAAACAGATCCATCCTTTTTCGGTACTACGACAATCGGAGATACCCACTGCACTGCGAAGGCGCGTTTTCTGGCACAGCTTCAATGATCACCTCTTTTTCCAGCTGGGTGACAGCTTCTTTGACTTTCTTTCTCAAATGAAAAGGAATTCTCCTTTGCGGTTGCGCACGTGGTATTGCTTTTTCGTCGATGTTTAGCTTTACCGATTACCCCTTCAGTTTACCAGTTCCTTCAAAGACTTTGTTGAAAAGTTGAACTATGGCATCAATTTGCAGATCAATATGTTTTGATAGATAGAAATAACTCGATAGATAGAAAGTATTTCTATCTATAATGTTTATTGTGGATCCGGTATCCAATATCATGTTGAACTTGTGACCTTCAACCATTTGAATATTTTGTAGTTGCCATTTGAGACAGTATACAAGTATTCCTCGTCACTAGAATTATCCTCATGACCGCTGCATGTGATTTGCGAGAATGTGCAGGACGTCTTTGTTTCTGCTTCGAGAATTTTGAGCTTCTACAAACTGATTGAAAGTGGTTCGGTTTGTTGCACTAGCGACATGTTTTCCTTTTTGCGGGGCATTGATTTTTATGCGGCCATTCTCCTCCAAAATTGTTGCAAGTCTTGTTATCAGATTTCGATTGCAAACGGTTCGTTGATTTTGTGTGTACGTGGTTGTTTCTATATCTCGGGCTTGATACAAACTGGTTTCATCCCGTCTTCCATCGACTAGCATGGCTTTAAGGGTATATGTAGGGTCACGCAAAGCTCAGCGTCTTATACGGGAAGATCGACCCCCTATAATTATTTGTTCCTCGATTTCAAAGTCTACATCTTCGAATTCGCATGTACTGGACATCTGCCTGAGTCGGGTATGAAAGGTATCGAGCGATTCTTGATCTCCCTGACAAGTTTCACGAAAACGATAAACTTGGTACTGTCGATTTTTAGGAGGCTTGAAGTACTCAATGAGCTTGGCTTTTGTTGTCGCAAAGTTGTCTTCATCCCCTTCTCTGTCGACATCACTAAACTGGTTAAAAATTTCTCAAACTTTGGGTCCAGCTTGATAAAGTAACAAAGCTTTCTGGCGCTTAACGTCTCGAATTCCGCTAGCCACAATAAAAGTATCAAAATCACGTAGCCAAAGTTTCCATCTGGCAGCAACACTCGCTCCAAGTTCTGCATTTGGGTCGATAGTGGTAATGGATTGAGTTGTACAGACATTCTCGTCGTCAATGTTAAGGTGTGTAGGAGATAGAAAAACGCATGGGTTGAACATAACAAAACAATAACAAAACAGACAAATTGCCTGGCTCAGATGGCTTACCAGCTGAATTCTATTGTTTCTTTTGGGATGAACTAGGTTCAGCCCTAGTAGATGTGCTAAACTTTTGTTTTGATAGAGGCCTTCTCACTGAATCTATGCGTTTAGCTATAATCTCCCTCTTGTACAAAAAGGGAGAGATTGAAGTCCTAAAAAATTGGAGACCAATTTCCCTACTTAATGTTGATTACAAAATTAGGTCGAAAGCCTTTGCAAATAGACTGCAATTAATACTTCCATCCATTTTAAATAGTGACCAAACCTGCTCTGTACCAGGCAGGTCTATATTTGAAAATCTCATGCTAGCAAGAGATTCTATCGATTACTGCCAGGAGAAAAAACTCCCCCATGCATTGATTATAATTGACCAAGAAAAAGCTTTTGACCGTGTCAACTGTGACTTTCTTCTAAAAGTCTTGGAGAGAATGAATTTTGGCCCAAAATTCATGTGTTTTATAAAAACCATGTATACAGATGTTTCTTGCCAAATTAGCAACAACGGCTACCTCTCTAGGAAAGTAACCATTAAACGTGGGGTAAAACAAGGTTGCCCATTCTCCCCGCTATTATATTGCATAGTAGCGGAGACCCTGGGCAACCTTATTCATCAAAACCTCACAATTGATGGTCTCTGCCTACCAGGTTCACGAAAAGAAGTTAAAATTTCCCAATATGGAGATGATACCACCCTATTTCTGAGAAATAATTTTTCCGTCGAAGAAGCCATAGCCACTATAAAATTGTATGAATTAGGTTCCGGATCAAAGGTGAATTACGATATCGGCAAGTCCCGCGGAAAGTGGTTCAACAAGCCCCCATATCTTTCCGCCTCTCCGTCTTCCCCTCTAAAATGGACCGACAGTGCCCTTGAAATACTAGGTCTTGAATTTGGCACTCAAACAGCCTTTGAAAGCTGTTGCATAAAACGGGTCGAAAAATTGGTTAACAGGCTTGGAGCCTGGAAACACCGAACCCTCTCTTTAAAAAGTAAAGTCCTGATTGTAAACACAATTGCTCTTTCTGGCCTAGTCTTTGTAGGAACAATGTACCATGTCCCTCCTGCTATA
>NW_027019317.1:13322682-13371966 GCF_013076305.1 Rhopilema esculentum
TGTAGGGCAGCAGTTCACAGAAGATTTGAAACATAAATTGCTCTGCTGAACTCCCGTTATGTCATATTTTGACATAATGGTGTATTCTTTTTTGTCAACTCTCGAAGTGGTGCAGTGAGCGTCGCAAAATCTTGGATGTACTTAGCACTATAGTTTGCCATTCCGAGCAGGCTTCGTACCTCTTTGATGCTGGTAGGTATTGGTGCATTCTGAAGATCGCTTATGCGTGCTGGATCTGGCTGCGTACCATGTTCTGTGAAAATTTGTCCATAAAACTGAATTGATTTCTGTAGAAAGTTACATTTCTTGAGATTTAGCGTAAGGCATTTTGAATGCAGACGTTGCAAACAATTTTGCAAAGCTAAATCGTGTTTCTTGCGAGTTTTACCAAAAACTATGATGTCATCTGCGCTGCTCAGCACTCCATTTATACCTTGTAAAGTTTCTTGTAAAACATGCTGGAAAATTTCCATAGCAGCATTTGTCCCATAATTGAGACAAGTGTATCGATAAAGTCCTACGTGTGTGCTGAGGGTAGTGATAAAACGACTGTCTATGTCTAATGGTAGCTGGTAGTAAGCTTGTTTTAGATTCAATTTACTGTAATATTTGGCACCATTGAGTTGAATGCTGATATCATTCAATGTAGGGATCGGATAAGGTATACGTTTTATTGCAGTATTTGGCACACGCATATCTACGCAAAGACAAACAGATCCATCCTTTTTCGGTACTACGACGATCGGAGATACCCACTGCGAAGGCGCGTTTTCTGGCACAGCTTCAATGATCACCTCTTTTTCCAGCTGGGTGACAGCTTCTTTGACTTTCTTTCTCAAATGAAA
This sequence comes from Rhopilema esculentum, assembly GCF_013076305.1. The sequence continues at coordinate 13,323,528 of NW_027019317.1, forward strand.
AGGAATTCTCCTTTGCGGTTGCGCACGTGGTATTGCTTTTTCGTTGATGTTTAGCTTTACCGATTACCCCTTCAGTTTACCAGTTCCTTCAAAGACTTTGTTGAAAAGTTGAACTATGGCATCAATTTGCAGATCAATATGTTTTGTAGGGGTTGCTGAAACTGAAAGTTTGTGCAATTTCAGTGTTATGACTCCAAGTTCTTGTGCTGTATTGGCTGACAGTAAACAAGCAGCATTACTATCTTTTAGGACATAAAATGTTGCAACTCCATAGCGAGATTTTGTTGTGATTGTCCATTCACATTTTTCGATAAAACAAACTGGTTCTGAAGAGTTAAATGGAAAAGCTTTTATTTCGGTTTGTTGTAACTCGACGCCGTGCATCTTTTCGAAAGTATTTCTATCTATAATGTTGATTGTGGATCCGGTATCCAATATCATGTTGAACTTGTGACTTTCAACCATTTGAATATTTTGTAGTTGCCATTTGAGACAGTATACAAGTATTCCTCGTCACTAGAATTATCCTCATGACCGCTGCATGTGATTTGCGAGAATGTGCAGGACGTCTTTGTTTCTGCTTCGAGAATTTTGAGCTTCTACAAACTGATTGAAAGTGGTTCGGTTTGTTGCACTTGCGACATGTTTTCCTTTGTGCGGGGCATTGATTTTTGTGCGGCCATTCTCCTCCACAATTGTTGCAAGTCTTGTTATCAGATTTCGATTGCAAACGGTTCGTTGATTTTGTGTGTACGTGGTTGTTTCTATATCTCGGGCTTGATACAAACTGGTTTCATCCCGTCTTCCATCGATTAGCATGGCTTTAAGGGTATATGTAGGGTCACGCAAAGCTCAGCGTCTTATACGGGAAGATCGACCCCCTATAATTATTTGTTCCTCGATTTCAAAGTCTACATCTTCGAATTCGCATGTACTGGACATCTGCCTGAGTCGTGTATGAAAGGTATCGAGCGATTCTTGATCTCCCCGACGAGTTTCACGAAAACGATAAACTTGGTACTGTCGATTTTTCTGAGGCTCGAAGTACTCAATGAGCTTGGCTTTTGTTGTCGCAAAGTTGTCTTCATCCCCTTCTCTGTCGACATCACTAAACTGGTTAAAAATTTCTCAAACTTTGGGTCCAGCTTGATAAAGTAACAAAGCTTTCTGGCGCTTAACGTCTCGAATTCCGCTAGCCACAATAAAAGTATCAAAATCACGTAGCCAAAGTTTCTATCTGGCAGCAACACTCGCTCCAAGTTCTGCATTTGGGTCGATAGTGGTAATGGATTGAGTTGTACAGACATTCTCGTCGTCAATGTTAAGATGTGTAGGAGATAGAACATCGCATGGGTTGGACATAACAAAACAATAACAAAACAGACAAATTGCCTGGCTCAGATGGCTTACCAGCTGAATTCTATTGTTTCTTTTGGGATGAACTAGGTTCAGCCCTAGTAGATGTGCTAAACTTTTGTTTTGATAGAGGCCTTCTCACTGAATCTATGCGTTTAGCTATAATCTCCCTCTTGTACAAAAAGGGAGAGATTGAAGTCCTAAAAAATTGGAGACCAATTTCCCTACTTAATGTTGATTACAAAATTAGGTCGAAAGCCTTTGCAAATAGACTGCAATTAATACTTCCATCCATTTTAAATAGTGACCAAACCTGCTCTGTACCAGGCAGGTCTATATTTAAAAATCTCATGCTAGCAAGAGATTCTATCGATTACTGCCAGGAGAAAAAACTCCCCCATGCATTGATTATAATTGACCAAGAAAAAGCTTTTGACCGTGTCAACTGTGACTTTCTTCTAAAAGTCTTGGAGAGAATGAATTTTGGCCCAAAATTCATGTGTTTTATAAAAACCATGTATACAGATGTTTCTTGCCAAATTAGCAACAACGGCTACCTCTCTAGGAAAGTAACCATTAAACGTGGGGTAAAACAAGGTTGCCCATTCTCCCTGCTATTATATTGCATAGTAGCGGAGACCCTGGGCAACCTCATTCATCAAAACCTCACAATTGATGGTCTCTGCCTACCAGGTTCACGAAAAGAAGTTAAAATTTCCCAATATGGAGATGATACCACCCTATTTCTGAGAAATAATTTTCCGTCGAAGAAGCCATAGCCACTATAAAATTGTATGAATTAGGTTCCGGATCAAAGGTGAATTACGATATCGGCAAGTCCCGCGGAAAGTGGTTCAACAAGCCCCCATATCTTTCCGCCTCTCCGTCTTCCCCTCTAAAATGGACCGACAGTGCCCTTGAAATACTAGGTCTTGAATTTGGCACTCAAACAGCCTTTGAAAGCTGTTGCATAAAACGGGTCGAAAAATTGGTTAACAGGCTTGGAGCCTGGAAACACCGAACCCTCTCTTTAAAAGGTAAAGTCCTGATTGTAAACAAAATTGCTCTTTCTGGCCTAGTCTTTGTAGGAACAATGTACATGTCCCTCCTGCTATAGAAAAACAAGTTGATCGAGCTATTTTTCAATTTATCTGGGCTGGCAAAATTGAACTGAGAGAAAACCTGCCTAATGGATGACAAAGACCAAGGTCAGTGTGTTTTCACACACTGTATGCAACAATTGTTCCCTCCGCATTTGTCAACCGCCTTGCTGAGCATGACATCAAGCCCACCCACCTCCAGAAACTACCAAATGGTGATCTGGAGTTGACATTCAAGTCTGTGGAAGACAAGGAAAAGTTTTTCAGCCTGCCCAATGTCCATCTGCCAAGGAGAAGCAGGCAACCCAACATGGAAAATCCACCACCGGTCTGGGTAAGAATATTCAACAAGGTAGCTGAGCTCCACCTTGACGTTGTAGTGAGGAAATTTCAGGGCTTTGGGCACGTCCTGTTTGCCAGGGAAAACATAGGCACTGATACAGGCTTATTTAATGGTGCCTTGACCTTTAAAATGGTAATTAGTGAACCTGTGCGAAGTTTTGTACACCTAGGCCCATACTGTTAAGGGATATGCCACTATGGCCAACCCCAGACATGCCGCAAATGTGACAGCCGTGGCCACATTGCTGCTCAATGCAGCATCAAAAGGTGCTACAATTGTGGCTTAACAGGACATATTAATGCTGACTGTCCCAAAGACAGTCGCTGTCAAGATTGCGGATCACTTGAGCACCACATTGTTCAGTGTGATGCCACTTGGGTTCCTGAGGCAGCTAGTGATGCGCACGAGCCCTCATCTGACCACACCCCATCAGAAAGCGACAGCAGTGAGGAGGAAGACAATGATGGAGCTGTCAGTGCCGCTGTGGCAAATAAGGAAGCAGCCGTTCCTCAAGATGCAACCCCCTCTGATTGCCCAACTGCTGTCACTCAAGAGTCGGACAATGCAGAGCAGTCACCAAACTGGTTTGAACAGACCGAACGCACAGCTGGGAGTGCTGGTGCTGACCTGGACCCAGAGACAGCCAACAATTCTATGCGCCCTGCCCAATAGGAGAAAGAATTGCCTTTTTCAAACGCTGCCCTCACACATCAGGGGGGGGGGGAGTTCTAACAATCATCGTCAGTGATTTTGATTGTATCGGTAATATATATCTTTCGTTCAATGCACCCATATGCCCGTAAGTTTACCTGGACTAATTCAAAAGTTTCATCTAGACTAGATAAATTTTATGTTTTTTCTGTGATTCTAGCTAATACAAAACACTGTGAGATAAAAATATTTCCGCTTTCTGATCGTGATGCCCTGTTTATGTCCTTCAAATTACCAAACTTGTCACCTAGAGGCAGAGGTACCTAGAAATTCAAAACCAGCCTCCTGGTGGCCTACCAGCAGAATTTTATAATTTCTCCTGGGATGAAATTGGCGAAGCCTTAGTAGAAGTACTAAACTTTTGTTTTACTAAAGGCATTCTCACTGAATCCATGCGTTTAGCTATAATCTCCCTCTTGTACAAAAAGGGAGACATCAAACTTCTAAAAAAAAGAGACCAATTTCCTTACTTAATGTAGATTAATGCCTTGGCATAGAGACTGCAATTGATACTACAATCCATACTAAATAATGACCAAACCTGCTCGGTACCAGGCAAGTTGATATTTGAAAATCTTGTTCTATAAAAAGAGATTCTATTGAGTATTGCCAGGAGAAGAAACTCCCTCTTGCATAGATTAAAATTGACCAAGAAAAAGCCTTTGACCGTGTAAACTGGGTCTTTCTGCTAAAAGTCTTTAAGAGAATGAATTTTGGCCATGTAAAAACCATAATTTATAAAAACCATGGCCACCTTTCTAGGAAAGTGACGCTTAAGCGTGGAGTAAGGCAAGGCTGCTCACTGTCCCCTCTACTATATTGCATAGTGTCGGAAAATTGACATAGTGCTGAAAATTACTATATTGCATAGTGTCGAAAAATTGACTAATAGACTCGTTAAAAGGAAAAAGCCCTCATTGTCAATACAATAGCTCTTTCTGGCCTCGTCTTTGTAGGAACAATCTACCATCTCCCTCCCGCTATAGAAAAACAAGTTAATAGAGCTATTTTTCAATTTATCTGGGCTGGCAAAAATGAGCTAATCAGCAGAAAGAAAATGTTTAAACCCGCAGATAGAGGTGGTTAGGGTGTAGTTGACATAAACTTGAAAACTAACGCTCTCCACCTCAAATTTCTTCAGTCAATTATCGATGCAAACTATGACTCCCCCTGGGTATATTTTGCCCGCTACAATATCGGTTTCCTACTTTTCAAATACTTTCCAAATGCAAAATTTCTCTGCTCCAATTTACTTCCTCATGCCTTAACCCCTACCCCGCACTTCCTCAAGTCTTCTCGCTCTATGCAATTTGTTTAAGGCCCCACTTCTGGGTCAAATGTCTACTTTTTAAAATGCAGATAAATCAATGTTTCCTTGTGTGAAAGTCTTTGACAATGCATCATTTGAAAGGTCTTCGAGAGAATTTTACAAAAATGAATCTTTTTGATTAGTTGTTACTATGGTTACCAAACCACGGCTTTCTATTGGCTGATGTTAGATATCATAAAACTCTTTAAATAATAGAGATAATGTAACAAAATTTGGACAAATGTTTCTACCAACAGCAAAGAAAAATCCTATTGAGAATTTTTCTTATATCTTTTTTCTAACAATAGATATACATTATTATATGTTCACTCGGTCCCAGGCTCTTTTTCTAAAGTCCGATTAAAATAATTCTCTATTGGATGAAAATAAATTTAGTTATGGACAACCTCTCCAAATTTGAACACAAAATGTTTTACCATTTAAAAGCCTTAGCAATTTGAACCATGGCAGGTACCTAAAAATCACATTATGAGAAAATCGGCTTTAAAGTTTAGCAATATATTGTGTGAAAAATTGTGTGGATTCCTATTGAAGAACAGTATCTGGAAAAAGGTTTAGAGATCTAGTATTTTTAAAAACCTCAAAAGCATCTGAAGATCAGAACAATCCACTTTTGTAGGTTATGCCTTCATATTCTATTTGTCGCTCTTCAGATGCTTGCTTCTCCAACACAAGTGACTTTCTCTTTCGTTTTACTGCATCTTCTGTATCACGTCTGGCTCCATATAGCCTCTTCTGATCCTTTCTACTTGCTGAATCTAAAAGCCATTTTGAAGAATTTAACTTTATATAGGACAATATAGCAGTTTTTGCTGCATAATCCCCATTAATGGTCCCTCCATTCGTCACAAGGTACTTTTTCGGTAAAAAATTTTGTGGTATTTTTACGGCGATTCTCAACTTTTAGCATCTTTATCTGGAAAACGAGTTAAGCCTTTCATAAAAAATTTCACGACGGCTTCTTTTTCTCGACTAACTACCAATTTATGCAAAAATCTCAGGAAAAAAATTTTGGGCTGGAGTGGCCCTTTAAAAACTATGGTAAATGGTAAATCACCCGGAATAGACGGACTACCGTGCAAATTTTAGAAACCATTTTGGAAATATCTCGGTAAACACTTCTTAAACGTGATTAACTCTTGCCTTGATAATAAATCCCTTACCTTCTCTCAAAGGATTGCCTTGATTTCTTGCCTCTTTAAAAAAGGCGACAGAGAAAACATTAAAAACTGGCACCCCCTTAGCCTCTTAAATTGTGATTAGAAAATAATAGCCAAAGTTCTAGCAAATCGCCTTTCGAAAGTCCTATATGAAGCATTATAGCAGAAGACCAAACTTGCTCTGTTCCCGGCCGCTCAATTTTGGGCAATTGCCATACTTGACGTGATGTTATTCAATACTCTAAGATGAAAATCTCCCTGTCGCTCTTTTATCTATTGATCAAATGAAATTCTTTGACCGAGTTAATTGGAACTTTCTCCTTAAAACACTTGAAAAATAAAATTTCGGTCCTGTTTTTATTAGCTGGGAAAAACTTCTTTACACTAACATTGAAAGCAAAGTTCTTCTATACTCACTCACTCACCTCGACGGCGTTCTTCAACATCCACAGATTGATAACTTTGCTGCTGGTGTGAAGGAGCAGGCAGGCAACAGGCAAAAAAACTGAGCGCTCCGCAAGCAACGAGGCAGACTTGTGGAGAGTCTGAACTGAAGACATGAGACTGGGTATTGCTTCTCGAGAAGTGTCCCACAAGTTGTACGGTGGACTTTGGTGAAGGATTGCTGACCTCGGATCTAGAACAACAAGAGAAGGGTGAGTTTAGTGGGCACTTGTGGGACATTCTCCCTGTTAGGACCTGCAGGTCAAAGACCAACACCCACTGCCGCAGTTAACCTGACAGGGAAAGAGCTTTAGTTTTTGGCTTTAGTCACCGGCATAAGCTGTTTGCTTTGGCCTTTGGCTTAGTCATTATCTGAAGCATGCCTGAGAAGCTTGCTCCTGGGGGCTCTGTGCCCTACGGGTGTGAAGATCTCGAAACCATTGAGTAAGGCTCAGAAGAGGGAACAAAAGACAAACTTGAGCGTCTTGTACTCCACAAACGTGCCATGAGAAACCATACAAATACAGAAAGTACCCACAATCGCTGATCATCACAAAGCTTCCCGCCAACAAAAAAAACAAGAGGCACCAGTTCCGAGAACCTATGCAGCCCTGGCGGCTGCAGCCACAGTCAATGAAATTTACGTTGGGAGATCAGGCAACCTGCGCTCCCAAGTCCCGAATGGCCGTCATAGGCCCGAACGTTGTGCGTTCATTCCCGTGAAGGAGCAATCTACATGAAAGCTCTCATTGGAAAGCTACAGCAGATTGCCCTCATTCCGCAGGTACGATTCGCTAACACCTTTATTAGACAGTATGAACTCCTCTTCCACGTTCTCTTCTTCTCTCACTCTCTTCAGCCTAGGCTCTGTCGAGGCTGGTGCCCCTACTGCTTCAAAGAGATCCTTCCAGGACTATAATGTCTCTGACATTTCTGTCATGAGAAGGTCCTCTACGAAAAAGAAGCCTAAAGGACGTTCAGCTTGGCAACCTCTCCCTAATTAAGAACCGATGATCTTGTAACTCCCCTCCCCCTTTGAGTGATGGCAGCAATTGATATATTATCAATAAATGTCCATGGACCTCGAGATCGGAAGGAGTCAGTTGTATTTTTGCAGGAAACTTACTTCTGTGGCCGATGGGTCAACCTTATATTAAGACACAAACGATTCAAAGCTTCAGTTTTTGAATATCTATGCCCCATGCCAAATAGGTGAAAGAACTGCCTTTTTCGAAGGCTGCCCCACACATCAGGGGGGGGGGGAGTTCCAACAATCATCGGAGGTGATTTTTATTGTCTAACTAATTTATATCTCAATAAACTAGGTGGTGACAGCCAAGCAGGTTCCTTAGCCATAAAAGCTCTAACTGTTCTAAGGGACTTTAACCTTATTGATATCTTTTGTTCAATGCATCTGCCTGTAAGTTTACCTGGACTAATTCAAAATTTTTATCTACATTAGATAAATTTTATGTTTCTTCTGATATTCTAGCTAATACAAAACACTGTGAGATAACAGTATTTCCCTCTTCTAATCATGATGCCCCTTTATGTTTTTTAAATTTCCAAACTCGTCACCTCGAGGCTGAGGTACCTGAAAATTCAACACAAGCCTCCTTGAAAATGAAGAATTTACATGTAATATAAGAGATTTTTTGAAATTTTGGGTTTCTTGCAAAAAAGACTTAACAGACAAACTAAATATTTGGTGGGATATAGGAAAAAAGAAAATAAGAAACCAATGCAAAAGTTTTCAAAACGTTTAGCTAAGGAAAAGAGAGAAAAAAGCACCATTTTAGAAGAAAAGCTGCAACGGGGCAAGAATTTCTCCTAATCAAAAGGAAAAAGAAACTGTTCCCCTTATCAGACGAGAAATAGAAGAATTAGATCTTATCAACATTAATGGTGCATGTATCAGAGCAAAAGCCCCTGAATACCAATCAAATGAGAAATCCCAGTAAACACCCAGTCTTTGCATATGCTGTAAATTTTTGGACTGGTTTATATCTTCATCATGTCAAGTAAAGTTCTGATATGAAGAACACTCTTTTCACATGTATATATATTACGTTCTGTAACAAAAATGTAATTTAGAATTGTATACTTTTTCACATGTATATGTATATATATATATATATATATATATATATATTAATCTGAGAAAAAATATTGTGATTTGCAAATGTAACTTGTATCTCATTTAAAATGATAACACGCATTTTACACTACATGTTTTCTATTCTTAAGTTCATCTAATTATAATCACACTTATTAACTCTTTCATCTCCTTAATCTCAAAATCATCGCAAAGATTATCATTATTAAATTATTTATATCAACTTTGTATATAAAAAAAGTTGCTATCTGTTTTCTTCCAATTACACGGTTTACTCTTTTTCAAACACAATTAATCTTTTTCATGGTTTCTTCTAATTGCTGGAGTGGCAAGATGCTCCCTGTTAGAACCTGTCGGTACGACAAACCACGCCCACTGCCGCAGGTACCCTAACGATAAGTGCTTTGGCTCTTGGCTTCCGCCACTAGCTAAGGCATGGCCGAGAAGCCCGATACAATCATCAGTTAGGATACACTCATGGGTATAGATACACCACCATTAACATAACATGTAGAAAAGTTTGAATCTCCATTTAACTATGTATTGGGGAGTTTTAGAAAAACAGGAAAGGAAAATATCATTAAACTTCTTACTCATAACACTAAATGTAGTTAGGTTTGACTCTATATCTAACCATGTATTAGGACGTTGAAGTAAAATGGAAAAGGGTATGTCAACTTTACACTTCTTACTGTTGTCTGTGTATGTGCGGATAAAAAAATGACCACTTCAACAGGATTGGCAGGCGAAGCTACTGAATAACCTTCTAAATTATTCACTAGACTATTTCCAATAAGCCGCACTTTATGACTACAGAACGCAATTTTTGTACAGACCATCAACAAGCCAAAACTTTCAAGACTTAGCTTCAAATTGAGATTTTTAAACGCAATTTTTTTAACAACGAGAGAAAAGGCCATGACTCAGCGGAGACCAAGTTACGTACACCTGAGACTTGCCTGTTTGCTTGAGCAACACAAGGGTCAACCTAAGATGTGTCCAAAATGTGACAGCAGGACCAATCTTACAGCAAATTGCTCTATAAAAAGGTGTTTCAACTATGGGTGTATCAACAATATTAATACAGTCTGTATTAGGGTTGTGGGTCGCCTGAGCACAATCTTGCTCAGTGCAATACCTCATCCTTCTGGGGCCTAAGTGGAACCAATGATGCAGAGTCAATTCCTGACACCCCAACATAAACCACCTTGGCCTTTGACCTGTTGGACCATGAAAGTGAGCGTCCAACAACGGATGTTGGTGCAACTCTGGCTTTGTCAAGACATTCGACTATGACTCCTGCATAGAAGGCGTTTCTTAAATGACAGAGGGAGAAAAAAGCATACCTTACCCTGATGAGTATACAAAAGAGGACCTTTGCAAAATGTTTGAATACATCAAACAAATATTGCTATTTGGACCCACTACCAACAGAAATTTTGAAAACCTGCATTGATGTATTAATTGGTCCAATAACAGCAATTGTAAACAAGTCATTATCATGTGGGGAATTTCTATCATGTTGGAAATGTGCAGTTGTCATTCCTTTACTGAAAAAAACTGGGGCTGGATCTTATCTGCAAAAACTATCATCCTACAGCAACCTCTCTTTTGTTTCTAAAATAATAGTAAAATCAGCATTGCCCCAGTATGTTCAGCACCTGCAAGCACTTGGGTTGTACTCAACTGAGAACTCTGCATACAAACACTATCATAGTACAGAGACATTACTTGCTAAAGTTTTTTTCAGACATTATGAATAATATGGATAAACAGAAAGTGACCATCTTAACTTTACTAGACCTAAGTGCTTCTTTTGACACAGTTGACTTGCAAATACTGTCAGAAATCTTCCAACAAAGATTCAACATATCAGGCACAGTTTTAAATTGGTTTATCTCGTTTTTAAAAAACAGAGAACAAAGTATTATGATCAGGGACACACTATCTGAAATTTACACGTTAAAGTATGGAGTATCCCAAGGGAGTTGTGCAGGTCCTGTGGTATTTTTGGGATATTGAGCTCTTTGTTTGACATATTGAGCTCATGTGACAGCTTATGCAGATGATACACAGCTTTATCTTGGTTTCAATCCATCTTGTGCTGAAGAACAAATACAGGCAGTAAATGATATTGAAAACTGCATATCGGACATTTGTGCATGGATGCTAACTCGTCGCTTCAAAATAAATGACAATAAAACTGAATTGTTAGCTATTGTTACAAATCAACAGCTAAAGGTACCAAATCTGTCAATACAGGTCGGATCTGCTGAGATTAAAACGTGTGACACTGCAAAAAATTTTGGCGTAATATTTGATAACAAAATTACCTTGGAGAAGCACGTAATAGTATCAGTAAGAAGGCCTTTTCTCAGTTGAGGCTTTAAGACAGATTAGACAATATTTGACAAAAGAAGCCACAGAATCATTGGTCCATTCATTTGTTACATCAACGCTTTTTGTAATGCACTGCTATATGATGTTCAAAACACCTGCTAGATAAATTGCAAAAGATTCAAAATTGTGCAGAACGAGTTGTGATGGGAAGTAGTTAATATGACCATGTAGAACAGCTTCTCAAAGCTCTGCACTGGTTGCCGATAGCACAAAAAATAGATTTTAAAATTGGATTGTTGACGTATAAATGTCTAAATGGATGTGCACCGAAATATCTTGTTGATCTTCAGGAAATTCAGGAAAGTTGCAGAGTACTGAGATCAAATAAAAAAAATAGGCTGAAGTTACCAATGACCAGAACTAAAACACTTGGCACCAGAGCTTTTACATAAGCTGCTCATGCAGTATGGAACTCTTTACCAGACAACAAAAAGAACACAAAATATGTAGAAACTTTCAAGAGGCTCCTGAAAACATATTACTTTGAAAAAGCGTATAATTAGTGTTTAGGGGGGGGGGGGGTTTGAGTATAAGCATGGACATAAACATTCTTCTTCCATTGTTTTTATAGGTATAGAAGGTAAAAACTAAAAAACCAATATGTGAATAAAAGTATAAAATCCAAAATAGAAGAATGAGAAAAAAGGAGATAAGGAGTAGTCACTACCACCTGGTCACAGCCTCAAACTCCGATGGGGGGTGGTTGTGTGTGCCCATATATGTTTTAAACAATTAGCTTGTAAGTGGGCAGAAAATGATAAAAAAGCAACTCATCAGCCAGAAACCCACGAGGGACATTTCGGGGCTTTAATTCGGTATGTCCGTTTCTCGTGGGCGCCCCTCGCAATCCTGCGTCCAGGATCACGGTTGCAAAATAAATATATACGCAAATAAAAATGAAAATTAATAATCAGTGAATGCCGTACCTTAGGTGTAACTGTGCCTCTAGTGTAATATTTACATATTGTAAATTTTAAGGGCGCATGATGCTTCGAGAAGCGGCTTTGTATTGATGGCCTATTTTAGAGTGTACCAATCGATCCTTGAGGTTAGGCCTTCTGGTGAGGGCTAGAACCGGTCTGGTGTCATTCCATATTTGTTTAAGATAAGCATCAGCTGAGATCAAGTGCCAATGTTTAGTAAGGACGGAACCTATATTTATAGTTTTCATGTCGAATGGGACAACAAAAGGTAGGACTTGTGGTTTTGGTGGAGGGGGTTCGAAGTTGAGGTGCTGAGGGGTGGTTTCATTGTTGGCGGGGTTTCCTGGGAAGAGGAGCTCGTATTGGGTGACATATGTCAGTTTACTAAATTCGGTGGTGATATCTTGAGATTCATAACCTCTTATGATTAGGTTTTTTTGGAGTGCTTTGAGGTGTTTGTGGAGTTCATTGTTGTCTGTGATCAAACGTCTGAAGCGAAGTGCTTGGCTGTAAATAACACTTTTTTTACACGAAGGTGGGTGGAAAGATTTAGCATGTAAAAGGGTGCATATATCAGTGGGTTTCACGAATAGGGTGCTTTCCAGGAGACCACTGTTGTTATTAAGATAAATTGTGGTGTCAAGGAAATTTATTCTTGCTCTAGATTGTTGTGCTTCAAATTTAATCGTGTTGTGCACATTGTTGGTATGGGCAAGGAATTCAGTGAGGGAAGCTTCATCATATTGCCATATCATGAATATATCATCGATAAATCGTTTCCAGAGTAGAGGTTTCTTCCCCTCGGGGTTTCTTCCCCTGTCACACCCAAACGCAACCCGGCTAAACGAGGCCATTGCGAACCTCCGCAAAGACATCTGCCACATAATGGCATCCCACCACCTGGATCTGGCCAGAGAGGAGGAGGCTTAAATTTCAAAGCCATTATCCAGTTCTGATAAGATCTGGAAAGGCTCCTGCACAAACCAAACGTGGTTGTCCATTATTATCCTCCCCTGTGGTAGAAAGGCCACAGAAACACCATTCAGCTGCTGCAGCTGTTCCTTGCAATGATATAAAAAGGACCAAGTTGGACACTTCCCAATCTTTATTGAGAAGCAACAGCACTGCAGATTCTGCCCAAAAGTATTCACTAAAACCCAATGCAGTAAATGCCACATAAACCTGTGTTTGATAAATGATAGAAACTGCTTCTATGAATTTCATAACTATTTTACCTGTATTCAATATGAAAGGTTACAATTATTTGTTTGCAATGACATGGCATTTGAAATACTATTATTTTATCAAAGAATAATTTGATTTCTCATTGTTTCTTGCATTTTCTACCTTCATTGAATAAAACAAATTAAGTCAATTTTACGCCCTTACTTCATAATGTTGTTCTGGAACAACACAAAAAATTTCCTGGAATAATAATCTTTGTAAAAATTTTTATCGGAGAATTATATTAAACAGGTCAAAATACCCATAAAATTTTATATTTCAAATTTTTTCAACACATCTATTTAATTCATATTTTGATCATGCTTTCTAGAAACTATTTCAGGCAAAATGAAATTAAAAAATACCTTACAAAATTTTTCTTGCAATTTGAGGCAAAATTGATTGTCTTCTTCAATTGTCAAGAGTAGCTTGTCACTTTCTTTCTCTCCTTTTGTCCAAATGAAAAAGTGCCAATAGCTTCGTCCAGTTACAAGAAGCTGGTGCCGCACTTGAAAATAGTATTGGTGGTTCTTTATATGAGCATTTAATCTCTAGTACTCCTTTTCCATGACACTTGCATTCAATCAGTCCATCTGGTGATGCAGCAAGATAAGGAGATTCTGGTATCCGAAACAACCATTGTGGAATGGCTTTTAGTTGCCAAGCTTATTTAGTCTCTTTTTGCTTCTTTCTCCATTCTTTTGCCATACCTTGTGTCAGCTACAAAATTGACTCGGAATACTGCATAACTGAGTTTAACAGACTTTTTGGATAATCCACTGATTTGCTAACTTGAAATGCCTGTTTTGAAATTGGTGCAGTGATTCTTCCTGCTTTTTGTAGTTGCCAAGTTCTAGAGGCTCTCTGCTTTTCTGTAATTTTACAAAGATCTCAGTATTGTGATACACAGTTACTATTATTATACCTTTCGTATGATTTTTTGCAATGCTCCTGTAATTCATCATTGGTAAGGTTGATAGCTTGTGGAACAAATAAACTTGTCAATGGTTCAGAAATACAGTTTGACTCATCTTAATCACCAGTGTCTGTTTCACTATTGTTCCTGTCATCATCTGAAGACGAATGAAGAATACTTCTAAATATTGCTGCATTTGGGGCCAACTTTCTCAGTTCTTTTAATTTATTTGTGGCAGATGTCACACCAGAAAACTGACGGATCTTAAGAACAGTATGGCTTCTCCAGTTGCTTACTGCCTTTAGTCTCATTGGGACACAACTATCTTTCTTGGGGTGTCGAAAGTCAATGTTTTTTAGAGGAGCTGGCTCAGCATACCTCCTTGATTTCTTCCATGCAAATAGCCAGGGCTGCCGGACGCAGGTTTGAACATGGGGGGGGGGCAAAACGAAAAAAAGAGCACGAATATATTTTTCAGAAACATTAGTAAGTGCCAAAAATGATACAGATTTCATGGTAATTTAGAAATTTATAAAAATAATGACACATTCTGGACATAGTGAGAACTATCTTCGCTGAAAGCAGACATGGCTATTTACTCCATTTAGGGACAATGCACTCTTGATCATGATTATTTGTATAGCTTCCCATCTCATGGCCTTCAAGTATTTTCGAGAGTGTAAATCTTCTTCCATCTATGATTTATACCTTTATTACAATAAGCTGTACTTGTTTTCCTTATAATATTCATTGTAGGTGAATTTGGCCCCGGGTAAGAAGCAGGCTGATCTTTACGCAATCGGCTAAAGGTGCGGCAGGGCCTAAAATAAGCGTGGATCTGACTCACTTTGTGGAGTTGCAAATTGAGATTAACGGTTATAATAAGAACTTAATCAAATAGGTTTATTCCATAAGTTTATTTTTAATAGTTTCATCTATTGGTGTTGACTTATCTTAACTTGGCAACTACAGTCTAAATATGTCATGTCAGTCCACTCTTCTTATCCGTAGTTGTATAAAAGATGAAATAACTTTATTGTTAGTAGCATTATTGGTGTCTTCACCATTAAATGTTTTGATAATTTTCATGAAAATGAGTTTGATATATCTTCTTTGAAATTTATCTGATATTTTCTCAACCTGCCGATCTTTGTCGCGTGGTTTTATTCAGGAAAACAGTTTTGAAATTTTAAAAACATCAATGTTTATAAGATAAAGCTGAAATTTCTGAGCCATTTCCAAAGGTAAAAAAGGATGATAGGGTTTTTCGGAAACTTAGATTTATTCAGTATTATTTGCATATAAAGATAGATTTCTGAGCCGTTTCCGTAGGTAAGAAACTAGAATTTCTTGGAAACGTAAATTTATTCTGTAAAAATGGCATAGGAGATGTTAGATTTCTTATCGTTTCCGTTGTAAGAAATACCAACATTTCTGATGTGGCACTTGGTGGAAACGGAAATGTACCTTTCTGCTGATTTATGATGTCGGAAACTGCTTCAGAAATTCTGAGTTTCTTACAAATTTTTTTTGGTGAGATTGGTAGAAACTGTTCGTTTCTGAGTAATTTCTTTAATTAAAACTATAAGGAAACGTCGGCTTTTCTTGCAGTGCTCATTTTTTATAAGTAAATTGCTATAAGAAAAAAGCAATGTGAGACAACAAAAAAGAATTAAGAAACTTCAAAACTCGAAGCTTTAGTACATGCGGAGAAAATTCAATTGCGCTTTATGATATTCTTGCGTTGTTTTGAAGAAAGATGGACTCGGTATACATCTTCAACTTCAAGAAAACATCTCAAGTTATTCTCCTTTACGACTTTCTTAATAAAAATACTGAGACTAAAGACCGAGACCGAGATTATGTTTTCCTGCTCGTAAGGTATTTTGGGGTTTATGTAGATTCAAGCAGATTTCAGAGAAAGTTGCAAAACAATTAAACTAAGGTGTTTCAAATTGGAGAAGCAAATTGGAAAGATTCCTCTCTCAGAAGAGATCCCAGAAGAGAAGAAAAGATCCCAGATTCTCGAGGCTGAAGCAGTTGAACGATAATAAGCCTCTCGGTGGCAGCTGTGAGGAACATTCAATTGGGAATGTTACATAACAGGGACTATAGTCCTCCCCTACTTTTTTCCAATAATAGGTTAGAAAATGTTTTTGAAAGCTTTCACTCACGAATCTATTAGCAGCAGTTCGTCTTGACTGTGAACCTGTTTTTGTTCTTTTTCATGATGCTTTAACTTGTTTGATCAAAGATAAATGTTTATTCCATCTAATTCGGTTTTGTATTTTTATAGTAATCGAAATCTTCTCTGAATCGTTTTGTTTAAGAATGAGGACAGAAAAAAGCAAATGTTTTCCAGTGTTTCAAAGGGTGTGGTCGTAAAAAATCTAGGGCAGGCTCCCTAGCTCGGCTCCAGCCATTCCCCCTATAGGCTGGTGCATGGTGTCTGCGTTACTAACAAGATGGGGAGAAAGATAATGCTTTCAAACTACACCAAAAGAGAATAAGAAGAGACAAGCACAATTTGATACATAAGTGAGAGAAGAGATTATTTGCCATCCGTAACAAGGTTTTTGTTTATAATATCGAATTTTTTGAAGAAAAGATTTGATGACAAAGAATTGGATGGGCTAAATGCAATTAAAATGACTTTTGAAAGCCTCACTCTGCTTTTGCCCCGAACTCCTCACTCTGACAGCCTCACTCAAAATTTAGCAAGATTTCATTCAACTGTGCATTGAAATTCGAGAAATAAATGACCAAGATCACAGAGATCTTAGATTTGGTCTCAGAGGATTTCTACCAGTTGAGACAATGGCACGCCTTCTCGCAGCAAACCCTAATTCTGCCGATGCAGAGTGGCTGATTCCCATCTACAAATTAATAGTAACAGGTTAGCAAAGCACCATATCTCCAGAAACACTTAACAAATATATAAATAACACAAGTTTTGAGTTCCGTGAACAGCTACAAAGATATGGTTCCAAAAAACGAAAAACACTAAAGTCTGGGAAACGAAACTGATTTAAGGAGATTTTCGAAGGAGAAAGGGAAGTAAAATAACTTTGGCGGAGATCCAAACAAACTATGTCAAAGGGTTTCCTTTCGATAAATATTTGCTCACAAGTTAAGACATCCCTATATCTTTTTAATTTTCTTATTAACCCAATCAATGTATTGAAAAGAATCAGCTTCTTATACTTCTTTCATTTAGGATTTTACCCAATTTAAACATGCTATTTGCACTATAGTGGCAGTCTCTATATTTGCCATGCCCATTTTGCCAATCGTGGCAAAGTACCACGCCAAAATTTTATAAAAAAATGTGGATCTGTAAAAATGTCTTATTTTAGGCCGTGAGGTGCGAACACATTTTTCACCACCATAGAAAATTCAATTTGCAACATTGATTAGGTTCATCTCATCAGTCTTACGAACGAAACAAGTTTTCAATTCTCCTTGGACTTGATCCTGGCGGGCTCAGTCAGTTGGTCAAACGTATTACATGTGAGTTCCGAATAACTCTGAGAAAGTGTGGTCTGTTAACTAGAATTCTGGGACATAGAGTCTTGAAAATAGGATTGCTTTTTTAATCAGTCAGAGAAAACACAAAAGGGCAGGAATTATATTGAAGTACAACAAATTTAGCATCTATTCTTGTATTTTTGTTCTAATGATAGATAAGAAATTTAATTCTTTGTTTAAAAATCCTTTACTGCTAGCATGTACTCATTGCAGGTACACAACTTTTTCATGTCTACATAAAAACATCGAACTCAATTTTTTGAAGTAAGCAATATGTTGCAGTTATAGTTTTACAGGTGTCTGATTTTGTTAATATATCTTAAGAACCATAAGGGATTGTTGTTAAAATCAAATTTAGTGTACTCTGCTTTTTAACTTGCCTAGACATAAGTTTAAGAAAAAGAATGGTTCAAACATGAAAAAATTCCTGCTCAAGCTTGAAAAATCTCAGTGAAAAGAGTTTCACAATCTTTGGCAAAGTCGCAGATTAGGGTACATTTTACTTTACCCAAAATCAGAGATAGGGGTCCAGTTTCTACCTTCAGGAACACACACGATATACATTGCACCAATTGACTGTGCCCGTCAGGGACTTGATGCAGAACTTTCACTAATGCGTTTGTTGCTGAAGACATACTAAGGAAAGTCTTCTACACAGTTGATATCATTCTTCGCAGGAGCTTCAGTTTTCTTGCATCAAGACCAAGTAAAGATTTAAGGAAATTCCAGTGAATGGTCCTCCAACAACATCCAGAGTTATGTTATTCTACTTAGTTTCTTAAGGCAGAATATCTGGCATTGAAAAAAACACGCAATTTATTTATCAAAAAGGGGCACTTTTTGTACTCTTTGCAAACAGGGGGTGGGACCCAGAATATCTGGCATTGAAAAAACATTGCGATCCACAAATGGGTATATATTTTCCATCGTGTTCTTTCGGAACCTTATTCTGACGTTTTATGCTCTGAGGAGTGTCAGACGAAAAAGCTTTTAGTATGTCGTAAAATGTTTGCTATTTTCAAAGCCATTTTCAAATTTTGTACCTCAAAAAAATTGCTCAAAAGAGAAACACAATAATTCCATCTCTGACCCGAACAAAATAGTCAATGTAGTCAAAGAATTTTATGCCTCTCTGTATAAAGAACAGCCAGTCGACTCAAATCTTCAGGATACTCTTATAAAAAATAAGTAAATGAATTTCAGAAACTGAAAAAAACATTTGTGAAAACCCCCTTACTCTTGAAGAAGTGAACATTGCCCTAAAAACTATGGTAAACGGAAAATCTCCTGGAATAGACCTTGCAAATTTTATAAAATATTTTGGAAATCCCTTAGTAAACACTTCCTAAACATAATTAACTCTTGCTTTGATAATAAATCCCTTACCCCCTCTCAAAGAATTGCTTTGATTTCTTGCCTCTTTGGAAAAGGTGACAGAGAAAACATTAAAAACTGGCGCCCCCTTAGCCTGTTAAATTGTGATTACAAAATAATAGCCAAAGTTCTAGCAAATCGCCTTTCCAAAGTCGTAACTAGCATTATAGCAGAAGACCAAACTTGCTCTGTTCCCGGCCGCTCAATTTTAAGCAATTGCCATACTTAACGAGATATTATTCAATTTTCTGAAGCATATTATTCTTCAATTTCCCAGTTGCTCTATTATTGATTGATCAAATGAAAGCCTTTGATCGTGTAAACTGGAACTTTCTCTTTAAAACACTTGAGAATTCAATTTCGGCCCTGTTTTTACCAGCTGGGTAGAACTTCTTAACACAAATATTGAAAGCAAAGTGAAATGTAATGGAATTATCTCTGATTCCTTCACTCCAAGCAGAGGTAGCAGACAAGGTTCTCCTCTCTCTGCCCTTCTTTATGTTCTCATTGCTGAGATGTTTGCTGCTAGTGTCATAAATAAAAGGTGTAACAATCAGCAAAACGGAATTTAAAATAATCCAATAGGCAGATGATACTACCCTTCTTATTCAAGGTAACTAATATTTATTTGCAATTAAAAATCATCTAGCTAAAATCATACGAAAAAGCCTCTGGAGCTAACTAAAATAAACAATGATAAAAATGATGGCATCTGGCTTGGTAGCTTTAAAAGCCATCTCAATTCCCCACTAGGTTTTAATTGGAAAAAGAAACATCCTAAAATTCTTGGCCTTTATTTCGGTACAGAATATGTCAAAAAACTAAACTGGAAACCAAAAAAGTCTGAATTTCTAAAAAGACTAGACCTTTGGAAATCGTTTGACATAACCTTTAGGTTTCCAGAGGGAAGGTTGTTGTCGTTTATCAGTTTGCAAGCTCTGCACTTTGGTATACAGCTTCGGTTTTTCCCATACTCTGATGGGCACTTAAAGAGTTTAATGAAAAACTTTGGCATTTCTTTTTTAATGGCAAACGACCCCCGATCCCTAGATCACACGCTAAATTTTCTTATCAAGAATGCAGCGCCAATATTCTTGATATAGAGAAAAAATGTAACAGCCTCCTTTTATCATGGCTAGCCAAACTCTTCTATATTGTTCGGGGATTTCCTGCCCCTGAACAATCAGGCAAATGGAAAGTCCTCTTTGACCACTTATTGGTAGATATTACCTACAACTTTTCTCCTGGTTTCCTCCCAGAACCCGCTATTAAGGCCAAATCAAAAACGTGGAAAACGCGGAACAGGCGGAAAAGTAAAATTTTGCTTTAAGCTTCTGGAATGGAGATACATTAACAAAGCAACGGAGCTCTTTCAATAATTGAGATATAGGAGCTTATTTTTTAAGGAATAAGAATTCCACATTTTCCACGTTTTCGATTTCGAATGAGGGTGAAAATGGAAAACGCGGAAATCACAGAAATCTTTAATAACCAATTATAATTGCTAATTTGATGACAAGAGAGGTATGAAATGAGTTATTAAGCCTTTGATAAAGTTTAACACAGATTTTGTAAACATGGTATTTATCTTAAAATATGTAGTTTATAAAATGAAAAGCACTTAAAGGGCTCGATTATCAAGATAGTTTTTCCAGTGCATGTTTAGTAAAAGCGTTGTTGTTTCTTTTACTAACTAAATTTTGCGTTAGTTTATATATATATAACTTCTCACCTAGGTGTGTGCAGAAGCGAAGAGTTGAGACGACTTGTTTTTAACTGTACCAGAACTCGATTAATCATTTTAACTATCTACACAACTATAGTGAAACAGCTCATTATAGGGGATTAACTAAAACAAAGCGAATAGAAAAGCTATGCTACAAAGCGAATGTAAATACAATAGGAATAAAAGCTGTTGTGCGTAAGTGCAAATATGTGGCTGAGTATATGGCTGATTAATTGCAAATAAAATGACGTATTATAAGTTCACTATAAGAGCCCCCCCTCTAGAATGTAAGAGGAGCGAAACAGTCGATATAAGTTTGCAATATGGGGGCTTTAGAAACCAAAGCGATCCGGAAAATGAACTTTGCACCCTGAATGTGTCGTGCATTGGTGACTAGAAGAAGCTGGTGTGTTGTCAATCACTGGGAAGAGTTTGTTTTCTGTTGACATGTAAGAGTCACAATCAGAATCCAAGTGGTCCACTTTGAGGCGATCAATGCTGATTGTTTTATGTGTGCAAGCAATCTCTAAAACGAAATGCTTGTCTTGACGTTGAAGCACTTTGTAAGGTCCATCGTGTGGTGGCTGAAGTGGCTTGCGAATGGCATCATGATGCACAAAGACAAACTTACAAGTTGCTAATGCTGACAGAAGATGAAACTTGGTATCCTGTTTGCGAGGTGGTGTAGGCCGAAGACGTTGTGCATAAATTGTAGGGTCTAAAACAGAGCACTATTGAGAAGAGGTAAAGAATTCACCAGGAAGACGTAGGTTACAACCGTACACCAGTTGTGCAGGAGTGCAGTCAAGATCTGGTTTCAGAAGTGTCCGGAGGCTGAGAAGAATTAGTGGCAGACTTTCACACCAACGTGATGGATCAGATGATGCCTTTATTGAGCTCTGGAGTTGACGATGGAGGCGCTCAACCATGCCATTTGCGCAAGGATGATAGGCTGTTGTGTGGATCCATTTGATTCCAAGAATCGACGTCAGTGACGCAAAAAGAGCAGATTCGAACTGAGCCCCGCGATCAGTTGTGATGGTTTAAGGAACACCGAAAACAGAAATCCAATGTGTGACGAAAGAACGGGCGACAGTTTCAGCTGTAATGTCAGCAAGTGGAATGGCCTCAGGCCATCGTGTGAAACGATCGATGCATGTCAAAAGATATTTGAAACCTTGAGATGGTGGAAGAGGTTCAACTATGTCAATATGTATGTGGTCGAAACGAACATCTGGTGTAGAGAAAGTGCCAAGGGGTGAAACTGTGTGGCGAGTAACTTTCGACTTTGGCACAGTACGCAAGATGGAGTCCAGTTGCGAATATCCTTATTTATGCCTGGCCAAACATATCGCTGAGTGATAAGATGTTGTGTAGCTCGAATTCCAGGGTGGGACATGGAATGCAACTGGTCGAAAATGAGACGACGATAACACAAAGGAATATATGGTCGTGGGTGGCCAGTTGAGATGTCACAGAGAATGGTGCCTGTTGAAGATTGTAGAGGAAATTCCTTGAGGCGTAGTGAAGAAGACTGTACAAGAGACAAATCAGGGTCGTTTTTTGAGCTTTGGCAAGAAGTACAAAGTCAAGAGGTAAGGATCTTTGAAGAATGTTTATATCCGTCCTAGATAGGGTGTCAGCAACAACATTTGCACTGCCATGTATATGACGAATATCTGAAGTGAACTGGGAAATGTAATCCAAGTGTCTAGTCTAGCGAGGAGAATAACGGTCAGGTGTAGCAGATAAAGCGTGGGTAAGCGGTTTGTGGTCTGTTAACACGTAGAAACGGCGGCCTTCCAAATTGTGGCGAAAATGACGGATGGCCAGATAAACAGCCAATAGTTCACGACCAAAAGTACTATACTTGATTTCTGCCGGATGTAGACGTTTGGAGAAAAAGGCAATTGGTTTCCAGATGCCGTCAATGTGTTGTTGAAGAACACCACCAACTGCAGAATTTGACGCATCAACCATTAAGCAGTATGGAGCAGTTGAAGAGGGGTGTACCAAAAGCATAGCATTAGCTAAGGCTGTTTTAATTGCTGTAAAAGCAGATGCAGCATCACCCTTGAGAGGAAAATGGTCGTGATAACTGTTTTTGGGAGACAGGATGTCTGTGAGTGGCTGTAAAATCGTGGCACACTGAGACATGAAGCGTCGGTAAAAGTTGATAAAACCAAGGAATTCTCGAAGTTTACAAAGAGAAGTTGGAGGTGGAAAATCTTTGATGGCTTTGATTTTGTCAGGCAAAGGATAAATACCACCAGCAGAGATTTTGTGTCCTAGGAAGTCGATGGACAGAGCACCGAAAACACATTTAGCAGGATTTATGACTATACCATATTCGGAAAGGCGTGTGAAAACAAGTTCTAAATGGTGTAAATGTTCCGATTCAGTAGAGCTGGCGATGAGTAGGTCATCAATGTATGCGTAGACGAAATCAAATCATCGGAGTACTTCATCCATGAACCGTTGAAATGTTTGTGCGGCGTTGTGAAGACCAAAAGGCATTCTGACAAACTCAAACAATCCAAAAGGGGTACTGATGGCAGTCTTTGGCACATCATTGGGATCCACTGGAATTTGATGGTAGGCACGGACGAGATCAATCTTTGAAAATATAGTGGCACCATGCAGCGTTGCAGAGAAATCCTGAATATATGGGATTGGGTATCGATCTGGTACTGTTACTTTGTTGAGGGCTCTGTAATCACCGCAAGGACGCCAGTCGCCATGTGTAGGTTTAAGGACCATGTGGAGTGGAGACGACCAACTACTTTTCAAAGGACGAATAATGCCCAATTGTAGCATGTGGTCAAACTCGGCTTTGGCGACAGCTAAACGATCTATTATAAGTTCACTATACATGTATGTTGCAAAACAGTAACATTCTTAATAAAAGATCTAAAGATAACAAAAAGTGACATTTTAACAGCGTATAAAATATAGAAAAGTAGTGACACTTTAATAGGGTATCTAAAATGGCAGAACAATATTGTTTTTGAGAAGAGATTGTATAATAGCAAAACAGTAGCATTTTAACATCATGTGTAGAATAGCAAAACGATAACAATCACAATAACAGAACTTAAATCACAAAACAGTAACATTTTATCAGTGTGTATTAAAGTATCAAAACAGTATCACTTTAATAGCATATCTAAAATGGCAGAACACTAGCATTTCAATAGAGTATCTAAAATGACAGAGCAGTAATGTCTGTGAGAAGAGATTGAAACAGTATTATTTTATCAGGGTATTTAAAATAGGAAGAGAGAAGCATTCTCAATAAAAAATCTTAAGGACAAAACATTAATTATCTAACAGCAGATGCTAAATAGCAAAACAGTAAAATTTTAGCAGCTTATATAAAATAGCAAGGGCGTAAAATTCTAAATATAATATCTTAAGTAGCCAAACGGTAATTATCTAGCAGTAGATCCTAAATAGCAGAGTATTAACAATTATAGGTCAAGTCAAGCAAGTCATTCCAACTGTAAGACAATGCAACGTCAGCAGTTCCTTGCACATTTTGATATTTATAGTTACATCAAAACATTTAATTGTTCCCTAAGCAGTTTTTTGTTACATTCCTTCAGGTCAAGGTCATCAGGAACCTGTATAAGCTCTTGTCTATAATAAGGAAACCTCTTGTAGATACAAAATTTATTTATGCAATAGTACCTTGCTGTCAGCCTGTTCACAGGATCTGGGAGAAATTCTGGCTCATCTTTGCTCTTCTTTTCACGATTAGGATATTGCCATGGTTCCCGAAGGTTAAGAGCAATGTCAAAGGGAATCACAGCAAGAACCCCTTTAGGAAATTCCTTTGAGCACTGGCCACACCTGTTTCTATCGCTTGCTATTTCACTAGCCAAGCAAACAGCAAAAGGCTCATTTTTATGCCAGATTTTTGTGAATGGCGGTGATGCGTTGCTTGGTCTATATGACAAAGGGTTCATCTGTCTCTGTTCATACACCTTCAACGTTGTGGTTGATGGGCCTTTTGCCCAGCTCTTCTCTGTTCGTTGTGGTATGTTAAGGTAGACCTAGCGGATTTTCGAGCCGACTTTGCATTCTTAATTACTGTTGCCAGTGTCCATTCCCTCTCAGCAACTGCAACAGAATGTTTCCATATACTCACAAACTTGAAATCTTTGTAGTTGCAAGTGACCTTCCCTTTTTCTGCTTTAGAGACTTTGTAAGGAGATGCGTTGCTTCCTGCGACCCAATACTTCTTTTCCCCCTTATCATTGCCTATACTTGGCACTGGAACTATTGTACTCTTGCTGTTTAGTAGTTTGATTGCCTTTCTTTAGATGACATCTGCATATATGATTAATGGAAGTGCAATTCTCAACTTTATCGACAATGAATGTATTTGATTATGTGTTCCTTGTAAGCCTGTTTCTGGAATGCTGATTCTTTTTCCATTTCTTACTTCATCCAGCGATGGGTTATTGATAGCTGTCAAGTAAGCTTTTTGTTTCTCTGCTGTCCACCGGTACCATTGTTCTAAACTGACAGATAAGTACATTGCATCTTCATTTTATCTATATCATGAACCTGTACCAGTGATAGCTTTAGCTATCTTGTCGTCTCAGTGGCGGCTCGCAAATGTATTCAATGTATTAGTCTAATACATAAAATTTTCGACATATACAAGAAATTACGTCAGACATGATTCTTTGTAAGTTCGTTGAAAAGGAGTTCCTCAATTTTCATGTCTGTGTGCAATACTCAAGGAGGCGCTTACAAAAGAAAAAATGTGTTGAATCCCAGCACAATAAAACTGATAATCCTCTAACGGCTGTATTGAATTCCTGGGGATTAACGCAGGCATGGCGGCTGTGATACTGCCGGCCGGTGTCAGTGTATTAGATCTCAGTTTCTAATACAACCACTCAAAATTTCTTTGTGTTGGAGAGCTCTTTGTGACGTCTAGTCTATTTTGCTGCCTATCCATAAATATCTGCCTGCGCAGCGAATGTATTAGATTTCATTTTCTAATACACTGAAGCTACAGTGCCGAGAGTACGCTAACGCTGTTAAACATGAACCGAATTGCTGAAGCTGTTCCCCGTTGGGGAGTGTCGCAAATATTTACGTTTTTGAAAAGCCAGAGGCATCTTACACACGAGCAACATTTAAAATTAAAGAATGACGGAAGACCTTGTCCAAAAGTAACATTGAAGTACAGAACTTCTGAGTCTGTCTATGAAACTTTTCCATGGATGTACGGCAACGAAGAAAAGAACATATTTTTGCTGGCCATGTCTTGTAATGGGAGACTTGTCTACTGTAATTAAATAACTGTTCCCCTTCAATATCATTTTCTATTTCTGAAATTTGCATTTGATTGCAATTTTTTAGATTTTAGATTTCAAATATTTTCTTATAAAAATTAATTTATTCCTCTATGATTTTTTACAAATTGTCCTCGTTGTTTTGACTTTTAATGTGAAGCTGTTTGTTTAACGCAAATTACGAAAATGACGCATGCATGAAAACAAGAGTTCTTTCTGATGTATTAAGATGAGCTTTCTAATAAACTAGGGCTTACGAACAAACAAAGGCTGATAGGCCGTTGTTCGTCGGCTTATTATGGCGCCTATGAGACACTGATAACGAGCCCATAGGCCGCTGGCGCAGAGGTAGTGCATCAAAGAATGCGGCCCTTTTATAATGAGATGTTTATCTTTATTCCAGACAAGAAACGTTTTTGTGGAGGTAACTGGGTATTCTTCATCAGGATCAAACTTTGAGAATGGCTAATTGCCACAAAATCTCGAAAAAGCACATTACCAACCATCCTGCTTACAAGTTAATTGGTAATATGGATGTTGCTTGCGCTCTTGACAAAGCTCAGAAGAGAGAAGTGGAGAGGCACAACCACAATGCCACTCAGTATTCTAGCATGATGCGTCATCATATCAATATTTCTGTTCTTCTGGCAGGTCAGAGTCTTGCATTCCAAGGCCACGACGAATTAAAGGCTTCATCAAATAGGGGGACTTTATAGAATTAATGGAGCTGTTAGCAAGCTACAGCCAAGAACTGAGGTCGTTTCTTGACAATGAATGAGTTACCTATACCTAACACGAGCCTCAAAATGACCTCATTGGATGTATTTATAATCAACTTTGACAGGAAATTAAAAGGCGAATAGATGACACCAACTTAATTGCTGTCATGATGGACGATACAAGTGACATTTCCCGAGTTGAGCAGTCTGCTGTATCTGTGCGACTTATATACAAAGGAGAAGTTGAAGAGCATATGCTTGCTTTAATTGATTCATCCGAAGACCAGACAGCAGACGGCTTAAGAAGAGTCTTACTAAATACTCTGTCAGAGTATGGAATCACACCAGTTTCAAGTAAAAACAAACTAATTGGTCAGTCATATGACGGAGCACCAACTATGAGTGGTGGATTAAGAGACGTCCAGAAACAGGTTCAGAACGTTTTTCCATTTGCCTATTATAATCACTGCATTGCTCATAGGTTAGCCTTATGTGCCTCTGAGTCTTCAAGCAAAGTTCCGAAGATTGCCAAGTTTTTCAGCACAGTGGACGAATTAATAGATTTCTTTAGAAGCAGCCCTAAGGGCACGAGCTACCTTAGAAGAAATCTCCCAAAGCCTGGAGACACACGTTGGTTTTCTAGGAACACCGCTATTGGCGTGCTTGACGCTTGGTATGAGAATATAGGAACTGTTTTATTTGAAATCGCAAATGACAACAGTGAGAAATCAGAAACCCAAATTACAGCCAGAGGCCTATGCATTCAAGTTCAGCAAGTCGAGTTTATTTTTTTTCTCAAGTTTTATCGTAAACTCTTCGAATATTTTACACCAGTAACGACTATGATGCAAAAAACTTCAATTGATGCTATTCAAATTTCGTCAATGCTTGAGGATCTAAAAGCTATGCTAACAGCTTTCGATTTTGGACAAATTTGGGAAGATACTCTTGCAGCCGATCCAGTTATGCCAACTGTACGTGTCAGAACTGGTTGGAGAGGAATAGAGGACGAGATTGGCGGCTCACATGAAAGTTGGAGAAGGTCAGTGACTGCAGTGGCTAAAGAGCTAATACGATTAGTTTTGGAAAACATTGAGTGGAGATTCGCGAACCTAAAAAAGTTTAAATGGATGAAATTGGTAGACCCATCAAAATTTTCAAAGCAAACAAGACTGCCACAGAAAGAGCAAAGAGCCCTTATAGAAGAATTGAGCAAAATATATCAATTCCTTGTTCCTGACGTTATTGCACTTGAAAACAGCCTGGATATTTTATATAATAACAGAGAAATTATACTTCTTCTGGAGAGGCTGGTTCGGGAGCGAGACTCCATTATTGGAAAAAAAAGAGGGCGTAATCAAATGAGAACAGAACCGAGACAACAGTTAGAGAACCAAGGGGAAGAACACGACCCAGAACTAATGGATAGGTTTGCAGTTTCGGAGCAGAAAATTTTTGCTGATGCTGTTCAGGAGGGAAAGCCAAATGTGCAAGACCTTTTGCTTGTTATTAGGCAGGCAGAACTCGAAGACGCCTTGCCACAAGTTGTGAAGCTTCTGGAACTAGCTGTCGTGACGCCGCTCACAAGCGTTCACTGCAAGCGTATTTTTAGCAAAATGAAAGGAATCATTTCACCTGCAAGATCTAAGATGTTGCAAAAAAGAAAAGAAATGCTGGTGTTTTTGCAGGTCGAGGAAAAAATATTGAAATGGCTTTCTGGACAAAAATATTTTAAAGACAATGTAGTTGCCAGATTTAAGGGTTATAATCAAAGCCGTTTTGAAAGATTTTCTAGGAAGTAGTTTGGATAGTTTGAAGGTTTCTTTGGGTGTGAGACCCATCTGCTTGTTTAGATGTAGCTATAAGAGAAATAAAAAAATTCTTTAAATATAAAATTTGCGCATTGTTTAAAGTCAAGATTGTTTTTTGTATTGTTTAACTCATCATTACCATGGACTCCGGCACAGATTGGAAAATGTGAGGGGGGGGGCAAAGAAAAATTTAGCCCTCATAACAAATGATTTTGAAAAATGCCCTATTGTTTTGCAAAAATTGGGGGCCATGCCCCTCCCTTCTTCGTAGGCCCTAATTTCATTCTAATACAACATTATTTTGGGTGCCAGCCGCCCCTGCATCGTCTTGATAACTGACCACAGATTCCCACCCATCTTTGATGAACTGTGTCATTTGGCAAATCATCTTTTTTCAAAAAACCTAAAGAAGCTTACTTTTCTGCTAGCATGGAATTGACACATTGAGATTGATTTGTGTAGACCATTTCTGTTCTACCATCGATGTTTCTTGGCATTCCACCTTTCTCGCGAGCATCTTGGATAACTTGCGTAGCACTGGCTTTTACCGCTCTTTTAGATAGGCATAGAATTTCGATTTGTATACTGACAAACCTTTAACTTTCACAATTTCTCCTTCCAGCTGTGATAGTTTTCCCATAGCTTCTGTTAGCTTTACTTTTAGATCTTTTTTGTCTTTTGCTTCTACAAGACCATCCTTTCCAAAAACAACATTCAGCGTAAGGTCTGTGCCTACACCTTTCACGCCAATTGAAGACAGAAATTTTTTGCAATTTGTCTTGTACGTCGCAACATTACTGCTTTGCTGAAATTATTTTTGCAGGCATTATGTAAAGCCTGCTCTCAGCCAGTGACAATTCCTATTGATTTTTTGCTGAGTGTAGAATAGCGTGCCATTTCATGGACAGCTGTGTCATACGTTTCAAGTGATTTGAAATGTCCTAGAATTCAATGTTGCTTCCACCTCTACAAGTATTGTAGTCACTTCATCCTGTGTGAGTCTTGCATTGCCTAGGACTTTTCTAAGGCACCTCTTTACACTACCCACCATGCGTTCAAATGCCCCACCCCATCAGGGACTACGGTCTAAGTTGAATCTCCATATACTGCGCTTAGATACAAAAAAATCTCTTACCTCAGTTTCACATAACTATTTATTGAGCGGCTTTGAAATAGCTTTAAAGGTCTTTGCATTGTCTGACACAATGCACACTGGCGTTCCTCTTCTTGCGCAGAATCAACATAAAAAATTTACAAGGGTAGGGGTCGCAGGATTTGATACTACTTTAAGGTGAAAAGCTCTGGTTATAAAGCAAGAAGAGAGACAGATATAACATTTAATAATCTCACCACCTTCAGCTTTCACAAACAATGGCCCCGCAAAGTCCACACCAGTAGTGCTGAATGGCGGTGCTTTACTTACTCGAAAGTCTGGTAAGGCTGCTGTGGCTGGTGCATTGAATGACTTTCTCTCAAGATACCTGCAACGAAAACATTTTTTTATAATCTTTTTGACAAATTGTCTTTCACTGGTTATCCAAAATCTGGATCTTACCTCAGCTATTGTAGCTTCTATCTTCAAATGGTGAACTTTCTCATGACAGTCTAACACAATTAACAAAGGTACTTTGTGTTTCTTGGGCAGAATAATAGGGTACTTTGATTCTAGATCTAAGTCCGAGTTTTCCAGCCTTCCCTGGCAGACAAGTAGTCCATTTTTCTCAAAAATCCCAAGATGAACTCTGGTTTTCCCAAAACTTGCACTTTCTTTCTGCACCTTTTATCTCCTCTACTGCCAAGTTCCCTTATTCCAATTTTCTTTTATCTTTTTTGAGTTTTAAATTATTAACAAATCTTTTGACCCATGCAGTCACTCCGAGCAATTTAATCAAGGAGTTAAATCTTTCTATATTCACAACAGTGCTCAATGTCCTAACTTTTTCTGTAACTACACTCAAAACAACAGGCATCCTCTCTTTTCTCTTTTATCTCAGTTGAATCTTCAAGCACTAAACTAGTAAGCCAATTATTTTCACTCTTTCTCAACCATTTTGGCCATTCCCACTACAATGTGCTGTCTTTCAAAACTAATGCTGGTACTCACCTAGATCCTATGTCTGCAGGGTTATCTTTCCTCCTACATGACCCCAATCTGACTTCTTTGTTAATCTCAAGATTTCTGACACACAAAACTGCACCCATTGCTTCCACTCTCCCTGGTTATATATCCAGTAAAGAGCGGTTTTGCTGTTGAGCCAGTACTCTACCTTGTCAATGATGACTTATGAAGACAATGCTTTCTAAATAATATCCATGAGGGCAGCTAAAATTCTGGCAGACATAAACTCAAGACGTGGAATGGTAAGATCTTTTAGTGGAGCTACCCTTGACTTAGAGCACAGAAGCTTTGTATACCTGCCTTTTGTTGTTTCCCAAACAAGATACACTACTGCACAGTATGCCCTTTTGCTAGCATCTCCAAATCCATGCAGTTGACAGCTCAACAGCTCACCGTAATTTTCATCAAACATTTTCATCAAATTGTTAATGTTTTTACCTCATTTAGCCCATGTATCCATTCCTCCCACTTTGCAACCTTGCTCTCAGGGATTGGGACATCCCACTCAAGCTTCTCACTACACTACACTCACTACACTACACATCACACTACAAAGATCCTGAAGAATAATTTTAGCTTGCACCCCAATGGGGCTTGCTAGACCTAAAGGGTCAAATGACATGGCTTAAGTGCTCAAAATGCCTCTCTTTGTGGGTCCCCTTACCTGAATATTTTTGAATATTTGTAACCATTTTTGGATTCCAAAGATGCCAAATTCAAGTAAGTGTGACTTTTTCATTGTCCCAGATTATACCTAAGAATTTGGTCTTCCACCCCCTCCTCCTTACACGTTTCCTGCAGAGGTCCTAATGATTCTTTGGCAAAGGATTGGCTTTCTTGAGAATCCACACTCTCACTTCCTTTCACTTGCTGCAGAATCTGTTCCCTAAGCTCAGCTTTGTTTTTTTTCCATTTTCGAAGTGAAAATTCCCCTTTCCTCATTCTCTCTCTTGTCTTGCAAAAAAGGAAATATGCTTCTGCTGCATTAGGGCAACGGGTTACAAGGTCATCAACAAAGAAAGACTGTGACATTTGCGTAACAAAGTCTGGGTCAGACTCCTGAAAGGAAGAGAGATGATGACGCAAAACAGCATTCAAAATGAATGGTGAGCTATTAACTCCAAAGACAACAGAAATGAACTTGGGCTCAATAATCTCTGATTTTTCTACACTGATGTCATTTAACCAGAGAAATCTCAAACAATCACGATCTTTAGCATTTACCTCAATGTTCAGAGATGCTTTTGCAATGTCGCCAACAAGAGCTACTCTTGCATCTCTGAACCGCAAAAGAATATCAAAAATTAATGTATTTTAATAGATAGTTCCTTTATAGTCAATTGAGAACTATTAACAAAAATTAATTTAAACGATCTCACCCGTTGATGTGTTGAGAAAACGCATAGAGAAAATCGAGTTCTGTTTGATTTAATTCAAGATACCTTACTGACTTACTCTCATTATACCTTAATGCTAAAAATAAATCTGCTGACGAAGGATGTGTCAGTATGATGTAATGTGATGTAATGGAGATTGAAAGATCTATATAGAGAAAGGAAAGAGGCTGAGTAAGCATGACGCCATGTAGCAAGGTAGAGCTGAAAGAAGCAGTTTAAATTAACAGCACTTTAAAATGAGTAAATACTTTATTGCTACAGTGTCAATGATGGACCCACATGAAAGCAGTCATTTAAGGAGGTTTAGTGTTTTTATCTTTACAAGAAGCATCATAAAGAACTCTTACCTTAGCTGTTTCTGCATTTTAACGTGCAACTGCTGAATGTGGCAGGTAAGAAACCCTTTCTGCATCCTCCATTTCTGATACTCTTGAGATGATACCTGTTTGCAACTGCTCTGAAATAATTTTACCAGATTCATGCAAGATCTTAGGATCCTGCTTGAGCTTTCTTACTTCCGATTTAGGAACACAATTGTTATAATTTAATGGCAGAGGACCATGACCTGTCTTTCAAGGCAATGATACTGAATATCTCTCTCCTGTAAATACAATGTCATAAAGTAGAGCTTCATGCACATCGTCCTTAGGCCTTATGCCTAAGCTACGAAGATCCCACAGTTGGCTCACTTGTTCATCAATCCACAACAAATTAACTGAGCATTGAGAAGAAGAATCAAATTTCTCACCTTTCAGGGGTGCAAACAACAAACAGCTTGTCCTCAAATCTAGAAACATCTGAAAAATATATCATGTGCAAGTGGGGGTAAAGGCTCTTTACTCAACATTAATATATTCGCAATACTAGTTTTCAGATGTTATTAACAACATAACATAAATCTTTCACTCTCTTTTTTCCCATGAAAGGCAAAAGATAAAATTCTACTACATCTCTAATCCTGTCATCTTTTTCTCTACATCCAAAGGCCTATATGCTCAAATTCTCTCTTCTCACTTGCCTGAGTTATAAAATTTATACAGCTTTGGCAGAAATAAAGGATCTATGACTCCCAGAGTCAAATAGCACTCTCACATTGCATCCTTTTTTATCATCTACCTTCGCCAAGGCTGTCTGCAAGGCTACACTGTCCTCAGAACACATGCTTCCAAAACAAGCTGGGGCGTTGTTGCTTAGCTTATTTGCAAGTTCATCCTTATTTTCTGGCTTAAATGGCATGCTGCTACAAATAGAGACGTGATGCTTAGCCTTACACTGCGGACATCACAACTTTGATATACATTCAAAAGACCTGTGGTTGGCTTTAGGACGAATAAAACACCTAAAACATTTCTTAATGATACTTTTCCTGTCCTCAGGGTCCGTATGATTTGTGTACTCCTTTGGCTTGTCGTCTCCTGTGCAGTAAACACACTTCTGTTTTCCTGCAGGTGTAAAAAGTGCACTTGCAGTGTTCGGTCCCTTCAATCTCATTGGTTGTTTTGGTGCTTTTTCTTGCTTATCATTAGGCCCTCCACGATCTTTAAAAATTCTGCATGATTCTCTCGAACTTCAAGCTTCAAATCAAGTTCTGCAATCAGCTCATCCAGACTCCATTCCAAAACGCTTTTTCTCTATGTGATTGCACCATGCTAAATTTCAACTGCTTTGGCAACTTCTCAACCAACACAGGCACCACAATCTTGGAGTAGGTTCCTTGATCGACAGATAGAACATATCCAAGAATACTATTATCTAACCCTTTCAGCTCATCCCGTTGAGTTTTAGCTGTTCGTTAAAAAATTTGAGAAGTATGGTGTCGTTTTCTCCATCGGCATTTCTCAGGTCTAAAACCTTGTTCACCAATTTTTTTGGTGTTTCTTCGGAAAACCCTCCGCTTCTTTTCAATATATTTGCTTCTTCTTTTTCAAGGCTCATGATATATGATACAGCTTCTTAGGGTGGACCAAGTCTTATAGATCGCAATCTATCTCAATTAAAGTGTATATGAAGTCATTTTGTGTTTAGCGCCAATTTTATCAAAAAAGTGTCAAGAAATCGATTTGTAAAGTCCTTTTCGTCATTTGGGACTTCCTTCCCACCTTTTTTGCGACTTGAAGTTACGAATTCCAGGCCGCCGCATCAAAATCTCGCGTTAGGTCAAGAGACATGGGTCGAGAGCCTAATGACGTACATTACGGAAGGATTTGTGTATCATTTGCTTAGCAACGGTGGATTTTCTTGTTATGGTAACTTTCAGTTCGGATCTTTTTTATCAAAATGCCTTGTCTGTGCGTTGTTTACAGATGTAGTAACAAGAATGACAAAGTGGGTAGAGACAAAGGGATGTCGCTTCATCATCTGCCTTTCTGGGGAGATGAAAGGCCGTTGGCAAAGAAGAGAAGGAAGCAGTGGGTTGATTTTGTAAAAAGAATGCGAGCAAACTTTACCCCATCCAAGTACTCAGCCATTTGCTCGGAACATTTCAAGGGTGAAGATTTCAAAAACAGAATACCTTCATTGCCTGGATTTATGGGAAAGATGCAGCCCGTTCTTAGGCGTGATGACTTTGGTATTGTTGCCTTTCCGTCTGTGTACTTGCCAACACCGCAAGAAGAACCTTCTGCATGGCCTAAGTCGATGACATCCTCGAGAAAAACATCGAGAGATCATCGTCAGGTGAGGACAGTTTTGGCTATTACTTTGCAGTGTATTTAGATTTGTCTCTATTTTCTTATTTAATACAACTTGTAATTGCTTACAAAAGTTGATGAAAGTTTATTTCTTTTTCAGATTTTACGCGATGCTCTCTCTCCCTCGTCATCTACAGAGGCATCAACATTGACTGTTTATGACCACACCGGGACTGATGAATTCGCTGTGGTTTTACAAGAATGTGAAACGGAGATAGCTGATGAAGACTTTAGTGTAGGAATTTATTCTGTTTGTTATCATTTTCTACTGAGTTTCGAATCTTTGGTTCTCTTGTCTCCATTTTCCCTCCAATTCTTTGCTGTATATCACATTACTCTTCAGAGACAAATATTGAGCTTTATCTAATGTCAATCCCTGATTTTTTGTGAGATGTTTGTTTCCTTTACCTGATAATCACTACCTGATATTATATGATTTTCTTTTCTCGACAAGCAACTAATGACAATCTGACTGGCAAAATAACCTTGCTGGCCTCGGGCATAATGTTGTTGAATAAAAAAATATTTGGGAACCCCCTTTTATCACGATCCCCCTTTTTATTAATAGTTGGATTGTATATCAGACCCTCTTATCTTATATTACATTTTACCAGAGGTTGCTTGCCAGACTGCTCTGAATAGTTGTTCCAGCTGTAAATGGTTGGGTACACAAAACATGAGGCTGAGGAACCAGTGGCTAGCCTACAAATTCAAGCTTCGCAAATTAAAAACAAAGCACAAGAAAATAGGTATTTTATGTTCCATAGTTTTTCATGTTCCTGTTTTGTTAGGGTAACAAGTTGCAATAACAGCTTGAAACACATTAATAACAGCTTGAAACACATTAATAACATGCTCAACCGATATTGTTACTGATCTCTCATTCAAGAGGTTTTGTTTTTTACAAGTATCAAGCTTATATGATCCCATGTATGGATATATAGTAGCCCGTGTCATTTTTTTTCTGCAGGAGTGAGAAGAGATGAGGTGAAAGTCGCGGAGACCATTTCTAAATTGCCCATAAGCAATCAAGTACAAGATGAAGAGACTTGTGAAAATGAAGAAGATAGTTACAGTGAAGATGAGTCAGAT
The DNA here is from genome assembly GCF_013076305.1 of Rhopilema esculentum. Next base: position 13,359,319 of record NW_027019317.1, read on the forward strand.
GACGATTATGATATTGAAAAAAGATGAATCAGATGAAGGCCCTGGTGAATTTAATGACAGGTATATTTTGTGTATGATGTATGGTTATGGTAATTCTCTCATATGACCTTACCTTCAATCTGTCAGTGTAGAACATAAAGCTTTCTCTCCCAGTTCACATTTTTTCACAAACCTTTTTTGCATTAGGGGCCTTATGTTCTGCTGTGATAGTAACTCATAGTATGCAGACTGACCTGGTGTTCCAAAACTTCCCATCTTGATATTTAAGTTTGCTAGACTAAATTGCTCACCTTCAACATTTGTCAAGAAAATTGCACATTGCGAAAAATTAATTTTTGCAAATGTCCATAGGTACTGCACAAAACAACACATAGGAACAGAATAAATTCTGGCAAGAATTTTATCAAAAACAACCTGAAATATTATGAGCAGGCAGTAAATTCACTTCTAATTCTTGACTTTTGTATTTTAGAAATGCTGCAGATGACAACTTTCGATCTGAGCCTAAGTTCATTGTCTTTCTGTCACAGCTTCTCCTTCTATTTCAAATATGCCCTGTATGCAAAACTAACGGCCCTTTGGTGACAACCCATCAAGTTGGAACAATGGTCGAAGTAAAAACAACCTGCTCCAACATAGCTTGCCCAGCCAGTGAAGGTATTTGGAGAAGCCAGCATGATATCTCAAAAATCAGAACACCGGCAGGAAATATGCTACTTTCATTTGCAATTCTTGTAGCAGGTGGATCTGCCAGTAAAGTTTTCAGAGTGTTTCGCCATATGAGTCTTGGATGCACCTCAATTAGAACTTTTTTCAAACATCAAAAGGTAAGGATAGAAGGTAGAAAGCAAAATATATTATCTCACATCAGTTATAAATCAAACTGGTAAATTCTATAGCCAGATAAAACATTGTACTTTACCAGTTTTTGTTTAACTAAGCAAACGTTTCTTCCATGCATTTTTTTACCAACAATCTTTCTTTTACTAATTTGGGAGTAGTGGTAGAGACTTTTTTTTCTTCTTATCAGCTGACCAATTTTGACAAACCATTCTAAAGCATCAGTTTTACATATAGGGGTTTTTTAATAAATTTCTTCTTTTGTATGAAATTGTAGGAAAAAATAATGCCATTCATACTTCTGTTGTGGAAGAGACATCAATCAAAGCTATTTGGTCAGTTGAAAGAGAATGAAGAGGAGTTGATTATAGGTGGTGACGGTAGGCATGACAGTATGGGGCATAGTGCAAAGTAGGGAGCCTACACAGTCTTTTGCTGCAATATCTCCAAAATAATTCAATTTGCCCTTGTCCAGGTACGCATAGCTACATACAATACCAGCTAAAGAGAATAAGCATGTATTTCAAGTCAAAATCATGTTGAATAATAAAACTGTGTTGAAAATATTAATGATTTGTGTTATTCTTATAGCTATGAAGATCTTGTTGATGAACTTATGTCTGTTTGGATGAGCTTGCAAGGCTCTGGTCAGCCCAGTACTTGTCAATAAGTCCTTCTTTCCATATTATTTTGCACTCCCTAATAGACCCCTTTCACATTCGATTGTCATTGCGAGACATGATTCGGAAAAGAGGCTAACGTTGTTCCGCACAACGCTAGCTCCTTGCCGACACACCAAAACAACTTGTTAGCCGGCTATTCGTATTACGTGTATTACTCTATAATAATTATGGAACAATTCAAGACCTTGTTGCCTGGCGGAAAAACTGTCGATTCCCTTGAAGATTTAAAGAAGTTGAACGTTGAGCAGTTGAAAAAGATCTTGATGTGCTACAAGGAGAAGACATCTGGTGTGAAGGCAGACCTTATCCTAAGGGCCTACGCCATTTTTGCCGGGTGCAAAACCAATCCCAGTATGAATGTTCTTCCTCGCAGCACCCATTAATTGGAAATGAAAATCATTGCACATATGAAGCTATCTACAAGTCAAAATGGAGCCATTTGCCTTGGACATCAGATCTAAGAGGGACTCCTGCCTTTTCTTTTGTTCAGCTGTATGACTATCTTGTTGTACGAACAACGAAATTCAAGCATATCAAGCTGAAGAGTACAGCCTATAAAAAGCTCAAAGCCTTTCAGTTTTTCTACGAAGGATATATAAAGAAATTTTTTGTTGCTAGAGATAATAACTTTACTTTTTTTGATGTGCGTATCAAAGCTTCAATGAAGAATGTTTTATACAAAGCCATCGTTATTCTCTCAAACGATTCTGGTGATGTTTGCTGTGCAGCCTGTACATGTCCTGCTGGTGCTGGCATTTCTGGTTTGGGTAATTGTAACCATGTTGGTGGTGTCCTTTTTGCTTTGGAAGACTTCAATAGAAAAGGCTATCAAAGTTGTCCTCAACCTGTCTCTTGTACATCGAAGTTATCAGCATGGAATGTGCCTTCTTCATTTACATCAATATCTCCCGTCCCAATTGATCAAATTGTAATTGAAAAGATTAAATTTGGAAGAGATAGTGGTAAATCACTAGATTACTTTCCAAGATACAACATAATTATTTAGAAATTGCTAATATGTAAGTAAATTGACATCCAGTAAGTAAGTAAAAACAGGCAGTAAGTAAATTAAAATTTTTAATCAGTAAGTGAGTAATCTTGGGTGAAATTTTCCCTTCAATATACTGTGGGGATAATACCATAGGTAGTGACCAAAAACAAGAAGATAATGTCTTTGGTGACAAAATTTCAATGAAAATTATTATGTACACTGATTGGCATAAGATATATATGCTTTATGATATACTTATACATTCCAAATCTAACATAGAAAAGATTGAAAAGCCTGCATGTATCCATTTCCTTATCCAATAAGCCCCAACACTAAAAAAAGCCCCTTCCCAATTACTGATATATATGATACTTTATAACTTATGGCAATTACAGGCCTGGCTGTAAGACTTTTAACAGAGGGGAACAGTAAACAGCTCTCCTAGAAGTATTCAGGTGAGCTATAAGAATAGAAACAAAGGAAAATTGATTTCAAGGAGAGCAAATTTGTTTTTTTAGAACAATTTCGGAGAGCAATCTCTAGCTCCTCTCCAGCCCTGAGGAAAGCCTGGAGGGGAGCAAGAGCTATGGCTCTCCTCAAATGGCCAGGCCTGCAATTATGATCATACCTGTAAAAGACCTCTATCATGACCTTGATATGAATATCACTATGTATAAATGTTATGTAAACTAGCAAGGGTGCATGGATTTTTATTTGTTAATGCAAGTCAAGCTAATAGCCAATGTTGATGTTCCTGTAACATAACTTATAGACAGAATCATTTATAATTTTTTCCCACTTAGTTCAAATTGTGGAAACATTTAGAAGTTTTGTAAAATGAAAAAATAATTTGCTTCATGAAAGATTTATGGTCAGAGCAACTGAAAAATTACAATTTACTTAAAGCTGTTTATCTATGGGTTCTGCATATAAGAGGTGAAATGATAAAAAAATTAAAGAAAAAAAACGCTGTCCATTTATATACAATTAAATTACTTCTTATGAATTGAGGGTATCACTAGAAATGGCAAAAAATTAGTTAATAGAGAGCAAACAGTAAAAATCTGATTAGTTAATGGGCATAAGGATAATGGTAGAACTCCATTGAGAATGTGGTAATTTTTAATTCTACCAATGGCTCTTTCCACATGAATTCTAACAGCTGCAATCTGAGCTGTTTCTTCACTCTCTGCTGGTGTTAACTGTGATCTGCTTCCTTTGAAAGGTGGAATATTGAGTGTAACCCCAACTGGTAGAATGTCAGCTATATCAAATCCTCGGTCTGCCATGACATTGTCACCATGCTTAAGAAGATCAATAAGGCCACTTTTCCAGGTAATCTCTTTATCAGACACCCTGCCAGACCAAAGCTTTGAGACAAAAGTAATAGCACCAGTAGGAGATATTCCAATGAGAGCTTTTCAAGTATTGTGGTGTTTATACTCAGACCATGTCTGTGATTGAGCTTTCATGGATGAGGGAACTTTAGTAAAAATTTCTGTGCAATCAATGACTATTCTTGTGGAAGGATACTTTTTAAATTCATCAGGCATTAAAGCTTCAACATGTTCTTTAGGAGGAAAAGGAAAAAGAAGAGGCAGTTCATGGTATAGAAAGTTGATCCAGGTAGTGAATATTTTGGATGCATGACCAACAGAGATTCCAAATCTATCTGCAAGATCGATCAAAAACAAGCCAACTTTGAGACGCATTAAAACAAAAATAAATTCTTCAAAATGCGACAGCTTTCTTTTAGGACCTGGTTTTGTTAATGATTCTTGCCACTCTGGTCTTTGTTTGGATGTACCATGAGACTTAGAGCCACGCCAGTAAGAAATGTTCTGCAACTTTGGTTCCAGATACTCATAAACAGATCGAAGAGAAGAATAATTAGGAAAACCAGTATAAAATTTGACAGCAGAATCATCATTTTGCAACTTTTCAAGTGAAAAAAATGCCTTTTTTGCAACAGACAGTTCAGCATTTAAGTTTGATACTTGGAAAGAAAGTTCATCAATCTTTTTTTGAAGGTTAACATACTCCCTTTGTTCATTACTTGACTTGTTTTCATCATAACTGGAATCATCATCAAAATAAATGGGGGCCACGACAAAAGAAAAACTTGTTTGCGTAGAACTGTTTCGGTAATTAGAAACATCTTCTTGAATGGAATCAGAACAATCATCAAGTTCAGATGTAGCGGAAGAAGAAGGCTGCGGTTGTGGGATTTCATAATAGTGGCTGCGATCCTTTGGTGCCTTACGGGAGATTTTGCTGGTCCTCGCATCACTGTTATAAAGCTTCAACGAAGGAACTGCGCCATGATGTAACTTCCATCGCTGAGGGTTTCGCTTTAAATCTTCATCTTTTAAATGTTCTTGGCATAACACTGTACTTGCAGTAACTTTAAAACCATCCAAACCATCAACTCTTTTGATCAAGTTACACCAAACTCTCTTCTCTGGATTCTTCTGCGGAAACTTAAAAAAATGTAGGCCACTGGGTGAACCATCTGTGTTATAGGAAAAATTATAACAACCAAAAGCAGCGCATTGTCTCCCCAGCGATTTCTTCTTCTTCACCTGAATATTAGCTACCGGTTTCTCAGTATTCTCAGCCATATTGCTAGCGACAACTTTTCAACAGATTAGCAAATAATATCAGGAAATATTGACAAACACAGTGTTTGGCCGTATCTAAGGTTTGCGATTGTTGTGCGGAACAACGCTAGCCTCGTTTTCGAAGTCACTCTTCGCAATGATAATGGAATGTGAAAGGGGTCTATTCCTCTTCAGACTATTCTGCTTTTATTTCAGTGCAACGAGGTTGGGAACAGCACAGCCATGGAATTTGAAGGATTCAAACGCTGTCTTGATTTTATATTGAATGAAGGAATGCAGGTATCAACGATGATATCAGACAGACATGTTTCCATTGCCAAGTAGATGAGAGAGGAAAAAAAGGACAATACGCACTTTTTTGATTTGTGGCATCTTAAAAAAAGTAAGCCTGCATTATTAAAATTGACAGATTTAGTTGTCATCTTGGCCATTGGGGAATTTAAAATATGTTGTATGTCGTAGATGAATGTAAAATTCTTTATTTAAGTAAAATATTGCTATATTGTTACACTTATCAGAGCTGGTCCCCCTATTTGATCTCGGTCAACAACCAAACAAAAAGTTGTATCTCAGTCTTTGGTGCATATAGTATTATAATATAAGTTGAAATCTATGTTATATCATAGAAATCAGGAAGCTTTTCCAGAATGCTGCAAACAGAAAAGGATATGAGGCACTGGTAGAATGGATCAACCCATGTTTGAAGCAGTTTCACTGGTCAGCCACATCCACACCTGATGGCAACGGGAAAGTGATTCTGGCAAAGTTTCATTCCTTTTGCAGCATGTCGTGAGTGAGCATGAAAATCTGGATAATCCAGTATTTAATAAATTTGCACATGCTGAGGTAATCACACAAAGAAAATGGCTTGATAAAGGCACAGTCTATAGAATTGGGACGGTCTGGAAGCCTTTTTTTCTTTGCGATGTCATGTTTTTGTTTACGAAAAATGCGGTCATGTGGTATCGAACGTGCACACGTATTCGGGTTGAAGAGACGCATGTTATGAAAATGATTGTGCATGTTGCCGGCGATCTTGATACATATTCTATGTTCGCATAAATTTGCTCAAAAATAACTGTTTAAGTGCGAGTCAGGGATGCCTGGCAATAATTGTGCCTTCAATCATTGCGGTACAAGTCGAAGATCGAAAGGAATTGGGCTGCTCAAACTGCCAACTCCAAGGTCGACGATGTTGAGACAAAGGAATGTTGAGAAAAAGTTTTGGCTGTTCTGAAAAAATATCGTGTAGAAGATGAAGGTTTCAAGCGTCAGCTAGCTGCTAATACACTACACATATGTGAAAAACATTTTCGTCCGGAAGATATCGAGATATGTAAGTGGAACTATACTAAGTTTACTTGATTTGTTGGTCTACAGCAAGTTCAGCGGACATTGTGAATCCGAATAACATGTTTTGCTGGATGTCATATTGGAAGGGGAGCGTTTCCGGACCCTTGGTGACTTGTGATTCGTTAATACAACCCAAAAAACTCCTCGACATGTACGACATGAAGTTAATCGACATCCATTTGGATTTGCATCGCTAACCTGTACTTTATTATCTGATCGTAGTCAGGTTTTAAAAACAAATAATGGAAATATTAAAACCAGTAAATATGTACTTTCGATTTTGCTTCTTAGCTACGGAAGCTTTATGATTTTAATTATTCTTGTTATATGCAAATACAATGCACAAGATTCGTTTTAAAATCTTGAATTTAATCAATCCTAAAACCAAATGTAAACAAATCTTTTTATTTAACCTAACTAGGCCCTTTTTCTTTATGTGAGTTTAAAGGGGCTGGATAAGAAATTTGCCCGCGGGACGCTACGCGCACAGTTTGTGTTGATCTTTGGGTGAAAGATCAATCTTGTCATTGGATTTTTTATAGGAAAATTGCCTACAGCAATCTTTCTGCATAGCTTTGAGCACAAGAGGAGCAAGTAGTAAAAAAAGGGAATTGTAAAGAGGATAGTCGTTTTTATTATTTTATTGATATATTTTGTACGTGCGCATGGAGAAAAGGAAGAGGAGAAGGCCGAATTTGACGGAGTTTGCTGCAAAGAAACAAAGACAGTCTGTTCGATCATGGCAAAGTTTGCACAGGAGGATATATTTAACAAACCAAGTGTTTGAGCAGTGGTCCTTATTGAAAGCAACAGGCACATTCTCAAGTGATTCTGTTCTTGCTTCCCACCTTATATCCTTGGAATTTCGCCGGAGAGACAGGTAATAATCGCCTAGATCATGTTCCTTTTGCCATGGCCTAGACCTGATCTATCATGTATTGACTGAAAAACCTTTTTTAAGGCATTGTTTTAATTTAGTAACGCTAAAATTGATTTCTTCTTCTGAAATATAAAAACTATTGTTATGTCAGTGTGCATTACCTGTAGTTTACAGTATGGAATAGACCTTGATCTTGACCTAACCTGTTTCTAATGCCTTACCAAAATTGTGAAAAATAAACAAACTTCATTTGGGCACAAACCTAAAACCAACAGTTTGATGGTCAATGTAATCCCTAAATTATTGACTGAATTTTCAAATTGGTAAACTCGTTTAACAGTGTCAAACCTTTATTTTTAGGTACAAATATTGTGCTGCTGGTTCAGATAACAAAAGAGATGATGCAAAGCCCAGAATAAATAATCTGAAAAATGGAAATACAATCCAAGAACAAATAACTGGACAATCAAGAAGCTGTTTAATGAAAAGGACTATCCTTATGTCCCAATGATAATTGCAAGATTCTAAGAAAACAAATTTCAGAATATGGAGATTTAAATAAAAAGACTGTTCTGAAGGAAAGTGACCCAAGAAAGATTGCTGCCACAATTGGAAAATCTCCTCCAGAGCCTACTGCTGAAATTGCAAAACGATATGTTAGCAGGCTTGACTTTGCAAAAAAATAGATCATGTATATATTTAGAGTAAAGGTTTTATGCATTTTATATTTGCCAGAATTTTCAAGAAAATTGCACACTCCTGAAAATTTTTTTTGCAAAAAACAATAGAATAAATTTCAAACATGATGTTTAGATAAATAAACAAGCTTTCCTAAAACAAAGTGAAAATTATGGCGAAAACAGTGTTGATGCCCAGTGCTGTGTGTCTTTTTGTTAATGTTAATGTTCTTCGAAACCCATATATATATGCCAGTTGGTGAGGGGTTATTGCTCCTGATGCATAAAGCAGCACAAGATGGGACCACCTTGCGACTGCCTTTCCAAGATAGACATGTTGCCACAAGGCAATTGTGTGTATCCTGCCTTGCAAAATGCATGTGTGCTGTTGTCTCTTCTGTCATTTCTGATGTCTGTGGTATTTTTTATCACCATTTCTAAGTTTTCTGGATCAAGGCAGAATTTTGAAAATTTTCTCCTTGACGTAATGCATTCAGCTTTTTTGCAACATTTATTTTCAATGTCACGTTGCATTTCTCTGCATTTTCTACACTTATACCACTATGGCAAGTTGGGGTCATTTGACTGAATGTCTCTCTGCTGTGCATCTTCCTGTAAAACACTCTCTGCTGTGCATCTTCCTGTAAATTCCATGCTACCAACTCCACATTTATACTTAACAGAGACCAACTTCTTCAACTCTTTGATTGGCAGGGTCTCGATGAAGTTCTGTTTGAAACAATATAATAATGTGATTTGACATGCGGCCCTAACTAAACTTGCTTTAAAAATTTCCTTGAACAGCCAAAATATTATTTAAAAAAAATTTTGAAAATTTCCTTGGCTATTGAACTTTTTGAGTATAGTTTGAAAAGTTATATCCTACAAGAACTAACAAATAGTTCTAAGGCATGCAAAATTTGCATAACTTTACCTAAATTTATTCATTAGAATTATTTTTGTTTGACGAAAAAGATACTCAGGCTTGCTAAATTCTCTGCTTGCCAAATTTCCTTTGTCTAAATGTTGGTATATTCTTAGTTTTTATTTTAGCAAATTATTAACTGTAGGTATGCTCTCTGGTGCTGTATGTAAATTTAGTTGTTTATTAACCAGAATATACACTTACCTCCACAACAAGGTTTTCTTGTTGGTCTTCTTCATCTTTACCAACACTCGTTTGTTGCATTATGTGTAGGTGAATTAATATGCACCTGAAGAAGAGTAGAAACATATGGCCATTTGAAAAAATATCTTTATGTGTAGAATCAATGACTAAATATGAAGGGTTCAACAAAATGTTAGTAGAATCTTGTATAGTAGAAACTTTATTGGAAAGTTCTTGTGACCCCTTAACCCTCCTGGGCATTGGCGGATCTACAGGGGGGGCCGGGGGGGCCATGGCCCCCCCCAAACGATTCGACAACGAGAAACTTTGAATGAAAAGACAGTAAATACATTAACTAAACATGTAAATTGATAAGGTAAAAGTTTTTGCATAACAAGAAACTAGTTGTTTATATAACTAACAAACCAAAATTACTTATTACATTACATGAGAACACTAACTGCGAGCATAGAAACATGAGAGCTTTGATTGAGTAATTTTGTGGAAATCAGTGATCCCAACTGATGTCAATATATTCAGAAAAGAATTTGAAAAGGAAGGAGCTATATCGTAGCAAAAACGTTATCGGAGATTTTGCCTTTGAAACGAAAAGCTACATGCGAGCTCATTTTGCGCGAGAAGTGGTGTGTTTCAATGTTGAGTATTGCGATATAATAGCAACGTCATTTTGTCCATCTTTTAACTACTTACAGCTTTAATGGGATTCGTCTTGATTTTAATGCTGCGAATGAGTCAATGAGTTTATCGCTCGTTGGTGTTCTGTCACGGTGAACTTGCAGAAGAAGTAGGGATTCTAATCTCTCCTCAGACATTGTTGACCGAATTGCTGTCAGGGTACTATTCAGTTTAGAAAATAGTCGTTCGGGTTCTGCTGTTGTCACCGGTAGCACAGTGAGAATGTTGAGTAATGTATGCAAATTAGGAAATACATCACCTTGGCAGTCGCCTAAAGCGCCGATAGCGGTATTTGCTACTGTACTTGTTCCACGTGACAGCCATTGCTGCTTCCAAATTTCATACTCTCCTTCAACAATGGACAAGGGGTCTAAAAAGACTCCGTATTTTAGTGCTGCAGGCAAAATATCTTGCCAAGTTGATTCTTTGACGAAACAAGGCAGAATTCTTGTAAGCGTCGCAATCTTCTGCTGATGGGGACCAAATCTTGCTTTCATATCTCCAGCCACTTCATCAAGAAGAGGTAAAAACACATTGATACGATAATAATCAATGGCTTTTTGATTGGCTTCACCTGCATTTGATCTGAACCTGGATTGACTGACTGCTCGAGGAATTGCGTGCATCTCTTCTCTGGTCACTCCAATATTTTCGCCAAGAAGCATTGCCTCTTCAAACATCGAAGCAAACTCATTTTCTTCACCTTTACGCCACGTGTAAAGCTTTGACTGTGTCGCAGAAATCGTCGACATTGCTTTCACAAGATCGCTACCAATTTGTTGCAAAGAACGGGACACTGGGCGAAGTACAGCAGACACTTTCTCGGCCAATACTAGCGCTACAAGGAACTGAGGGTCTTGCAAACTTTTTAACAATCTCCTGGCATCTTTTCTTGTATCTAATGAGTCCCAAGCGAGCATTTCCTCCAAGCACACAACGATGTAAGGCAAAAGCTGTCGTGCAACCAAAACTGATTCATGTCTTTCGACAAATCTTGTTTCACAGAGGGTCACCAACTGCCGTCGCTGAAACTCTTCAATTGATTCTCGTGCTATGACTGCTTGCAAATAGCTGTTTCTTTTCGCATGCTTGAAGAAATTGTTGATATCTTTGATGTCATCCATGCAATGTCTGATTGCTGGTATCTTTGCGGCTCGAGAACAACTTAGATTTAGCGCGTGCATGCAGCAGTGGAAGTAGTCAGCGAGTGGCGCAGCAGATTTGATAAAGGAACAAACACCAACTCGCTCACTGGACATCGATGCAGCACCATCATATCCTTGACCAACGAGGTACTGCAAATCCAACCCAAGCTCACTTATATGGCGGAGTAGAGTCTCCCCTATTGCCTTGCCACATAGCTTAATTTCATTGTGCTCTGTTTCATCTGATTGGTCACTGCTTTTATGTCTGCAATCAGGTCTAAAATTGCGACCGGTTCTTCTTTGATAATTTTTGGCACATTTTTTGTGTCAACGTAACGAATTGCAATGACCAACTGTTCTCGTTTCGCACAATCTTGGGTTTCGTCGGCCATTATTGTCCAGAATTTTGCATTTTTTACATCTCTTACTATGTCCTCTTTGACAATATTTCCTGCACAGGCAATTAGCTCGTTTTGTATCGTTTTGCTTACCAAAGAAGCATTGCGTTTGCAAGATTTCAAGTGATCTTTCAAGTTTGTATCTCCTCCCCGTACTCTCAATCGCAGCAATGCCCTGAAGTTTCCATCATTGTGCTTGGGTTCCATCCCAGTTGAATCTACTGGTCCATCATCACGATGGCCTCTAAGCGCAATATTTTGCCTGGCGCATGTTAGAAGGGTGTCGATGATGGGAACCAGCGCAGTCCTGTTTCTTTCAATCTCTTTCTGCCTTTCAATGTTCATTATTGATCGAACGTCCTTCTCACTCCCAGGTGTTGCACGGCTCAAGAACTCCGTGTACTTTATGGCACATGTCTTATGAAAAGATGTTTCTTGGTGACTTGTGAGGGCTCCATTTTTCCCTGTCAAGTCTGAAAAGTTTACAAGAGGCTTGTTAACAAGTTTGCCCATTGACTGGCCTGCTCCACCTCCGTATTGTGCACCTCTTCCACCTCCACTCTCGCACGTCTTGAATAAAACGCAATAAACACACCAAGCACCGCAACATTTTGGCTCTCTGCTGACAGCTAGCCAGGGGAAGGTTTTCAAGTGATTTTCACCCAGAAAACGCTTCGTTGTCGAGGACATACCAACCATGAGCTGATTCTTTGGTTTTTTCTTTTCAGAAAATGGATATTCATCCCTTCTCTGCGGCACCCACCTCTTCGATAAATATGCTTCCCTTTCGTTATCTGTCAGCTGTTCTCCTCGTTTTGTTTTCATTATAGCTCTACCAATGTCATATCTATCAGATATTGCAACATTTACTTGTGTCGCCATACAACAGAGGTCTGGGTGTGTTTCCTCTTCAGGACAATCCTGGACTACCGCAACTTGGCTTTGTGTGTCGAATTCTTCACCAGTAGATTTTGATTCAAATTCTTGGCAAGTGGTAGTTTCACATGTTTTAGAGATTTCAGGGTTATCTCCAACTGAACTGGTGCGGCTACTTTTTGAGAAGAATGATTCAAGAGTTCTTGATTTCTTTGGCGGACCAGACATTTTAATCAAACCTCCAGTCGGCTTTATTCTCTCGCTTTCAGTGAGGCAATAAGTTGCAAGTGGATGTGTAACACAAGAATTATGATAAGCCTAAAACAATAGTTCAATGCAAAATTAGATGTGACCGGATCTCGCGGCTCATATGGACTATG
>NW_027019317.1:13377564-13401862 GCF_013076305.1 Rhopilema esculentum
TAGTGATCCCTGAATATTGACAGTGGGTCGTATTCTTTTTTTTGGTGATGAATTAAAACCTTTTTTTACATTTACAACCTTAATGACATTTTATCAGCCCTCAAGTCTGTTTGCAATGAAAATGACTCAATCATTTTCACAGCTGAGCGGAAAGAAATAACAGTGAATACGGAAGATAAAGGGTCAGTTAATTTATTAACCCCAGAGGAAATTATCAACAGCTTATCCAGTTTATCAGTCAAAATTTCTGAAATTGAAAAGGCAACTAAGGGCCAAAGTAGTAATGACTTTTGGTTTTCAGTGAGGAGACACCTGATTACTGCATCAAAAGCCCATAATGTCAAGAGAAGGATGTCAACTCATAAAAGTAAAGGAGAAGAAGACTTTAGTTCAGTTTTTGCAAGAGTTTCGGGAGAAAAGCTGGTAAATGCCAGACTGCCAGCACTAAAGTATGGCCTTGCTATGGAAGAAGATGCTACAGCAAAGTTTATTGAGAGTTTTACCAGGGAGCACAAAAGTGCAACACTAAAGGAGTGTGGTTTGTTCCTTTCCAAAGAACTACCATTCATTGTTTACTGTGACTGTTGTGGGAAGTCATGTCTGGAAGTCAAATGCCTCTTTTCCATGGCCCATACTTCCCCTAGCAATCCTGATGCAAAGCTGCCATATTTAGCAATTGATTCTGGGTCCAACACGCTTTGTTTGAGAAGAAAGCACAAATACTTCACCCAGTGCCAAGTTCAGATGGCTGCTACAAAATCCATACAATGCTCCTTTTTTGTCTGGACTAGTCATGGCACATTCACAGAGAAAGTAAACTTTGACAAAGAATTTTGGGACAGTACAAAGGATTTATTAAATGAATTTTACACAAATTTTTATATCACACATAGGTTTTCAACCAAGCTGTCATAAAATTCACTGCTTTTATCGATTGACTTTTTGCTTCTTTGCATTTTTATTCTTCATTTAGTTCCAATGTAAACTTGCAGGAGCTTTAATGTTACAAATTCTTTAAGAAAAAATCAAAAAGGATGAAACAAAATTGTCTTTGCGTCAGTATTATGTTATTGAAAAGTCAGTTTCATGTTGTGCTAGTACTACATTTTTAAATGAAAAATGTTACAATGATATTGAAGAAATAATTTTACCCTAATCTATTTTGACTTCACATGTTGAAAAAGTAAACACTCAACAGAAATACAAGATTCTACAATGGTTGGGAACAATGCTCAGTTTGAAAAATTATGGGCTTATCAAAATGTTAAAAAAATCAAGCCTGTGACTGTGACTGAGGACAGCTTTAATTTTAGATGAATAATGAATTGAAATTAGAATGTTCTAGGTTCAATGTTCTCAAAAATCAACTTCTAAAACTTGGGCTTCTTTAAGAGAAGAATCAACTAGGTAAAAAAGGACTAAAATAAAAAATATGTCACTTCATCAAGGTGCTCAAACACATAAACATTGTAAAGAGGTTTCAATCAATTGGCTGTTTTTTCATAATTTGATAAAACTAAAGGGAGGGCTGCTGCTAGGGGGTTATCCAGAGCTTGATGATAAGGAGGGAAGCTTCCTTTTTTGGCAGGAAGCTTAAGAAAGTTTAATTTTACTCGGTAAATTTTAATGTTGTAGTTGACTGGGCAGACATTTGTATGACCAAAAAGGGTTGTTAAATGTAAATGTAATGATGATGAAATAATTATTATTGGTAAATAAATAAAAAAATTTTTCACTGTCTTGGCTTGATCAGAGGTGGTTGTATGTTGCAAATTGCTGCACAAGTCTTTACAATATCATCAGCAAATGAAAGAAGCGTGAGGGGCAATGTACCCTTCAAAAGTCTAAATGTTTTTATGCGATTAATTGCACGCTCTACGTGGATCCGTAAATTTGCAATTGCCTTTGTCTTTTTGCACTCTTCAGCTGTCATCTGAGACTTGACTCTTGCTCCAGGTGGGACAAAAAGTGTGCAGTAAAAATGGAGGAGATCCTCTTATATCTGAAACCCGCGATCTGCCATTATTACATCATTGTATTCAAGTAGGGAGTAGAATCCACTGTTCTGACATATGTACTGATCAGTGGTCCTACCCCCAAAACACTTAGAAATGAAAGTTATAAAGCCAGATGGAGCAATACCAATAAGGAATTTGATAGTGTTCCTCTTTTTGTAATCTGACCAAGTTCCTGCATGATCACTGACTGACTTTGGTCTTTCAATTGCTATCTCAGTGCAATCAATGATGCATCTGGTTTTACTATAGGGCTCTTTGAAAACATCTGGCAAATTTGTTGTTATGATGTCTTTTTCGAGCCACACTATCAATGCATCTCCTAGAATTCTGCTCAAAAACCTGATCCATGTGGAAAATATTCTTGAGCAGGTAGATGGGGATATTTGAAATCTATACGCAGGATCATTAAGTAGCAACCCAAGCCGTAGCTGCATCATAACAAGCAAAAACTGGTCTTTGCCACATAGCTTTTGAGACATCAAACCTTTGTTACCAGTTGGCCTTGCTTTTGTAGAAATGACAGTCTTTGATCCCCTCCACAGCACCAAATTTGGTAGGTATGGGCGTAATAATGCAAAAATAGCATTAAAGATGACAAGTGACTGGATGCCAGTATAAAATTTGATCTGTTCATTAGATTTTAGAAAAGCTGCTGACATTCTCTGTGGCCCTTTGACATCATCCTTTTTCAATTTTAAGGATTCAAGCTTTGTAGACAACTTTGCAATATTTCACCTGTACAATAACAGCACGACCTAGTTCTTTTTGCAGCTACTGCTGCGAGTGATTCATGTTGAGCTTTTCTTAGTTTTCCATATTCAGAAAGGAACAGTGGATAAGCATGGCTTTTATGCGCAAAGAATTATGATATCTTCTTTCCTTCACTGGTATGCAACGTAATGAGATTTAAAAAGTTTGCAATCCTGCTTGAAATTATATAGCTCTAAGCTTTGTTGTAGATGTAGAGAAACAACAATTTAGATGTAGATGTAGAGAAACATCAATTTGGAAAAACAACAATTTTAATGTGAGCATAATTTTTGTATCATAATTTTCTATTAGAGACCTACAGTGCAATATTTTTGGATGGAGAGTGGCCACTAATATTGCTTAAAATGTATCTTTTTAATATGTATCTTATAGTTACCTTAATTTGCATTGCACCTTTTTTTGCCAAATTTCACATTTTTGCAAGATTAAATTTTGAAACCTGAAACAGGATATACTCAGTCAGAAGTTTTAAATTGGTGCACCTGTTTGACCCATGATGCAATGACTATTTGAATATATCACAGAGTTCAAGAAAAAAATTAAATTCCGTTCTTGTTCAGTTAAGAAAATATTTGTTTGGTAGATTCTTACCATATGCTGATTTCTTAGAAACTTTTTAAAAAACTATGACTAACTCACTGTAATCACATTTTAAAAATTTTAGTCTCTATCATTGTCTTTTTTAGTCTTTAGCTCTGTTCATATCCCCTTCTGTTTTGAAGATTTATCGACCGCTCTTCTGTATTTATCAATTGTGTTGTTTGCATAGCTGTGACACCGTATCTTTATGTATAATGGAAGCACAGCTTTACGTACAAACAATGCATCTTCGAAGCTGCATTGTTAGGGAATCAAATTCAAAAATTTCCTTTCAATTTCACTGTTTTGAAGACAGTCTTCTAAGATGTAAGTAGAATTTATTGTTTTTTCAATTTTCGACACATGTGTTTGAAAGATGTTCTCTGCAACAAGTAAAATTTCCAGAATCCACTTTTTGCTTGTGTCAATCCACCTTTGTTCAAGGCACTGATGAATTTTCATTTGCTTTTCCTCGCCATCTTCTGCTTTAAAGGAATCTATGATAAGTAAATCCTTATCAATTGAGCTCACTTTCTCAGAGGTACTGGTTTTCAAAAGCTTAAAGAATCTCTTTTCTAACTTGGATAATATTGCTCCTCCTACATATGCAATTACATCTTTCTCGTCATCTGAAATTTTGATTTACGGCACAGATTCTTCATCAAGAGCAATTCCGAATTGTTTGTGAAGACTGGTCTGTATGTACAATGAAAACCCTGGCTCGAATCCAAGAGGACCTTCAAGACTTGACTGAAGGGATTTCCTGGTCAGAGCCAATACTATGGAATTCTCTCCACATGGTTTCTCTTGCCACTGCAACACTTCCCTTGCCAAATTTTTCAATAGTTTTTTGCAACTTTGGAATAAGGAAGTCAAGGTTTGGAAGAGATTGCTGAAGGAGTTTTATTTTTTGTTCATAGAGGTGATCTAGCATAGGATCTCTCTGCATCATAATTATTGCATCTCTAATAATTGAATTCAACATGTTTGAGTCGATGAACAGGTTAATTTTCTGTGATTTTTATATTTTCTTTTTTTCATTCTCTTTTTTCCCTTTAGGCTTTTTAGTTCTTGAGTTAATACCTGGGTTGTCACCATCTTATACAACAAAGCTCCTATTATATAAAGAGATGCATGAAAAAGCATGTACAACTGGCGATTTCCAAGAGAAAACAAAGTAGAGTAAGTCCCAGCCTAAGGAAACGCATATTTTCATATCAGGTTGTTTAGTTTCTTTCATTTAAGAAAATATTTTTAAATGAGGCTTGTTGAATTCTTATATGTTCATTTAGAAACTCCTTTTTACATAAAGCTTTCTTGTCAAAAATCATCTTCAAGGATAGCGCTCCATAGTAAACAAGGACACCAGAAAAATGAAGATGCATTGTTTAAGTATAAAATACTGTATATAGTTGAACTTAGATTTTGTCCCATTTTCCAGTAATTGGAAAAAAATCAGGCTGCCTAGTTTCTTAAAAAGGAGCAGGCTGCAGTTTCTTTTATGTCTATTTCTTCTAAGTGGGGACTTACTTACTTATAAACAGTGTGTTTGCTTTAACTTTCGCCGTAGGCTTCCTAAAACTTTCATCACTGACCACAGGGGATAACATGAATAAAGAACTTTTAGCGCAAAGGGAAATATTTATTGCATTCAATTTCATCATATTTGTTGAAGAGTACCCCGAAAAACATTATTTTCAAGCTTAAGGCCTAAGTTAAGGAACTCTTCTGCTAGCATAGGAGTTGTAGCGGTCGTAGAGCGAATTTTTCTTACCTCTAGAATATCTTTATCGTCGAAATTAAAAATGTCATCAAAATCGTTAGCATTTGCCATCACTGAAACTGAACTGAAAAACCGAAACAAAACTTCTCTTCATTCACGGCTTCAACGCTGCACTTCTTCAAACCGGAAATGAACCTTCTACTCTTGGCTCCCGAAACGATAAATCCTAACATTGAGTGAAGAGGACAAGGGACGCTATTGTTCCCAGTCCCTAGTTGCCAATCCAGTTCTCCTTTCTATTATCTATGGTGCAACAGAGAGAGTTCACATAGTGTCTTTGTTGACTGTTGGGGTTGTCACAGATAGAAGTGCCAGGGTTGAGTTCGATATCCATGCAAATAATCGGATAAATAGATAAGAAATATGTATATATAAGTGGCAAAATTAAGGCGATAAAAAGAATAGCGTTGTGCTCCTTACTAGTTGTTATAGGAATATGTGATTTTGTTATTTGCAAATCATGGGCTGAGTGTGTTCTTTTATTAGAGTGAGTGAACGAACCAATACATGTTCTCCATGATAATAAAGCAATACCCATTGTGTAAGTTGTTGATGTACAGAACTGCTACGTTCGACGAACAAGTCTAGAACTGTGTCCTAAGAACTATGAATGTGTGAATGAAGAAACAGCCACTGTAGCAGGCTGCTTAACGGACTCCAGGGAGTTCTTGGGGCGAAAATTCGATAAAAACACGAAATATGAAACACTGCAATACGCCGAGAATGAACAACAATAAAAACACGTAACTACTGATATACTTGCTAAAAAAACCAGACAAGACTGCCTCAGGACCACCAAACCACGCACTAAAAAGGTCTACTTGTTTCCTACATGGCCAAATACAGACACTTCCGAGCCTAATATACATGAAATTGAGCCATGTGATAACAGTGTTTCAAACAGTTCTGAAATTTCAAACAAATAACTCAAGTGTTTTACAGGAAAATTTCTTCGTATTTTTACCAAAGTCAAAATATAGCTTTCTAGAGGAGATAAAGCTCTTTTTCTGCCTCTTGTATCTTCCTTTCCATCCTGGTAATTGTACAATGTTATATTCCCCCCTTCAGACCCAGCATCCAAGAATTCTAAAACAGCATTAAAAACTTTCAATGTTGGGAGACCTGTGTAATAGTTGCAGGAATCATCTTGGCTTAGAACATGAGCAACAAAGTTAGCTTTTCTTGAAATCTTGTCCTTCATCGAAACTTCCATGTCAGTTACTTGCTTATGCAAGTCAATATTGTCGCTCCTAAGTTGTTTGTTTTCTGTCTCTAGTGCAATAGATTTCTCTTTTAACTCTTGTAATTCTCGTTTGACTTCAGCAACAGCATGGTCTTCGCTTGTTGATTCCTGTTCAGTCTCCTGGATAACAGGTGTTAAAGCTGATGCCTGATTTCCAAGATTAGTTTAAGTATAACAGAGTTGGAGAGAGAAATAACAGAATGGACAGTGGATTTTCTAGAGCTTTACCCAACTGTTGATGTCACACCATAAATGTATGCCTTTAGAGATGTCATGTTCTGCAGTTCCTAAGACTATATGGCAAGATCGAGGCCTTCAATCAACAAGGCCTTAAAACGTTGAATGATGAAGCCAAAATTTTAATGATGAAGCCTCTAAATGCTACTACAGGGCTATAAATCATGGAGGAATAAAGGCTTTGAGGCAACTAATTTTAAAAAAAGAATGGGTTGCAGTTTTTGCTAGCTAGAGGAGCCATCAGCAAATAAGGGCTATATATCACAGACTGTACCACTGGTACATGCTTCTTGCTAGATACAGGTGCTTATGTAAGTGCCTCCTTCTTCTTCTGCTGACGTCCTTCTTCTTCTTCTGCTGACTTACCTCCTTCTTCTGCTGACAAACAAACTTCTCAAAACATTTCTTTACAGGCTGGAAATAAGGCGCCAATCCGTACTTTCCAAAAAAAGGCTTTAACGATGGACCTCAGACCTTGCCGCATGTACAGGTTGATTTTTATCATTGCTGAAATACTGTTTTCAATTCTTGGCGCTGACTTCCTTGCTCATTTTGGCCTTAAAGTGGTGGATGTTAGAAATCGGAAACTCATTGACAGAACAACAAAATTTGACCATTCAAGGTATTTAGCCTGCCGACAGCTCACCCTATCCTATGCTGGCAACCCCTGATACTGCACGGAAAAACCATTTTCTTCAAAAATTGATCTTGTACATGCATATCACCAAATGCCAGTCAAGCCTAGTGACATTCCTAAGACTGCTATAACAACTCCCTTTGGGCTATTTGAGTTCATCCCCATGCCGTTTGGATTGCACAATGCAGCACAGACCTTCCAGTGATTCATACATCAAGTACTTCGTGTCTTGGATTTCGTTTTTGCTTACATTGATGATTTACTTATCGCAAGTAATTCTGAAGCAGAACATTTGTTACCTCTTGAGATTTTATTCTCTCGTCTTTCCGATCATGGTATTGTCATTCACCCTACCAAATTCACTTTTGGCAAATCTCATATCGACTTCCTAGGACATCATGTTTCTACACAAGAAAACTCACCACTTTCCACAAGAGTTAAAGCAATCAACGATTTTCCTCATCCAACTTCGCTCAAAAAGCTTTGTGAGTTCCTGGGATTAATCAACTTCTAATGTCGATTTGTGCCTTGCTGTGCTCAATTAGTACAGCCTCTCACTGATCTTCTCTCTGCCAAGTCTATCAAGGAAGCGTCACATCTAACTGTGGATTCTTTAAAGGGCCTCTCCAGCCAAATTTTGCACTTGCATTTTATTGGCTAATCTAAAGGAGTTGAACCTGCTGATCACGAATTCGTTATTTGTTTTTCGATTTATTTTACAGTTTGTGAGATATAAGCTCTTGCATTTCGATAATTGAATTGAATTAACCGAAAAAAATTTTTCGGTTTGGTGACAGTGACGCAATTTTGCAGTCACAGTGTATTTCGTTAGTCTCGCCTCAAACCGAACGACGGCGATTCGCAAATTGAACACTGCAAGTGATGGTACTCTCAGTTCTGTTCCACCGGCTTTGAGTTTGAGCATTTCAAATGTCAATTCTGAAGCCTTTAGTTGTTCATCGTTTCTGGAGGACAACTGAAGTGTCAATTTTGATTAATTATACGCGAGGGAAGAGCTAGAACAGAAAGCCGTAGCTTTGTGGGCCTACACAGGTAATCAAAACAAAGTTGTGACACAGCATGGACACATTCCGACCCGCAAACTTAGAATGATTGTAAACATTTTATATTTTCGATCCTAAAAAGCTCCTGCTCTAGATTTAGATGCCATTATCAACGCGTGACCATGACTCCTTCACGATTCGGTGGAAGATATACAAAATTCATGGCGAACGAGGGCCGCACATTGTGACGTCAGAATGTCACAAAACTGATTCGGCTTTTGTCGTTTTTTTCACGGAAAGGTGCAACTTTAAAGCCTTATAACTTCTAAACTAATTGGAATTTTGCAAAAACAACGACTTTGCCATAATACATGCATTACATGCTAACTTTTTAGTCAATAAAAAAATTTTTTTTTTGGCTGGAGAGGCCCTTTAACTTCATTCTCAGAGATTAGAACAGCACTTTCCCAGGCTACTCTTCTTGTTCACCCATCACCAGTAGCACCATGCAGTGTAGTTGTTGATGCTTCAAAATGTGGCTGTAGGAGCAATGCTGCAGCAATTCTTCAATAACGCCTGGCAATCTATTCTTTCTTTTCAAAGCACCTGCAACTAGCCGAAACAAAGTACAGCACATTTGGTCGAGAATTACTTTCAGTCTACTTGACTATCAAGCAATTTTGGTATCTTTTGAAAGGACGCACATTTCATGTTAGGACAGACACAAACCACTGCTCCATGCACTGTCTTTCTTGTGTGATCGGTATTCGCCACATGAAATTTGCCTTCTTGATTTTAACTCTCAGTTTTGCTCTGGTATACAACATGGAAAAGGCCATCAGAATGTGGTTGCTGATGCTCTTTCTCGCAGTGAGCTCAATTCCTTACTCAATATTCCAACCCTTGACTTTGTCACAATGTACGCAGCACCACAGCATGATTCTGAATTCTAACATGTACAGTCAAAGACTTCTCTTAAACTTAATATTCATAAATGACATTGTTAACAACGTTTCTTCTGACATAAGTCTTTTTGCTGACGACTGTGCTCTTTATAGAAGTATCGAAACACTAGATGACGTGGTAACATTGCAAAACGATTTAAACAAGCTTTGTGCATGGAGCCATCGTTGGAAAATGGAATTTAATGTAAGCAAATGCTATTCTATGACAATTACACTAAAAAGGAGAACCATTCAAAATTAATACCACTTCTCTGAGGAACCTATTGAAAAAATTGAATCTTATCAATATGTAGGCATTTATATTAGCAAAGATTTACACTAGAATAAGACTGTTGATCAAATAGTTGGAAAGGCAAATAGATCTCTTGGTTTGACTCGGATAAACTTTTCTAGAAGTCCACGCCAGGTGCATGAACAACTTTACTTCACGCTGGTGCGCCCTCACCTTGAATCCGCATGCAAAGTGTGGTCACCGCATACTAATGAACTGAAACAACGAATCGAAAAGATCCAAAGAAACGGAGGTAATTTTGTTATGGGAGAGTACCGTCAGAGATCTAGCGTGACAGATGTATTGCAACAACTGAAATGGGACTCACTTGAATCACGTAGATTACTATTCAAACTGTAATATGGTGGAATACATAATTCATAAAATGTTTACAAATCAGGTTGCTTTGGACCCTGACATTTTCTTTTCCCCTGCAAATTGTTCAATGACTCTAACGCATTGAAGATCATGCCTAAATTCGGAAGGGTTGATGCTTGTAGATTTTCATTTTTTTATTCAATCGTTTCTGTACGGAATAGCCTGCCAGACAGTATTCGGATACCTTTTACAATGAAAAGATGGGTGAAAAGATGCCAAAATAGAAAAAAGGTACTCATCAAAATACTTAAAATTCTGTGAAGTCTGTGTTCAGAAACCGTTTCCGCAATGAAAACAAGGCAAGAAAACATAAAATGAATCAAAATGCCTTTCCCTGGCTGCTCGCAAAAATATGATAAAAAGCACTCAAAACTTTAGTAACATGTCCAATTTGCCTTAGGACAAGGGTTCTTAATTGTTTTGAGTGCCAGGCCAGAAAAACATGTGGATTTTCTCCGAGGGCCACTGAGTTTTCGACTTTTACAAAGCTTGTGTCAAAAAAGTTGTACAAAGTCATAAGTTCTATATTCTACATTCATAAAATTTATGTAGTGCACTTGTTTTCACCACATGAAATAAGTTTGGGAAAGGCAGATGAGAGGAGAGAAAAGGAGGGCGATAACATTTAGGAACATGATGCTGGCTTGATGTAAGAGGAATTGGCTCAATGTACCAGACAGATTTAGATGCCCAAGGACAGGGATAACTTTCTAGGAGAGGGGGACTAAAAGCTTCAAACTGTAACAGAGTGTATAAAGCCAAAAAAATGCACTTGAAGTCTCATCCAGGCACGGTGAAAACATATTTTAACTTAATGATTGTGTTCGTATTATAAAAACCCGTCACCATGGTTGGCGCTAACAAAAATTTAAAATTATTGTAATCTAGGAATGGCCAGAAACTGCATCTAAAATAGAATTTGATGAGAGAAAAGCTAATGGTTCCATAGTTTCATTTATTTTAATGTTGACATGAAAAGAAAGGGGCTTCCAAAGTAACAGAATTATCTTAGCATTACAGCGAATAATCAAATTTTTTGCAAATGAACGAAACCAAAATATGATGGAGAGAAAAAAACCAATAATACACAGTTTGGCAATAAAGCATTAGCCAGTGCCCTAGTCCACACATGCTGCTTCATACACATACGCTAAGTCTGACCTTAAGCCTGGGATCTCAGAAAGTGGAGGAAGGGGTGAGGTCATGGTGAGTTTATCGCTGACCAATTGAATTCAATAAAAGCAGTAAGAAAAACTAAATCGAATTCAGAATTTTCAAAGTGTAAGCCAAAAATATTTCTTTTTGATGAAGCGCTTGGCGAGCCTGACAAAAAACATGCTGCGTGCCGGAGTATAAAAATGGTTGCCCTAGGATAACATATCCACTAATTCCTTGATGCCAACAGGTCAGTTTATTTCAACAAATGAAAACACTATTTTATTACAATTTCTTTGTCCAACTGCTGTCACTGTATTATAAAAGCTTTGATTTTCTTGGGTTAAGTTGACACTGATGGAAAGCTTGCCTTACTTTCTGTTTGATTAAACTAGGCATCTGTTGATTAAACCAGGCATTATTAAACCAGGCAACCATACCGAAGATCACCTGTACATTGGCTTCGGTTACCTTTCCGATGCGATGATCTTGCTAAATTGCATCTTCAGGAAGGGATACTGCTGGTTCTTCGGCTAAATATTGCAAAGCCCATTGCTCCACAGTTCTTTCATGGAAGCAGCCATGAACCCTTTCAACTTCTCTTCCACACGTGCAAATTTTTCTCTGAAGATTTGCATGGAACTTTCAATGTCCTTTTACGTCTGGAGAGCATCTAGTTTGCTGTGAATGGGCACCAGCAGGCGCTGAATAATCTTTTCTTTTTGTTCAGAATCCAAAGCAAAGAAAATGTCTTACTCTGAAAACGACATTGACAGAAGCCCAATGATGATGCCATCTTGGCAAGCACTAAGATGAGAGTATTCTTTGTTCACCCAGAATCCTGTTGAAATAGCGCTATATGGAACAGAAATAACACCCCAGTTTTATTACAATAAGCATGCTTTGCTATGGGTTCCATTTCAACGCCTTCTCTTCTAAACATTAGTAGAATATTTCTGGAAGGAAAATCCTTCCAACTAGACTATGACAATGTTTGCGCTTTACTTTTCTTTACTCATAGGTGCATATACAGCTCTAATTTTGCTAGCTTTCGCTTCGCACCTTTTCCTGCCATCAATCTTGGGATCAATTTTAATCTTGATTTTCATACAATCTTTGACTCTTTTGATTAAGACTTCTTTGTGCCACTCTTCTTCGCTCCACAACACTCCAGCCATCTTTTCAGCTCTGATGCAATACACTCCGACG
The DNA here is from genome assembly GCF_013076305.1 of Rhopilema esculentum. Next base: position 13,389,815 of record NW_027019317.1, read on the forward strand.
GCTTCTTTGTCAGTTTTGCACCTGGCACATCACAAAAGTCATGATGTAAAAGGAGCCTATCCCTATGAAAAAAGCTATTTTGTTTAAAAATAGAATACATATTATATGCAGGGATTTGCTGTATCTAGTAGATGTTGAAAGGGAAGAAAACCATCCGGGCTATTGTCATAGCAGACCCAATTGAAAGTAGCTATTAAATTATTTTGTAAAAAGAAAACACCTTAGGTAATGGTCATTAAGGATCGGTGATAGGGGGTGTGGCAGAGGCTTTCTATAATTTTCAAATAAAAGTTGGCACCTTATCCTACAACTCAAAAACTCAGTTGATACCCCCAAAAAAAATTAAATTCATAACGAAACGAAATGCTAAACGTACCTAACAATGTGCAGTTCATACATACTGGCTTCCTTTCCAGTTTGCTGTGAGTCTTCTACTCTTCTAAAGGGACCTATGCTTAACAGAAAAACTATACATCATCAAAGCAAATAACAACATTCTTCTAAACAAACGATCCGAATTAATCTCCAAATGACGACACGAAAACAAGTTTTATCTCATGAACAATAGAACTCCACCTAATTAACCTGTATCTAATAAAATTTCTTTTGTCTAACTTTATCACACCTTTTGTATATTTATAGCGCGGTAGCAGGAATATTCTTCATTATAGTCTGTCTGATGAGTGCGCAAGCACAAAACTCGGAATAACAGAGAACATGTCTCATTTGTTTAATCTTTCATTTAACTTTATCGTGGATGCTTTCTAAGAGCACCTTTCTTTTCCTCTTAAAGCATACGTCACACAAAAAGCATACGTCTTTGGAAACACTTTTTCTTTGTTTCTTCGATCTTCCTTCGCTAACCAAGCCAGGCGATTCGCCGACACTCCTTTTCCTTGCCCTTTCGAGCTTAGTGTTGCTTTATAAGGACCTACACCACTTGTGATACATTGCATCGTTATCTCGTAAGGTTTCTTCAATAGCATTGCCTTTGTCAAGTCTTTCAGGATCTAATGCGATCAGCAAGCTATTAATATTTAAGTCTTCTTTTTTGTCTTTTTGACATAAACAGCATTTCGCTCAGTTTGTTTTCCATTTCTTGTCATCCATGCTCTCAACGACCAGCTGCAATTATCTATGTGTCCAATCAATAACAGGAAATAAAATTTTGACATTTTTGTAAGAAGGAGACTGCATTTATAGACTGGTTTTGATTGAGTACTTTTAATTGATTGACATCACCAAATAATTAAATGCTCACATTTTCACGAGATATAGGGCCTCCAGGGCAGGGAGGGGGCAAGGCCCCTCATTTTTATAAAGTGCGTACCTTTCCAAACATCAAATATTGCTTCTCCCCAACTTTTCGAGACATGCTAAAGTCATGCATATACAAATAAATAGCGGGCATGAACAATTGCAGTTAACTTACCATTTTAGAGCAAAAGAAACTATAGATTTATCTGTAGAAGCGCGAGCTAATCATCAAACAATTTTTTTAAAATGGCTGCCGGATGCAAAACACAGGGATCCTAGCTCAGAATTAACCACATGGTTCCAGAAATGGCACAGACTGGAGGTCAACAAAATCATGCCAGAAATGACATCGTTTGCTGCAAGATCTTAGTAGTTTCGGTGTATTAACCTTTTTTAAAATCGCTACTTAAAATTTGTTGATTTTTATTGACAACTTGTGAAGTTTAAAATGGAAATGGCAGCCATCTTGAAAATCGACCCTTAAATTTCTCAGCAAGGGAAACAAATTTCACTTGGCTCATCAACTAGAGTTTTAAGGTAGGATAATACCAATGTCCAGGCCAAGTTTCATGTTTGTATCACCAAGTGAATGATTCTGCACTTAGCTGCTTCACTATCTGCTCAATGCAATCTAGGGTGTTTTGAGGCATATATTTACATAAGTATTTAGTTTGACAGGGTCTGCTGTATTTTTCGACACAAGTAAGATTCTAATTTAAACACCGTATTTTCCTTGTGCGGTACCAAATGCATTAATCATGCAAGCTGTCAAATTCTTTTATTCTACTGTTCATGTCTCGCTTTCACATCAAATATGTCAATCAAAGTCAAGTGCAAAATGGCAACAATTTATGAGTGATTCGAATTGGGAATGGACGCTGCAAGTAGACTCAGCAACTGCTCAGAATGCAATACAAAAACAAAATATATCTGTATTGCAAGCGCTGCTCCAGTTTGCAACAGATGTGCGACTTGCAGTCGGATATTGTCCAGTCTCTGATTCCTTGAGAAAGAGGATACTGACATACCTAGGAGGGAAAGTCTGGTTCATGTGATTCACTGCCATTGAAGAAAAGGTGTGTAACATTATCTGCCTATTAATAAAGTGTAAACCACGTCTCTCTTGGTTTTTATTTTTATAGGAAGGCCAAGATTAAAGCCAAAACTTGACATGAAATCCTCAGAATATGAAGATTGGCTTCTTCTGTTGTTTACTGCCTTTTAAAAAGGCTTTCATTACTCAGCTCTTTTTTGCTTGGAACAGCATCCCTATTTCAATCAGGGGACTGTCAACCCTCCCGCAGTTCAAAAGAACATTAAAAATATACTTCAAGAGCTTAAACTAAATCAAAACATGACTTCTGGAAGAGCAGCATTTAGGCCCTAATGATTTATTGAATTTAGGTTGTAAAGTTGATTGTCTTTGCTATAGGTAAGGGATTTCAGGTGTATAAATAATTCAAAATGAACTATGATTGCAAATACAGTTTTGTCATTAAAACAGATAGCCTAGACGAAAAATAACATTGATCTTTTTTTAATTATATAGAGCGTTTTCATCACGTGACCAATATGCATAGCAACCCTTGTTATCCGCCATGTTGGTGTTTCATAATAAAACCTTGCAGCGTAGAATCACTACGTTGTCAATTAATATTCACTCCTTGGGTACTAAGTTGACAAGATATTTTAGGGAATCATTCGGGTATTTGTCTAATTTTTGTGTGAAATAATTATCCTTAATCATCGTTTTGTGTCTAATTGTCGGCTGCGGAGAAAAAACTGGAAGAAAGAGAAAGATCAGAACAAGAAACAAGGCAAATTTTGTCCGGGTCCCAGCGATAATTACTCATCAAGGAGAGCAAACTGAATTATTAAGTACAGAGCGTGGACGAAAATGGATAGCAGCAATTAGCCGGGAAGACTTGACAGACAAAAAATTGGCATATGACCGTGTTTGTGGGCATCATTTCCTCTCAGGAGCCGCTGCTAAAGACTGAGACAAGCATAATGTTGACAGGGTACCAACATTAAACCTTGGACACTCGAAGCGTAAAAGCAGTTGCCAAGTGGAATCCATAGCTAAGAGAGCGTAAAGGGTGGCTGGAAGACAATGGCCGACCACGGAAACAGATAGTGTGATTAGAGAACCTTATAAATTAGGTCGTTTTAGATATCAAATTGCGCCAGGATTTAAGACTGATGAAACTTATACGTTATTTATTGTTGTTATTCCAAATTTTGTTGTCTTTTTGGAAGTTTTCATCTGTTTTTGGAGATAAGATCAAGAAGAGTTCCATCCATTTGTTTGGGCCTAGGCGATTTCACGCAATTCGGTACGATACTTTACCTTTCATTTACTTACTCGTCACCTTCGAATTCACTTGGTCGTTAAAATTTTTTTATTTACAATGATACTTTCAAGCTTTCTTTCCTAACAACTTTTTTCTTTTCATTCCAGGTGTGTTTTTGGGTCTTAACGATGGCCCTCAGCAAGTACAAAGATTTCCTTGAATTAGGAAGAAACAGTTTAGTGGATATTTTAGCAGTCCATGGACTAAACAAATCTGGGAAAAAAGTTGAACTTGTTGCACGTGCCTTTGCTGCGGTTGATATGAATCTGCCTATTTTAGCTTCATCTGTAGAACAACAAGCTAAACTGAAAATTGACTATGAAAACCGCTTAAAAAAATTCAACATATGTGACCCAGAGTCTGTCAGTGTTACTGAGAGGAGCAATGACATCTTAAAGTGGCCAAAAATTGATGTTGGGGCAATTTTCTCCTATATCCTTAAAGTTAGAGATTTTGATTATGATTATATTGGAAGGTATAAGGATCAAAAAGCCTACTCATACTTTTACAGTGGGTTTGTTGACAGCATTTATACACACCACCCAGTCAGCAATAAAGATGATGTCTTCCTTTATTGCAAGGCTCAAGCATCAGTGTCAGTTTTTGTAACAAGAAACTTATGGATCCTTGTTAAAAATTGCCCAGTCGATATATTGACAAGCTGGTGTTCCTGTATGGCAGGAACAAGTCAGTGCTGCAACCACGTTATTGCAACCCTCTACAAAATTGACTATGCCCTTAGACAAGGTTACCTTGATCCCTCATGTACTTCAGTTCCATGCAGTTGGAATAAATCATCAAAGAAAGAAGTAAAGCCAAAACAGATTAAGGAAATAGTGGTACGAAAAAGATTCAGATCAAAAGAGAAGGACAAGCCAAGCCGCGAGGAAGTCAGAAAGGATGAGTTAACTAAATTCAACCCAATTCTACCAGCCTATCGTGAAAAAACAGATGAAGAAGTCTCCATGTTATTTAAAAATTTGTATAGAGTCACGCCACAGTCAGCAGTTTTCTTATGCATTCCAGTGGATGACTCACCTGAAAAAATTGAGAGCTTCATTTTGCAAAATGTTGCTAATAAAGTGATTGAAGATCCTGGAAATGATACATATGATAAGAAAATATCCAGCTTTCTTCAGTCATTGCCAGTGTCAAGCCAAGGTGTATTATTAATTGAGAAGAAAACAAGGGGGCAAGCTGAAAATGATAACGTGGCTTGTTTGTAGATGCCAAGAAGCCATATATAGCAGCAACCCCCGATGGTTTGGTTAATTGCAAGTGCCATGGCTTTGCAGTTCTTGAAGTGAAATGCCCATACAGCCTTCGTGACATGGAGATCAATGAGTTGTCTGTACAGAATTGTGCCTTTTTAGCACTGAATGAAAAGAAAACAGTTTCACTAAAAAGAACACACAAATATTATACTCAAGTAGTGAGCCAAATGGCATTGACTGGTGCAAACCATTGTTACTTTGTTGTTTGGACACAGAAAGACTTGTTTGTGGAAAAAATAAATTATGATGAAAGCCACTATAAGAAAATCCAAGACAGCCTTGGAATATTTTTTAAAAGCTACAATTGTCCAGTCTTGCTTGGCCTGAAAACATTTTACTGTGGAGCTTGTGAGAAGGTTCTGCTTGGTGAACACGAAATTGAAAGCGGTGCTGAGGAAGAACAACAGAATAGCATTCAATGTGACATTTGTGCATGTTGGTACCACTTGAAATGCCAAAAGTTAACAATGCAAGAAGCTAACGATTTAAAGGATGAATGGCTATGCACATTATGTATAGAGTCACTAGAAAACTCACATTAAAATATTTTATATGATATACTGATAAAACCCAAAGCTTTTAAGCTCATTTAAGTGGATTTTTTAAATTGTTTAGCACACAACAAGTCCTTATTATGTCATCGGCGATTAGCAGGTATAAAAGCTGCAACTCAGTCTTCAAAATCCTATAATCTTTCAAACATTTTATTGCCCGTTCCACATAAATTCGTACATTGGCAATTGTTGATGTTTCTTTTGCTTGGTCCTGTGTCATTTATACCCCAGCTGCTGCACTGGGAGGGATTGCCAGAGAGCACTGATGCAGTGCTAGGTCTGTCTTGATTTTAAACCCTCTATCTGCCATGATTTGGTCATAGGGCTCTAAATTGTTTAAGAAACCTGATGTTCTTACTATATGAATATCTGAAGCTCTACCACCATAGGAAGGTGAAACCCATGATATCACTCCATTTGGTGTTATGCACACAAGGAATTTGATGGTTGTATGGTGCTTATAGTCACTCCATAAAAGACGGTGAGTATCCAAAGCACTGGGAGTTTCTGTGAAAACATCAGTACAATCAATAATTGCTCTAGTTTTGGGGTACAGTTTTTCAAAACAAGTTGGCAATGTTTTTTTGACTTGCTGTCTTGAAGGCCAAATAATTAAAACACTAAGTTCTTTTGAGAGCAGTTTGATCCATGTGATAAATATCTGTGAGACTTTGCCTGTGGAAATCTTGAACCGAAAGGCTAAATCTGCCTGCATCAAATCAAGTCTTAATTTCATCAAAACAAGTAGAAATTCTTGCTCCAAAGTTAATTTTCTTCTTGGTCCAGGTCTTGATTCTGAATAATTTAATAACCGTTGATTCATATCTGTTGAAGACAGGATACTGTCCAATCTTGTAGCTTAGAAACTGTTGGCTAATGTTTTCTTTCTTCCATCGCAGTAAGTCATTGTTGAAGCCTTGGAATATAGGTACTCAAAAATGGTCTTGAAAATTCTTGAACTTCTGAATCCAGTAAAAAACCTGACATCATGCTCGCGTGTCAATTGTTCAAATGTCATTGATGGTGATTCTGTAATCATTTCACCTTCATCTTCGATGACATCCGATTCGCCCTTGCTCTTCTTATTATCAATTTGTTGATAAACAATGTGTCTTCTCTTTCTAGGTGACTGCTTCTGCTTTTCTGAGGCAGATAGGTATAGAACTGGCAAAGGATTTTGGGTTATGGGTTTACCATCAACAAAGTGGTTAGAGCATACATACGTCCAAGGACCAGGATTAAAATCTGCTCTGCCTTTGCTAATAAGAGATATCCACTGTTTCCGTTTTCCTGGGTCTTCTGTGAAGCGATGCCACCTTAGCTTTTCAACATGATTCCTTTTCACCAACTTATCGGGGTACCTCTAGTCATTGTCACAAGAGCCAACACAGCACCTGTCATTCTTCCCCATGTTTGTATCTAAACAAAATAGAATAATAAGAATTTATACAAAAAGACCACTCAACGTATGATTGAAAACGAAAAAAGTAACGACCAAGTGAATTCAAAGGTGAAGAGAAAGTAAATGAAAGGTAAAGTATCGTACCGAATTGCGTGAAATCGCCTAGGCCCAAACAAATGGATGAAACTCTTCTTGATCTTATCTCCAAAAACAGATGAAAACTTCCAAAAATGCAACAAAATTAGGAATAACAACAATAAATAACGTATAAGTTTCGTCAGTCTTAAATCCTGGCGCAATTTGATATCTAAAACGACCTAATTTAGAAGGTTCTCTAATCACACTATCTGTTTCCGTGGTCGGCCATTAACTAATTGCGGAGGAGCCATGCAGGGTTTGCCCCACTTGGAATATGGCGTCACGATCTCCGAAATGGTGTATACTCCAAAAGAGAAACTCCTTGATAAGTCCTATTTTAAGGGCGATGATTCAAAGGTGAAATTTTATACTGGAATGCCAAGCTTTGAAATTCTAAAGGCAACCTTTGAATATGTTAAACCCAGTGTCAAAAATAAATCACTTCTGTCTTCATTTCAAGAATTTGTTTTGGTTCTAATGAAATTAAGGCTTAATGTGCCACTTCAGGACCTTGCGTACAGATTTGGGGCATCACTATCCACAGTTTCCAGAATCTTTTCAGCTTGGATGATCAACCTTGATAACAGACTAAGTTTCCTCATATCTTGGCCAGAAAGAGAAGATCTATGGAATACTATGCCACAATGTTTTCAATATGCATTTGGAAAGAAAACAACAATGATCATAGATTGTTTTGAGGTATTCATTGAAAGGCCTTCAAATTTATTGGTCAGAGCTCAAACATTTTCAAACTATAAACATCACAATACCATTAAGGTTCTTATTGGTATAACTCCTCAGGGTTCAATCAGCTTCGTTTCTGAGGCATGGGGAGGACGTACATCAGACAAATACCTAACTGAAAACTGTGGTATTTTGAAACTGTTGAAACCTGGAGATTTGGTATTGGCAGACAGGGGCTTTACAATAGAAGAAAGTGTTGGGCTGTATCAAGCTAAGCTTGCAATACCTGCCTTTACAAAAGGAAAAGACCAATTGGACCCAGTAGATGTGGAAAAAACAAGAGGAATTGCCAATGTGAGAATTCATGTTGAGAGAGTTATTGGACTTTTGCGTCAAAAGTACACAATGCTTCAAGGAAGGTTACCTATTGACTACTTGACTACACCGAAAGGAAACACTTACCCTACTATTGACAGAATTATTCGAGTTTGTGCATCCCTAACTAATTTATGCCCCTCTGTAATTCCTTTTGACTAGAAAGTATCTAAAAAGTATTTTTTACTTTTTCAACGATGTAACCCCCAATCTCCTATTAACACCTTATAAAAAAATACTGTGTGTAACACCAGTATCTGTGAGAAAATCTATAAAGTAGTAAAATGGGAGTTAATATAAAGAACTTGTTAGTAAAGCTAGAAATATAGATTAAAAATGAACAACATTTAAATATTTGTGGAAATCCACCAGAAACAACATCAATGTTTCTTTATGGTCCAATCCTTCAACATTTGGATTTACGGTTCTTAAATTGACTTAAATTTGATAGTTATGTCACAATCAAACCAATCATCTGTTGACATAATTTAATGTAGTGCCTGCCATTGAGTGCCCTTAGAGGGGCAAATGTTTCTGATTTCTTTTCAGCCACTGGTGCACTGGTGATTTCAATGTCAGAATCTATCGATGTAATGCAAAGGCTCATCTTGTTTGGAAGTAGTTGCTTAATCAATTGTTCCATTTGCTTTGCAATAACTGCATATCCAAGATTTCATGCTGTTATTTGGTCTTCTTTTATATCCTAGGCAAGTTAGGTGAAAGAATTTTCCACTTTTGCATTCTTTAGCTTGGCATTCGATTATCTTATCAACCTCATTTGCCTTTGTTTGACAGATGCAAATTGTATTCAAATTTAGTGCTTCATGCATTGCATGATCTCTCTTCCTGCTCTCTTTCCCTGATTTTTTTTATTTCAGGGAGCCTTTGACAATGAGGGCAGAGCCAATTCTTAGGAAACTTAGATATCTTCAAGCAGGATGGGTGGTACAAAGATATGGGACATTCTTCATTGTGGCATTTTATGGTAAATTCTTCTGTTTCAACCCTGCAGAAGAAAATTGATTTGCAGCCCTCCACTGCCTTCAACAAATGTGATCTCCTTGTATACCATCTACCTAAGATTTCTGGCAGGATACAGTATTGCCAATATTGGGATAACTTTGGTAAAACATGGTTCAAATGGCATTCATCAGGCATAATTCTTTCATAAATAAAAGCAGTTACAGTTTCAGTGAAACCACAAACAACAAAATCGCAGAAACCCTTCTTTGTTGTAAATAGTTGCTGTTGCACTTGGTAGAAGTATTGGTGGTTACGTTTCAAACACATCTTACCATCAACTGTTTCTAAACATGAGCTTGGCTTCATGGCATAGCTTTCAAAATCAACACCATCTAAGCAAAAGGGGCACTCTACTTCACCACAGCCTTCACCACAGCAATCGCATGTAGACAGAAAATCTGGTGTTCCATGCAACCATGAATAATCTTGGTGAACAAACATTCCACATTTAATTGTCTGATAATTTAAATGGGACAGTTTAATTTCCTCTTCAAATGCATTAATTGCATCTCGCTCATGCTTGCAACCATGGTCTGTTGCAGCTGATTGGAACTGGAAAAGATGTGGGTAGCAAATTGATTTGATTAATGATTGAGATGGCTGTGCTGGATTTGTGTGGCATGCTTGCTTTGAAACTGAAGCACCAATCCTGCCTGCTCGATGTCGGAAAAATGCACTTCCTTTAGACTGGCTTCATGTACCTTTTCAATTTCATTGATATCAGTTTCACTGATGCTGATGTTTGTTTCTGAACATAATTTTATCAACTGATGATATTCAAGTTGAAGATTTTTCTCATCAAATAAATCTGATATGGTGGGGATGTTCCTGCTTTTGGGGATGAAGGAGTCTGCATATGGCTTGATCAAACTTAATGCAACAGGCTTTTTCTTGCATGAATTCAATGCCCTGTAGAAAGAATTTTTCTCATCTTCACTTGGGGATGCATTGTCTATCATTGCTTTATCAGGTCTGGTTCTAGTGAAGCATTCATTCTGTTTAGGCAATGGGATGATAACATCATCAACAGCCTTATCAAGATTCTGTTTCAGTTTCTTGGAAGAGGTGAAATCTATGTTCTTGACTGGAGCATAGGATATTTCCTTGACATATGTTGGCAAGATCCATGTACATTTGGTTTGTGTACAAGCAAGCTTACCATTGAGTCTGGTCCAAACTTCTAAATAAAAAAGAACACTTGCGATGTGGGAGTAGCATTCCCCAAGGCCTGCAATACAGCCTACACAATGTGCGCAAAGAATCGTCCCGTCTTTTTCCGTTATGATCCAAAGCAGAACAGGTGGATCACTCATCCTCTGCAAGTGCCGTACCTTTTCCAAAACAACGTTTTTGTTGGAAATAATCTGTCCCCGGACACTTGATATAAATCCAGAGACCATTTGATTGTAAGCATGCAAACTTCGAAATGCTTTGAATTGCATATTTGTATAGTCGCTTGTGTCCAAAACAAGGTACGAGAGTAAATCGGCGGCTTCCACTGGTGGCAAGCATTCTGGATCGTGTTTTTCTTCTGAAATCAGCAAAGGGTCAATACCAATTATTGCTACTTTCTCCATATACCTCTCTTTAACATGTGAATCCAATCGTTTTGCATAATAATGGATTGCTTCGTGTCGAGTTTTCAAGTCTCTCTTCGTGACAGTTTCAGTTGAATTAGTAGCCATGCTCAACAACTTTTAACACAGAGATCAGTGGTGGAACACCAACATGACCGCCAACCTTGTTTCCGATTTTCCTACGTCACATGAAAACGCTTTATAGGGTTCTCTTTGATTATGATGGTGATGAATTAGAAGAAGATGTATCAGATAGTGAATCTGAAAGCAAAAGCCAAGGCATGGAAAAAGAGATGCCAGAGAAAATGTGAAAGGTGTGGTCAATGGAACAGCCACATTCTAGATGATTTCATTAACATAATTGCAAATAATGACACATTCAGAAATAAGCTTGTTTTTTGTAACACAAAGAACAAGCATAATGGTTTTATATCTGAGAAAATTAATTAAGAACTGAAAAAAAGATGTGCTGCAAGAAATGAAATAATTGATTCAAATATCACTCACCAAATTAAAAAATTGCGTATGTGATTGCAAAAAGACTGCATTGACAATAAAGACAGACACTGGAATCAAAAGATTTCAGAAACAAAGGTTTTGGAAGTTGGTTTGACCTGCTCTTTGCTCTGGTTAAAATTAAGGACTCCTTTCAGCCTGAGAAAGCAATTGAGCCAAGCTCCAGCTCATCTGAGGCCAATAGCAATGGTGGTGCAGCTAATGAAAATATTTATATCCCTGCTCGTTCTGAAAGAAAGGAAAAAAAAGATCCTGATGCTCTAGCTGAGGTTGTTTCATTAGTCAAGGATATGATAATGACCCACTGAATCAGATGATGGTTTTGATGAAGGAAGAAATGGAAAGTAACAGGGAACATGAGCTGAGGATGTTTCAACTTCTTTTGAATTCTTCTGGTGCCAACCAGCAGAGTTTTATGCCAACTAATTTAATGTATCAGCAAAACCTACCATTTTACCACAAAAATTTCCAGGCTGACCTGCTTAGTAAAGGAACTACAGTGCATTCCTCCACCAGGACACCAAATTTTAAAAGTTCAGCTAACTCTTTTTCACCTGGTAGCAGTTCAGCCAGAAAAAGTGCCGAGAGTCTAAAATCATACCAAAATTTATAACAATAATCTCAGTTGGGCTAAATAAAACCTAAAGTTTTATATAAGACTATTCTATTATTCACTCATAGACATTTCCAGTACTTCTCTTCTGTTATGTTAAGTATACTAACTTTTATTGTTCCATAATAATTCATATAATCTTTTTCAACTTTGTTTTTCAACGAATTGCCTTTGTCCCCTCAGGAAAATCACCTTTCTAGTTTGATCTTTCTGCAAACTTTAAAAAAAGGCTGCTTTTACTCAGCCACATGAACACCCCCCCCCCCCTAGCACTACACCCC
>NW_027019317.1:13401962-13413328 GCF_013076305.1 Rhopilema esculentum
TGCATACACTCATCTTTATAATAAAAAACTGGCTATAAGAAAAGAGTACTCGACAGTCAGAAAAAATCGAGAAACCTCACTACTCAAAGTAAACAAATTAAGAAACCTTTAAACCGTGATAAAACTGGGAACAACAAACTTTTGTTAAATCCAGGAAGATGATTGCCCTGTTGGCCTAGAACTAAAGACACAAGAGATAAAAATATACTTCCCACATCCAGATTCAGTATCAGAATGGAAGCGCATCTCTTGAGGTCTTAAAATAGGTCACAAACCTTTCATTACATCATTCATGAAATCATAATTAAGAAACTCTTAAGAAACAATGAGTATTGAAATTTCAAGAACATTAAGAAACTGGATTACTCAAAATTGATCTTTGTTTCTTATAAAAATGATGAGTGTGTAAGTACTCCATTCAATTAAATTATTTTCAAACAGGAAAAGAATCCATTTAGCTGATGATGAAAATCCAATCTTTTTTAAAAAACTCGCATATATTTCCAAAAATTCAATAAGATTTATCAACTATGACACAAACTTAAGTAAAGTTAGAGATGCATTTGCAGCTCAGAATAATGGTCCTTGCCAGCTGCTCAGCTATGTAAGCAAATATGCAAGCCTTGCAGTTCCCTGTGGGCTCCTGTCTGATGTCATGAGCCTAGACGACCAAGAAGGCCTACAGAAACCGAAGACATTTGGATAGTAAAACAAAAAAACAGGCCCAGTTTGAACATCTACATCTTTGGTAATGAACATTTAAAGTCTTGCTAAGGACTAAGGATAGTAGAACGATTGAATAGAGCATTTGAAAGTACTTCACTTAGCATTGGAATGAAGGGAGGGGTGTGCTTAAACTTAGCTGCCAAGGGCATTCCCTCCTCTAGGGGCTCAGCCAGTTGATCAAATTTCTATCATGTGTTTCTGAAAGTAGAAACTGGACCCCAATCTCTGCATCTGGGTTGTATTTACTGTAAGGCTGCGTTTACATGGGGCCGGCCGAATATTTGGTCTGTCAAATATTTGGTCACTTAGGCCTTGCGTTTACATGGGGCTGGCTAAACGACCTCAAATTAGGTCGATTAGGCATGCAAATATTCAGCCACCTAGGAAAGCGAAACTTGGCGGGCCAAATTTGTGAGTGGCCTCGTGTAAACAGTTATGTCCAGACAAATTTTTGCATGGTACCAAAAAGAGGGTGTCTATGCGTGGTACAGAGGCAAAAAATGGCAAACAAGCAGCTAAAGTTTTGGCACTGAAATCGTTTGTAGCATTTGCTTTACTGAAAATATGAATGGCTTTCTTCACCAAAGAATATTTCTAGCCTTCATTCCAGTTATAACTGTCCTAGCAAACGTTGCAAGTTTTCAATCATTTATTGCAGTGATGTCAGCCAGCCTCTTCAGACTTCAAAACGAAAGATTACAGGCCATAATTGACAGCAGCTCTTAAAGGTTGCAAGCAATATCTTGGGCAGTCAAACGATTGAGAAGAAAGCAAAGAAAAACTTCATGCGTTTGTGCGAAGAGCTTAGGCGGTTTCTACAACCAAAGACAACAAATACGCGTCATCCTATCTCTGTGGAAAAGCATGTGGCTGTAAAACTGTATTACTTGGCAGATGAAGGAAGATGCAGTAAAGTGGCAAATGCATTTGGCATGCTTAAGTTTCAATAATTGTGAGGAATGTATCATACATTATTACAAAACACTTAGGACCAAAATACATTAGACTTCCCGTAACTGAACACAAACTGAAGGAACTGGCATCAAAATTAGAGGCGAAGCATGGTTTTCCACAGTGTATTGAAGCAATGGATGGTACACATGTTTCTATCAAGAGACCTGAAAAGAATATGATTGTGATTGTCGTTTTATTGATGTTGTTGTCAAGTGGCAAGGAAGAGTGCATGATGGCAGAATATTTGGTAATTCAAAAATAGAAAAATGCTTCGAGATGGTATTTTACCACTATGTCCAAAATACATCATTGATGAAGAGGATCCAGTTCCCTTGTGCATTCTTTGGGATCCTGCATACCCATTGCTTCCATTCTTGATGGAAGAATTTCCTTGTGGTAGAAAAAACACCCAAGAACAATTTTTAGGTCTCTCCTCTGCTAGAATGGCTATTGAATGCTCTTTTGGGCGTTGGAAAGCCAGATTTGGTGCACCTTGAAGTGAAATGGATATCAACATGATTGGTCTCCCAAATGTTGTGTATGCATGCTTTTTTTTCATAATTTTTGTGAGATAGAAAAGGAGCAACTTAGTGAAGAACAAGTATTGGTAGTTGTAAGGCATGACTCTCCCAAGGTAACTGTGACGAAATTGCTGGCAAAAAGATTTGTGACATTTTGGTCAAGTTTTTTGATTGAAACTCTTTCAGTCAATTTCATATTCACATGTTTAGAGTAATTTCAACCTTTCCATTTGTCCTGAGTGATCTTTTATTGCTATGATCTTACATCAAGTAGTAGATTTTCCTAGTTTTATTTTTCTTTCCTATCTGTTTATTTTGTTGATCCTGCTTTTCAAGATCGATAAACATGCTTGCTGATTTCACATATAGGTGGTTTTTTTATGCCAAAAAAATATGATTTACTTGCAGCTTCATGTTCTTAATTTCATCTGCAAATTTGGACTGATCCTTCTGGACTGAAAATTTTTTAGAATAAAGTTTGAGTTTTGGCTGGATTTGTTGTGGATCTCAAGGACACATTTTTGGGTCATCTTTCATAAAAAAAACTTCCCAGTTACTAGGATTGATACATGAAAATTAAGTCACAATATAACACAATTGGTGTACCAGAAAAATTACCCAACCAATATTTTAGAAGATGGAAAACTAATTTGTGATTTTATGCATTTCAATTAAGCTGTAGTGCATTACCAAAAGAAGCAATGTGGTTTATAGACATGTTGCAGTAAGGAAATCTCTCAAAGTATCAGGGCTAGGTGGAAATAATTTTTATTTTATTACAACGGTTGCAATAGTTTAGAAAAATGTATGTTTTAGCTTCCTTTTCTTATTTTGATAGGTCATTATTTTCAAGAGGTAAACCTATGAATTTTTCTAGAGTTTTCTCTGTGGGAGTTTTCTGAAAAATATCTTTCTGAAAAATTGCCTAATTTGAGATTGATAGTTAGTACATACTATCTAAATTGAATAGGTCATTGCATTTATAGATATAGGTTCGTATAAAAGTAAACTATGCCATAGAAAATATTTTGTAACAAAATTAAGAACTGAAAAAAGGCTCTATCTATATTTAACTTGAAATTTAAAGTTGGCTAAAGTTTCTATTTCCTGTATCTAGTCTTACAAATATTGTTTCAGAGTTTTCGAAATTGATTTTCATCTTCAAGGTGTGATAAATATGCTCTGTCTCCTCTTCTATTGTTACAATCGCTGTTGCCATTTCTTTGGTACTGAAGGTTGTTGAAAAGCCCCATAAGATGGCTGTTGCATAAGGCCTTGCATCATAAGGCTGTTGCATAAAACCATTGCTGATGACATTTGTAATCTGCATTTATGCTGTCAGAAAAAGTCTGCATTGTTTGGTTATGTTTTCTCTCTAAGTTTTCCATCATTTCAAGGGCTCCCTTTTTGAGGGCAACTTTCTCCTTTGCAGCATCAAGCATTTGGGCCTCAAGTGAATTGCGTCTAGTTAACTTTCCATCCTTTCTGTCTTTAAGATAGTTTGCAAATTCCTTGTGCCTTTCTCCCATTCTCCTTGATCCCTCTAAAACTGAATTTCTGCTATTGTCCTCTTCATCACCTTCCAAATCACTACTATCTTGTTGCCTAACAGTTTCTGTCATTTTGGAATGCTTCAGTTGAAAATATACTGTCCTCTTTCTTGGGATAATTGGAAATAAATTGGAAATAAAACTAGTTGTTTTGGTGGGAGCAGCCACAGGGTGGCTGTCCGTTTCTGAAGGCGTCATCTCACCTGGTGTTGATGGGGGAACTTGGGTGGCAGCTGTCGAGTTTGGAACCAGATCAGCACTGGAAGCACTGGCAAAGAGCACGGTGTTGGTGTACCAATTGGGCGTTCCTACGTCTGACAGCTGTCACATGTAGGTGCCTGGTCAGCTGCCGAATTGCCAAGGCTCTGTTGGATTGCCAAGGCTCTATTGTAGGCCATGGTGTTGTTGCTTGAGATACTGTCATCTCGGGAATGGAGATACTGTCATCTGATGATGAAGAGGAGGATTGGGCGTACCTATTTACCTCCTGGGTCCACGAGACATCGCACTGAACAATGTGGTGATCAGGCGATCCACAACCCTGACAACGACTCGTTTCAGGGCAGTCGGCATTAATGTGGCCACTTGACCCACAGTTGTAGCACCTTTTTACAGAGCAGTTGGCTGCAAAGTGGTCCCTACTGTCACATTTTTGACACGTCATTGGCTGCGCCTCATGTCGGACCTGTAAACAGTATGGTCCGGGGTGCACATAGCTGGGTATGGCATCTTTCATGACCATTTCAAAGGTCATTACACAGTTGGCAATGTCTGTATCAGTGTGGATATTTTCCCTGGCGAACAGAACACAACTGAATTGCTCCATCCTCTTCTCAACAATTTTTCGTAGCAGCTCTGGAGGAACGTGGAAAATGCGTACCCATACTGGCAGTGGGTGCTGGAGACCAAGCGTCCAAGGAACTCAGGGCTGGTGTACGAAGTCCAAACCAAGGAATCTCCTGAATCTGACCAAGGAATCTGACCTCCAGATCCCCATTTGGCAGTTTCTGGAGGTGGGCTGGCTTCAAACCATTGTCTGCCAGTCCCGAATAAAGGACCGACAGTCGATCACCGCGCCAGCTGAGTGAACGCAGATGGTCCTTTGCCTGGCTCTCCCCAGCGGGGGCTTGCTGCGGAGGTTGCCAGATCTTCCCACAGTCACTTCAGTTACAGTAGCGGCAGCCGCTAGAGCTGCATAGCTGTGGGCTGGCTGGTTTTCTTCTCCTCTTGTAATGTACGGACGGCCAGAGTCGCTGGCTTCACTTGTGGGCTTCTTGCTCCAAATAGG
Organism: Rhopilema esculentum; assembly: GCF_013076305.1. The sequence continues at coordinate 13,407,002 of NW_027019317.1, forward strand.
AACGGGCAGTATTGTCTTTCTTAACTGTCACTGGTGTTGTCAAACATTTCTCTTTCAGTTGCTTCGTCTGTAGTTTCTCCATCAGTTTGCCTGCTCCTTCACCCCAGCAGCAAAGTAATCTGTGGATGTTGAACAACGTTGTCGAGGTGAGTTAGTTGGTGAATGAGTTATTCTGCTTACCATGGCAACTCAGCAGCATGGCTGCAGCATGCAGCACCAATTGTGAACTGTGACAGCAGGGAAAGGCTTTCTTCCAAAAAGTATTGCTAAAGTTCTACCATGCGCTGTTGCTTCGTGTTGTTGTGCTTACTATAACTATCTATTCATGAACGAGCCTTCCCGTGACCCAAGAGGTAAAAAACCACTTTACTATCATTGGGAAAAGAAATTAAACTTAAAGGTCATATCCAGCGATTTCTGATATTAACATGTGATGTACTTTAAAGTATGGAGAATTTCATGGTATATTCCATTTTGAATTCTGGGGCCATGAAGTTAGGAATTGGGGGCTTTGAAAATGAGCACTCACCAAAAAAGACGCGCAATGAAAAGAGCCTGGAACTAGGGAAGCCGTGACGCAAACTGAGTCACACCAAATCACTCATAAACACAACAGAACTGCGCATTTGCCTTCAGCCCTTCATAATATCGCGGTAAACTTGTGCTCTTAAATTCGATCAGTTCGATTCAAACTCAGCCATGTCGGGTAGTGAAAGTTCAACGGAGAATGGATATGACAGTGATACTCAAAATTTTATCCTCGACATTGAAGATGCAGATGAAGTCGGGGATGTTGGCGCTGCTGCTGCAATGGCAAGTCAAGACGAGGATTATGGCGAACCGTACATGGGCGAGCCATTGGCTGATCACGCATGGTTGGCAAATTATAACGCAGAGCGCCTGGCAGAAAAAGAGAGGAACGATAAACTTGTAAGACGTTTAAACGGCACAGAAGTTTTAAATGAATGGTAGGTTTAAATATGCGTCCCTGGCTTCGTTTTTAGTCGAAACTTTAACTTCAGGCCAACTGTACTCTCCGCCATTTTCCAAATATTTGCATAAAAATACTCATTGTTTCTTAAGAGTTTCTTAATTAGATGTCATGAATGATGTTATGAAATGTTCGTGACCTTTTTTATCAGGTCAAGAGATTCGCTTCCGTTCCAATGCTCTATTTAGATATAGAAAGTATATGTTTATCCCTTGTGTCTCAAGTTATAGGTCAACAAGGCAATCATGTTCTTAAATTTTATCACGTTTATTATGAGTACACTCAGTTTTATCACGATTTAATTTTTTGCTTCCAGTGCTGAAGTTTCTTAATTTATCTGACTGTCCAGCACTCATTTCTTATAGCCAGTTTCTTATAAAAAATGAGTGTACTCATGCTCATTTATAACATTTGATAGAAGAGCAAAGAGAAATGCAAGAATCAGGTTATTAAAGATGTACCATAATTTACAATCAAGTTTTTTTAAAGATGTACCATAATCTACAAAACATATATGAGAGATAATTGCAAATGTAAGAAATGGCAACAAAAGATTAAAATATATACTGTAATCTACAGAACATACACAAAAGATACAAAATTCTAGGTTGTGGGGAGTTTCCAACACAACTGCAAATGTCTTTCTCTTATTTATAGGTGTGTGTGTGGAAACTGTCACACAGAGTTCCTTGTGAACCCAAAAGAATGCCAGTGCTGTCAAGAAATGGACATGTGCAAGTTGGCACTGAACGAATTTCAAGTTGTGGAGGAGCTTGGGCAGGCACCACAATGCATAACCGTACATCCAGGATTTAATCCTGTGTGCCTCACACGATGGGCACTTTATACATTAGCAGACCAATTTAAAACAAGACAAAATAGTCGATATAGAAGTCTTGGGTCTGAGAACAAGTTTTTGCGTGCTTTAGCTTTTCGTGCTTTTACCGGGCTTGTGTATGGAAAACTTGGTGCAAGGCGAGTGCCACTACCAGCCTGTGCATACCATGCCATTCGAACCAAATTTGTTGTGCAGTGCAACACAGCCACAGGCTATGCAGATGACTGAAACAGTGGTTAAAGCAATCTCTCCCCTTTAATGAATGAAAATACAATTGATAACTCTCTCTCTTGTATTCAAACCAAATTGACAAACAGCCTTCACTATATAAAATCTTCTAAATTCATGGTATGAAATTCTTGACCCTCAAATTTAAACCTTGAGCAACATTTTGAGTTTCTAGAATTTGCTATTAATTGATATATCATATAGACTTATACTGTATGTCTTAATTCAACAGTGATACGTATGGATATTTGACCATGAAAAATGCAAGGGTAAAAGTCTACAGCTGAAAAATTTCTGTGGTCAATCCTCTTATCAATATTTATTAAAGAATAGGAACTGGAAACTGGCTGAAACTTTTGTGCTGCTACTCCTGATTTTTTGGACAGTCTGCAACAAATCTATGGCCTTTCATTGGTTTTTTGCAAACTGTGCAATGGGGTTTCTTCTTTAGTTGCGCTTCCATTGAAAGATCAGCAAAGGAATCTGAAACTTCAAAAAAGCAATATTTGTAATAACACAACAACAATAAAGATTCAATTTCTGTTAAAAGAGATTGAAGGCACTTGGTTGTTACTCTCAATTGCTGAATAATCCTCCCCCATCTGTTTATCTACTTTCAAAGGTTTTCCAACCCCTTCTTTTATTCTAACCTCCTTCATTAATTTTTGAACATTTAAATGATAAGATTAACACTTTCATTTGTGTTTATTTTTTCATTTGTACATGATATCTTTTCAGTCCTCCATTAAAGAATTCTAACTTAGACATTAACTTGAAACCTTTATAATAAATAAAAGTCAATATCTGAAGCTGATCTTCCAGGGAGTTGTTCTTAAGGAGTCTTGTATGAACGATCAGGGCTCATCAAATGCCTTTTAAAACAAGTCTTGGACATATTTTAAACAGGTGTAATGATTACAGCTCACTGATATCATTAGGCATACCATTGTAATCCTTGATACCAGAGTAAAAGCATATGATACAGTGAATTCTGCAAGAGAAATCCCACACTATATATTAATCTGTCCTTTGACAGCAAATATGTGACCCACCCCTGATAAATGGACTGAAATATTACAAATACTCAATCACATTACATACCCGAAGATGTCCCTGGAACATTTTCAGTTCCTCATCTTGTCCTGTCCTGTCTTTTCTTTAAGGCATCCTCTCTGCTTTCTTTTACAAATTCAGAACATAAGGGTGGGGGTGTCATTCTTTTTAAATCTTTACATGCTGCTTCCAACATGTGATCACTGATGCTGCTAACTGTTGTAGCAAACAGCTCCCCTACATAATCTATGGTATAAAAGTGCAAACTTTAAGGCTTTTCATCGTCCTAGTAGAGGATTTCTTTCTCTTTATAACTAATTTTCCTCCAGTATCCCTTAAGGTTGTTTTCCATTAGGCGGAAAAATGTGAGCGGTCCGCTCGTAAAACCAAGCGGTTTTTCCTCCTGATGGAAATTGCTTGGCGGAAAATAAGGGACGGAGCGTGGGAGAAACGAGACAAGATGGCCGCCGTAAGTTCACAAATGAAAATAAAGCTTCTGTTGTTGGTTCTGCTGCGGAGAAGATTAAGAAGAAATGAAGAAAAATACAAGAAAAAAATGTGGGTCAGAAAAATTTACCAAGACCGTCACTTGAAGGGTGAATTTCACTTGTTAGTGAACGAGTTAAGATTATTTGATCATGGGCTTTTCTTTGCTTGTTTTCGCATGTCACCATCTACCTTTGAGAAACTATTATCTTGGGTTGCTCCACACATAATAAGACAGACAACAAGGTTTCGTGAACCAGTACATCCAAATGAGCGCCTTGCTGTGACTTTACGGTACTTAGCTACGGGTGATGCCAAGTCAACAATAGCCTTAAGCTATCGAATTAGCCCTACTACAGTTGGAAGGATTGTTGAAGAGACTTGTAAAGTAGTGTGGATGGTGCTTCTGGAAAGGAATTTTCTATCAGTTCCAAATAGTCAAGCTGCATGGAAAACAATTGCCAAAGCTTTCAATGGAAAATTGGATTTTCCACATTGCTTAGGGGCAATAGATGGGAAGCATGTTGTAATGCAAGCCCCTTCACGAAGTGGCTCTGAGTTTTACAATTACAAAAGAACACATAGCATCGTTCTTTTGGCGACCTGTGATGCTAGTTATAAGTTTGTCTTGGTTGATGTAGGTGATGCTGGGAGACAAAGCGATGGTGGGGTGTACACAAACAGCAAACTTGGCTTTGCAATTGAAAATCAAAAATTGAATCTCCCCCCACCGGAAGTGATACATGGAACTCAAAAAGTGTTCCCATTTGTATTTGTTGCTGATGAAGCATTTTCATTGAAGCAGCATATGCTAAAGCCATACCCTTGCCATAGCCTTGATGAACATAAGCGTGTTTTCAATTACAGGCTATCAAGAGCAAGGCGAGTCATAGAAAATACCTTTGGAATCGCGGCTGCAAGATTTAGGATTTTCCGTCGACCTATAATTGGAAAGGTTGACACTGTCATTGCTATAACAAAAGCCATTGTGGCTTTGCACAATTTTTTGATGTCATTGGATGAGACTGACAGATGCATATACTGTCCTTCAAATTTTGTAGATAGGGATCAAGACGTTGGAATGTGGAGAGAAGAGGCCCAGTCTTGTGAAGGCTTAATAGAGATCCAAAGTCAAGGTTCCAATAACTATTCAAAGGAAGCTAAAATAGTTAGAGATGACTTCAAAGATTATTTTTGCAAAGAGGGCACCCTTAGTTGGCAATGGCAAACAGTCAGATCAACTGCTAATAGATTTGATGAAGAATAAACTGGATAATCTCAAACATTTTATTGAAATATTTTCAAAATAACCATAAATATGCTATCAGACTCTCTTGTTTAGAGTGAATACCCCCCTTCATATAAGTGACACAAAAACCAGCTCCCTCCATTTATTACTTGAACAATTCCTAAGAAGAACATTGCTATTTAAGAAATTTGACCTGCTTGATAACATAACAATTACTTTGAAGTTTTGGAGGCTTTGAAAAACAGAATTTTGTAGCCTAGACTAGCATAGCCATATTAGCTTTTTTCTTCTTTCCCAAACTCTCTATTAGACAAAAGACAGTTATTCTCAAATAGTGGAGTAAACCCTTTTGGGTGCACAATGCAATGCCAAGTGGGGGTATGTTTCTCTAACTATATCATATATCTATATATAATATTGTATCTATATATTTTGGTCATACTTATAAAATTCTATAGATAGTGATCTTATTCATAGTCACTGTGGCAAATTAGGGGGTTCAAAATATTTTCTCCTTCTTTAAGGTGGGGGGGGGGTGCTTGCAAAATATAGTTGTGAAGCAAAGGCCTTAGTTGTCTTCTATTCTGACCTTGAGAACATCTCTGTATACTTTTGGCACAAAATGTGAACAGAACAGTATTATTATAGCAAATACCATAAATTCTCTACTAAGCCCCCCAGGGGCCTTATTGATTTCAAGCACTCTAAAGGGGGCTTATTAAAGAGGGAAGCCTAAAAGAGAGAGGGGGCTAAATATATTTCTCAAATATCAAAAATTCTCAGTAGTGCACTTTATTGAAAACTGTTGTCTATTGAGTGTGATCAGGCTTAATACAACTACTTTCTTCAAGCTTATTTATGACACTATTCAATGCTTTTGGGGGATGGGGCTTAATAGAGTGAGGGGCTTCTAAATTTTTTGCTTCTAAAAGGGGGGCTAATAGGAGAGAGGGGGCTTAACTGAGAGGGGATTTAAAAGAGAATTTATGGTAAGTAAAATTAGTCAAAAGATAACAATCAGTTTATGATACAAATCAATTTGGTGTTTCAAAGCTTTAGTCTGAAAACTCAATATTATATAGCAATTGCTGGATTTCCATTTTGGCTTCACTGTTCTTCTTTGGAGGTAGTCTCTTCAGGGTGGCAGCACAGCTCCTGCAGAAGAGGGAATCAGCATCTTCATTAATGGATGTCTCAGTATTTTTTTTCTCATTTTGTGACATATCCTTGATAGTTGATAATAACATGGCATCAACTGCCAATCCCAAATCTTGTCTTGCTTTTCCCTTCCTTTGGAATTTCTAAATTTTTCTTTTACAGGCTCTTCTTTGATAATAAATCTGTGCTTGGACAACATCTCTGTCTGTTAATTCTGAACAGGTTGGTTCGGTTGGTTCAAGTGAACTTGCTCTCTGTCTGACGACTAGAAACCTTGTCATGCATGATGAAAGCTGATCAAAATATTACATTTTGGACTTTGTG
>NW_027019317.1:13413428-13476836 GCF_013076305.1 Rhopilema esculentum
ACTTGAAGGCGAATTTTCCAAGCTCGCTTTATGAACGGTGTAAGATTGATTTGATCATGGTGCTTTATTTTTCTGTTCCATGTCACGAATCTAACCTTTGAGAAATTATTATCTTGGTTGCTCCACACATAATAAGACAGACAACAAGGTTTCGTGAACCAGTACATCCAAATGAGCGCCTTGCTGTGACTTTACGGTACTTAGCTACGGGTGATGCCAAGTCAACAAATACCTTAAGCTATCGAATTAGCCCTACTACAGTTGGAAGGATTGTTGACACGAGACTTGTCAAAGGTAGTGTGGATGGTTGCTTCTGGAAAGGAATTTTCTATTCAGTTCCAAATAGTCAAGCTGCATGGAAAACAATTGCCAAACGCTTTCAAGGAAATTGATTCACATTGCGCTTGGGGCAATAGATGGGAAGCATGTTGTAATGCAAGCCCGCTTCACGAAGTGGCTTCTGAGTTTACAATTACAAAAAGAACACATAGCATCGTTCTTTTGGCCGACTGTGGATGCTAGTTATAGTTTGTCTCTGGTGATGAAGGTGATGCTGGGAGACAAAGCAATGGTGGGGTGTAACCAAACAGCAAACTTGGCTTTGCAATTGAAAATCAAAATTTGAATTCCCCCCACCGGAACGTGAACATGGAAATCAAAGTGGTTCCCATTTGTATTGTTGCTGATGAAGACATTTTATCATTGAAGCAGCATATGCTAAAGCCATACCCTTGCCATAGCCCTTGATGAACATAAGCGTGTTTTCAATTACAGGTTATCAGCGAGGAGAGGCGAGTCAAAAGAAAATACCTTTGGAATTGCGGCTGCAGAGTTTAGGATTTTCCGTCGACCTATAATTGGAAAGGTTGACACTGTCAGTTCTATAACAAAACGCCATTGTGGCTTTGGCACAATTTTTTTGATTTCATGGATGAGACTGACCAGATGCCTTACTGTCCCTTCAAATTTTGTAGATAAGGATCAAGACGTTGGAATGTGCGAGAGAAAGAGGCCCAGTCTTGTGAAGGGCTTAATAGAGATCCAAAAGTCAAGGTTCCCAATAACTATTCAAATAAGCTAAAATAGTTAGAGATGACTTCAAAGATTATTTTTTGCAAAGAGAGCACCCTAAGTTGCAATGGCAAACAGGATGTCTAGATACTGCATAGTTGTAGAGAAAATTACACTAAGCTGTGCAGTAGATTCTAAGAACATTCATGAAATAAGTTGTGTTCTAACAAAAAGCCATACAATAAGCTGCATATCATATACTTTACGCTTGTAGCGTGCAGTAGCTTATCATCATTAGTGACAGGAGAAGCGGAGAGGAGAGCCAGTTCGTTATGTTGAGTTTGACTATTGTAACATCAGTGAGAAGAGATGCTCATTGTAAGAAATTTGACCTGCTTGATAAACATAACATAACTTTGAAGTTTGGAGGTCTTTGAAAGAAACAGCGAATTTTGTGTAGCCTAGGACTAGGCATAGCCATATTAGCTTTTTCCTTTCCCAAACTATATAGAACAGAAAGACAGTTCTCTCAAATCGTGGAGTAAACCCTTTTGGGTGCCACAAGCATGCAAGCGCAATGGGGCGTATTTCTCTATACTAATATCATATATCTATATATATATATGTGATCTATAAATCTGGTCTGATGAGTGCGTAAGCACGAAACTTGGAGTAACAGAGAACATGTCTCATTTCTAGTATATATTCTATTTTTATCTATATCTATTGCTCTGTGCTTTTGCACATCGAGCACTGTCACGTCAGAATAGACAAAGCATCTGGAATAATAATTGTATCTATATATTTGGTCATACTTATAAAAATTCTATAGATAGTGATCTGATGCATAGTCACTGTACGCAAATTAGGGGGTTCAAAATATTTTCTCCTTCTTTAAGGTGGGGGGGGGGGCGTGCTTGCAAGAATATAGTTGTGAAGCAAAGGCCTTAGTTGTCTTCTATTCTGACCTTGAGACAACATCTCTGGTCATATATTTTGGCACAAAATGTGAACAGAAACAGTATTATTATAGGCAAATCACCATAAATTCTCTACTAAGCCCCCCAGGGGCCTTATTGATTAAGTTAGAGCACTGCAAGAGGGCCCATAAAGAGAGGAATGCCTAAAGATGGGAGAGTACATATACGTAGTTTTAATATAAAAATCTTCAGTAGTGCACTTTATTGAAAACTGTTGTCTATGTGAGTGTGATCAGCAGTCTTACTTACAACTTTATTCTTCAAGCTTATTTTATGACACTATTGCAATGGCTTTTTGGGGGATGGGGCTTATATAGAGATGAGGGCTTTCTAGAATTTTGTTTGCTTCTAAAAGGGGGGCTAATAGGAAGAGGAGGGGCTTAACTGAGAGGGGATTTAAAGAGAGAGATTTATGGTAAGTAAAAATTAGTCAAAAGAATAACATCAGTTTGTAGATCAGAATCTAATAGTTGGTGTTTTCAAAGGCTTTAGTCTGAAAACTCAAATATATGTAGGCATTGCTGGATTTTCATTTTGGCTTAACTGTTCTTCTTGGAGGGATCTCTCCAGGGGCGCAACAACAGCTCCTGCCAGAAGAGGGAATCAGCATCTTCATTAATGGATGTCTCAGTATTTTTTTTTTCTCATTTTGTGACATATCCTTGATAGTTGATAATAACATGGCATCAACTGCCATATCCAAATCTTGTCTTGCCTTTTTCCGCTTCCCCATTTGGTATTTCTAAATTTTTCCCTTTTTACAGGCTCTTCCTTTGGAATAATAAATTCTGTGCTTGGACAAACATCTCTGTCTGTTAATTCTGAACAGAGTTGGTTCCGCGTTGGTTCAAGTAGAAAATCTGCTCTCTGTCTGACGAACCTGACAACCTTGTCATGCATGAATCGAAACGCTGATCAAACATATTCTACATTTGGCCCAAGCTTCTCCGTCGTCTCGAAGGCTCCCAGATCTTTTTTCGTTGTTTTTCATTTTGTCCAAGACATCGTTTCCAAGATTATCTTTTAGATACTTCCTAACCTGCCGATCCTTCGCACCGAACAATCACACTAGCAGACACAACAATCGCCAGTTATAACTCAAGGTCCTTATTTTTTTTCAAAAACTTAACCCTTTCCTAGTAGCTTCTACAGCAACACTCTCTCCACAGACACTAACCAACAATTTTTGCATCCTCGGATTCTCCATAACACAACATTGCGACAGTAATTAGGCAAAACCCCAATATAGTATAGCGTGTTTCCTGGGATGCTCCTGGAGGAAATCGCAGATTCGCTCCTTGGAGGAAAATCATCTGGTGACAGGCTGACTCCACCTGAAACACAAGCAACTCCATCCTTACCATTTTCTACTCAAATCTTCCTCCGTATTAGACCGATTCAGAAATTGTATTCGTGTGCTCTTTCGTCCGATAGCCCCCCTTCTCAGGCAAGGTAGTACTCCACCAAGCATGGGAAGTTCTTAGTTCTTCATCATTGAAAATTTCCAACTTCCATAAATTCCCGATAACTGTCCTACGCAACTCACCATCAGCACAGAGGTTCCTTGTTCAGCAAGTCATGTGCGCTGTGAAGATGACCATTGCATCCGATGCACTGCAGATCTAGGCTAACCCAAGCCTTTCATCATCCATTAGTAAGAACAATTCCTCGGTCCACCCGAATAAAGTAAGACATGCATTCTATCTTTCAGCTGTGCTCGAAATCTCTTCCGTACTGATTTGGACTAAGCTTACCAATGCGCATGTCCGATGAGCGTGCGAGCGGACCGCTCCCAGTTTTCTGCCTAGTGGAAAACAACCTTTAAAGTCCTAAAGTTACACCACTTTAAAAATACTATTGCAACAAAAATGAGATGAACAGTTCTTACCAAAGTTTTGGCCAACCCTCACATCCTTTATGGTTACTTGGCCATTTTTAAACTTTGGGTAGTGGATGGTTACTTGCGAAGAGCCATCATCCAATACTTTGACTTCTCTTCTTAAGTTGTAGTTGAAATGAAGTGCAGCTAAAGGATGTCTGTTGAGCAACAGAATAAAGTGTGACTTACACAAATCTGAATTTTGGATGCAAAAAGCACTTCTATGCACTGTTGACAGCATGCAGTATTATATTGTTTGATAGAGCTTTGTATGTTATATGTAAGAGCTAAGTTTACTTATGCCTTTAGTCCATAGGCATTGCAACATACCAGAAAAAAATGACTAATACACGCAAATTATTTTTCTAGGTCATAACTGATGACCTAGCTCTCCCTTTCTTGATGGTCCTGGGTTTTAATACTGGAAAACTTACCTGCACAACATTCCAACATAGGAGAAACCAAGCATCTTGGGACAGAAATGGTTTAATACCGAGTGGAAACCTTCCAAGCAACTTGTCTGTGCTATATGTTCTCATGCCTGCGACCTTAGGGTACGCTATGGAATACAGGAATCGGATAATCGTTCAGTTATTAAAACTAAGGTTATAAGTTATTTCGAGTCAGAAGTACTGGGAAGATTGAATGAACACATAACTGAGAACAAAAAAACTAAATTTATACGCCTCATTTAAAACAATTTACAAATTTGAGTCTTATCTTGATTACATACAAGATTTCACTGTTAGATGCATATTAGCAAAACTGAGGATCAGCGCTCACAATCTTCAAATTGAAACAGGGCGATTTAGTAAAAACAAAACTCCAAGAGATGAAAGGTGTTGTCCGTACTGTAAGACTTAAGATATTTTCAAAGTTGAGGATGAAGTACATTTCCTCTTAACTTGCCCCCTTTTTAATGAGGAACGGCAAATTTTTTTACAAAAAATCCACAAAACATTTCCAAATACTTCCGTGTTGAACAAATTCAATATGTACCTTTGGTTAATGAGCCAAGAAGATTATATTACAGCAAAGGTTTTAGGAAATTTCTGCAAAAAGTCCTTTGAAAAAGATCAAAATTTTTAAGCGATCCCACAAGCATTTTAGATTAACAGCTAATAATTCTGTAGCTTAGTAGCTTTTGCTGTAAATTTAGCTTTGTATTCGCCGTAGTTGTTTTGTTATTAATGCGTAGTTAAAAATGTAATTGTAAAATTGTAATTCGCTGTAGTACTGTAAGCAGTTAAGGGCCATCTCGACCTAGATACTTGAATTGCAAAAGAAAATAAATGATGCCTGCCGAATACCATTCTGCAACCTTGTTTTGCTGAGAGCAGCAGCCAACTTTTCATATTCATCCGATTCTGTTTAAAAAAATTCAAAACTTTCCCAAACCCATTGGAATATGCAATCAAAATTAAAAAATTTGCTTCATGTTGAATAAAACTTTTGAATAAAAGGATCGTCACCATCTTCATCAACAACCTCACCATCAAAAAATTGCAAATTGAAGAATAGAAGTGTAAAAAAACATACTGAGGAGATTGAGACATTATACATGCAACAGAAGATACAATAGTTGAAATAAATACATTAAATAGACATTTAAATTATAGGGCCTCATGTTGCAAATTTTGAAAATTCTCCTGTTATGTGCTGGTACATTCTTAATGCATAACAGAAATATTTCCTGTGAAAAATCCTAATGAAAATAAATTAAACCCACCTTCCTTCAGCCATGTGCGTGGTGCAATATCTTCATTATGTGCACATTGATTAAATAGTGGGTCACTGAGATCTTTGTGCTTGTTGACAATGTGGCCAAGAAAAGATTTAAACTTTGCAAGGATAAGATTGCCATCACCACTGAACGTTGTTGTCACACTCCAATGGAGGTGGTTTACACATGGCTGAATCCAATCAGTGATGATAACAAAGCCTTTCAATTTTGATATCTTAGATAGTACTTTTATAAGCTCTGGAAGTTAATAAAGGATACACATGTTGAAGAAGAATCAAAAAGCACTATCACAAGGGAATAAGTGTTACCATCAAAAAACTCTTTTAGTAGAAAGAGTTTGATGTCCCTTTACAATGCTTTTGATTGGATCAACCTAGAAAGGTTACAAGCTTGATATTGCTAAAGAGCAGGATCATCAAGAGCCAATGAGAGCCACCCAAATCATGTCTGAGCTGGCCATTTGAAGCTTGTGTAGCTCTGGTGAGGCTGGCTTGCTCAGATGCATCTTTGGTAATACTCAGTGATTCTACTGTTTAGTAAGGCAGCCTAAATTTTGAATTTAAAAAGATACTCACTTTTCTTCAAATGCCAAAGGTCAAAGTAGTGTGTCACAGAGGAAAGATGGTCTTTCATGTGCTTGATTATTGTAGAATGCCTGTCGGAAACAAAAGTAGAAACTCCACTATCTTGATCCATCATAACGGCCATGCTCCTTTTAAAACCTTCATATTCCATCGCAGAACGTTTTTCAACTTCATTTCGCTGTCTGTCAAATCTTCAACACCTCTGCTATGTTTTCCTCCGAATGATGAAAAAAGTGATCCTTTCCAGATGGATTTGAGAAAGGTAATGTCGGCGGGCTCAGAGAAATAAGTTTCTTGCAAAAATATGATGGACTCTTTCCTAGTTTTAAGCCAGTCAATTACATTGGAGCACTTAACAGTTCTTGGTTGGCTGGGCGTCTTCGAGGATGCTGGACAGTTCTTCAGGTGTACTGAGGCTGGGTGGCTCTTCGGGTTTACTGGTTGGCTCTTCGGGTTCACTTGGTGGCTCTTCAAGGCTCGTTTGCTTCATGTCATTCTGCAGTCCTTCTGTCACCAGGGGTTCCGAGGCACTAGCAGGATCAGGTGTGGTGTCCTCTGAAACTGCAGTTGCCTCATCCTCTGTGGCTGAGCTTCCAGCTTCGCTGCCAAATATGTCGAAGGCCATTGTTGTCTCCGTTGGCGTCTCGGGAATGGACTCTGCATCGTCGGTTCCGCTTGGGTCCGGGAAGAATGAGGTATCGCACTGAGCAAGATGGTGCTCAGACGACCCACAACCCTGACAGACACTGCTTTCGGGGCAGTCAGCATTAATATGGCCGACACACCCACAGTTATAGCACCTTTTAGCAGAGCAGTTTGCGGCAAGGTGGGTCCTGCTGTCACATTTACGACACGTCATTGGTTGCCCTTCGTGTCGCACAAGCAAACAGGTAGGACCCAGGTGCACATAACTTGGAATAGGCTCGGTCATGATCATTTTAAGAGTCATGACCCCGTTCAACTTATTTGTACCAGGGTGGGTATTCTCCCTAGCAAACAGAACCCGGCCGAACCGACTGAGCCTCCTCTCTACCACTTCCGGCCTTATCTCTCCTGGCTTGTTAAACACTCTCACCCACGCACAAAACAAAGGCCAAGGAACCTGTCTTTGTCCGCTACTGTGGGGAAGGTGACTTCCAGGTCCCCATTTGGGAGCCTCTGGACGTGAGTGGGCTCCAGGAGGTACGTCTCCAACTTGGCAATGAGGGCCTTGCAGTCAATAGCCCCCTTCCCCGAGTGAACGCAGACAGTTCTTGGTCTCGGCCGTCCGATGTTGTTCATGCGCAGGCCACCAGACCTGCCAACAATAACTTCCTCAACATGGGCCGCTGCTCTTCCAACTGCAGCAGCATAGTTCCGTTTTTGGCTAGCATCATCTGCAACAGATGGGAGAGCTGGCAACCGGCGGCTCAAGACGTCTGTGGCGCTTGAGGGTCTTTGGTATGGGTGGCGATTACCCTGTGGCACTACTGGGAGGCCATTCTTTCTCAACTTTTGCTAGTGTCATACCAGCCTTTCTCTCTCCAGCCCTATGTCGGTCTCGTCCTCAGAGCTTACCACGTCCTCCTCCTCTAAAACTAGATCTTCACACCCGTGGGGCGTAGAGCCCCCGGGAGCAAGCTTCTCGGCCATACTTCAGCTAATGGCCGAGGCCAATAGCCGAAGCACTTTCCCTGCTAGGGTACCTGCGGCAGTGGGCGTGGGTCGTCGTACCGGCAGGTCCTAACAGAGAGATTGTCCCACAAGCAACGCCGAAAACTTACCCTTCACTTGCTGATCTCCTCTGGTCTTTCTCCAACTCCTCTCGCAAAGTTCGCTGCACCACTTGTGGGATGGATCTTAGCCAAAAGGCCGAGAAGCGATACCCAGTCTCATGTCTTCAGTTCAGACTCTCCACGAGTCTGCCTCGTTGCTTGCGGAGCGCTCAGTTTTTTTGGCTGTTGCCTGCCTGCCTGCTCCCTCACTCCAGCAGCAAAGTAATCAATCTGTGGATGTTGAAGAACGTCGTCGAGGTGAGTGAGTTATTGAATGAGTTATTCGGCTTCACATGGCCACTCAGCAGCATGCAGCAGCAGTTGTGACCTGCGACAGCAGGGAAAGGCGCTTTCTTCGAAAAAGTATGGCTTAAGTTCTACAGCGCGCGCTGTTGCTCCGTGTTGTTGTGCTTACTCTTACTATCTATTCATGAACGAGCCTTCCCGTGACCCAAGAGGCAAAAAGACCACTGGACTATCATTGGGAAGAAAATTAAACTTAACTTTCAGCTTCCCTTGAGTCACAGAAGATGCGAGGATGGAAGATGTTCTATGACTGCATTCTGTCACTGACTGATGATATGATTCTAAGAAAGCCGAAACCTTGCATATAGACACTTGTTCATTACTCGAGTGGCAAACCCAAAGAGTTTATATAATTGAAGGAGAGGTTCACCATAGTTGGTCGAACGATATGAGATCAGTGATGGTTTTTTGAACTCCTTGAATCAAAATGCTTTTCTGATTGTACTTTCTTACAAGTCACTTTGGTATCCATTGAAGGCACTTTCACAATTGGCCTGTCATGTAATTATTGGGAATTGAACAATCCCTGAAAGCCCAGCTTATTGAAGCTTACGTCAGGAAAATGAATATTTTGAATTTTATGTTGCAAAAAATTGCAAAAACATTCAAGATTTTTTCCGACATTAAGTAGAATAATCGTCAGAATGGGTATTTTTGGTGGGGGCAAGAACACTTCAAGTGCAGGCAGCTCATCCCCAGTAATGGTCAGCTTGGCTGTAAGTTTGAGTTCTTGACATGGATATCAACAATTATTAGAAGAATTAGGATAAACAATTATTACTCCAACAATTAGAACAAACCATGAAACCATGTAAGGGAAATAAAAATCAAAACTCTGTTTTTCAATCATCTCAGCAAATGGCTGTTAGAATGAATTTAGAAAAGTATTTGATTTGGAATTGTGAATTAGTAGGCCATACAGATTTTCATAGGCCCTACAATCTTCTTTTAATAATACACTAATCCCTGCCCTCCATTTTTGCCTGAATTATTTCTACGTTCACCTTGTGAATTGATTTTGCAAAGTTTCTAATTCTCAAATGCTAACTGACAGTATGAAACTCTGATAATTGCTTCTTGAATTAAGCATTAAATGAATTCGAATTTGAATTGAAGATAGGTTTTTTTGAGATTTGCATCAACCATCTCTGTGATTTTTTATTGACCGATAGATAGAGGTTCACCCTGGGTTAGGGTTTGATAAGCAAGTTAGTAAAGGAAGGAAACTACATTATGTAGTGCAGAGTAAAATATGGCCAGCCCATAAAAACTTATTCATTGAAGTTAATATAGGAAGGTGGGCACCCAGTTGGGAAAATGCTGCTCTGAAAGTTGCAAAGTATGTATATTATTAGCAGCACGTAAAACAGTTTGGAGAGGAAATTTTTTTTCTATATTGAACTTGTATTAGTTTGGCCTTTTGTATCAAATTCTACAAAATAGGCATACTGAAGCCGAAACATTTCAGAAACGATGACTACTGTGTCTGAAATCATTATATTTAAGGCAACATTAATAAGGCAGACAACGAGCCAGGTTAAGGCAGACAAAGGCAAAGCAATCAATAACAAGCATTTGTATGACAATCTACCTCTTTTGTGATATTGTGAGTGATCAAGAAGGCACAACGGGTGGCTTTTTCTGTGGAACTGCTTGTGAGATTCTGCTCAGGTTGGCTGGATTCTTTAGATGATTGTGAGGGGACAAGCGCGAACACAGGACCCCACTACCAGAAATTGTACGGTTGAATTACCCATTTCTGGGGTAATCACAGGGTCACCCCAACTTGACTGCAATGAATGGGCCTCACCCTGGAAGAAACGCCTTCATGATCACGTTGTCTTCCCCGTCAGGTAAGTTTGAACTGCCAGTGTTGCCATTGACGACTTGGCAGTTGCAAAAACAAGCTGACACATGTGGGAAGGCCATATCAGTAGATCTCTGAATAATTCGATTTGTTGATTATTGAGTGAATGTTCAGTCTAACAAGGAACATGATCAAGTAGAGAAATATAAAACTGCTGTACTCACCACCCCTTTCATGAAGAAGAAACTAATCTTGCTTGATAAGTCGTGAGTCAGTGACTCTCTACTAAACAGGCAGGCGAAAAAGCAAGAACACAAGAACAAAGAACACAACACGTTGTAGGCCTCACAGTCTATGTATACTTGATTTACAATCATGAATAAAACAAGGTTTAAATGAATGTCTAGTACAAGGTTTAAACTACTTTAATGCGAAGTAACCAAATACATACAATGTTAGCTCCTAGTTAACCTTGTAGTTAGCCAGTCATATCAATGATATGGACATGAATGAATGCAACTGTGAAAATGTGAAAATCGTTGTTTTCTTGCCAATTGATGAAAAAGGGCTGGGCCACACATGGCTGTAGGCAAGCCTCATGCCAACAAGCAAATTCCAGCAATCAGTTCAATATTTGAGCGTAACAGATGCTTTTTTTTATTTCCTGCCCTCTGATGACACAGTAGGGTCAGGTATAACAATCATGATAATTTAATATCAACGTAACAATTTAAATGGAGACAACTGCCCCTTTGGTGCAGAGGTCCCCCTTGGCTCCGACATTTTACTTGACAATATACTGATTACTTTCACAATGGTACGAAAAGAATTTGGGGTTACAATACAATTTACAGACACTTAATTAAAATACTAGATTATTGACAATGATATGATTAACTGACCATTCAAACATTACAAGCTACCAACAATATAACGCCAGTCGTTTAAGGAAGTTACAAAGGCTACATGAGAAAAATTCATGTTTTTCTTCTTGATTCTAAAGTGAAGTGGTAGATATGTCAAAGAGAATTTATAATAAAATAAAATATAGACTAGAAATGAAACATGTTCTCCGTTACTCCTAGTTTTGTGCTTGCGCACTCATCAGACAGACTATAATGAAGAATATTCCTGCTACCGCGGTATAAATATACAAAAGGTGTGATAAAGTTAGACAAAAGAAATTTTATTAGACACAGGTTAATTTGTTAGGTGGAGTTCTATTCTTTATGAGATAAAACTTGTCTTCGTGTCGGCATTTGGAGATTAATTCTGATCGTTTGTTTAGAAGAATGTTTTTATTTGCTTTGATGATGTATAGTTTCTCTGTTAGGCATAGGTCACACCTTTTTGTAATGTTGTTGTATGGTTTGGCTGAGATGATGATAGCCCATTGTTTGTCATAATCCTTGTTTTTGTCTTTAAGTTCCCAGATGTATTTTGATAGTTCGGTGCTGTTGGCGTATTTTTGGTTGCAGAAAGAGAGTTGGTGTTTTGTGAATCGTTGTTTGAAGGTTGCTTCTGTTAGGCCAATGTAGTTTTTGCTGACAGTGTCTTCGGTTGTAGTGATATGTGCGTTGTAGATGATGCTGGAAGAGAGGCAGTTGTTGTCTAGTGGGCATTGGTCTTTTTTTCAGCAGTTGCATGTTTTCTCGTTGGTAGTGGTGGAATTGGTGTTGATGATTTTCTTGTTGTGTTTGTTGATGATGGTTTGCATATTATACATATAGCTGTAGCTTACTTTCACGTTGTTCTTGTTGAAGATCTGATGGAATTTGTGAATCTTGGGGAAGTGTATGTGTATGAGCTTGAGGAAAGTTCTGCCAATGTTAGTTTGTACATTCTTGCTGTATGGTGGGTTGTACCAGATTATGTTGCGCTGTCTGTTTCTTCTTTTTCGTGTGCATGATGTGTGGTTGTTGTATTTTAGGGTGTCTTGGTATCCACAGGCTTTTAGGGCGTTTTCATAGATGGGCTTTGCTTTGTTGAATTCACTTTCGTTGCATGATATGTCAGTTATTCTACGGTTGATTGTTCCAGGTAAGTGTTTTATGATGTTGGGGGGATGGTTCGACTTTATATTGATGTATAGTGGCTGGTTGTTGGACTCTCTGTATGGACAGTACGATTGATTTGTTAGGTTTAGTGTTATGTTGAGGTAGTTCACAATTTTAAGGTTGGTCTGTATGGTGATGTTGAGGCCGTGAGTCTTGAAAAGTTTTGTAATGTCCTTCCTGATTCTCTCTTCCTGTGGACCAGGAGTGTTCTTAAAGACAGCGAGTCCGTCGTCTCTTCCGTATTTTGCGCCCAGCTTGCTGAGGATGAAAAGAGCTACCAGTTCACAAATTTCCACACCGTGAAAGCTCCCCACAGTAACATGGAACATATGGCTGTCTTTTTTCTTCCATGTATTTCCTTTGCTGAATAGGAGAGATTTGCAGGCATTCATAATGATGGTGGTATCCTTTTCGGTCATTTTGCAGTATTTCTTGGCGAAGGGGATAGAGTCTGTAAGGAGTTTTTCGGTTATTGAGGGGTAGAAGTTTTCAATGTCGAAGATAACAAATTTATGTTGATGATTGTTTGGTAGTTGTTGAACCAGTTGATTACAGACGAAGTGTTTTTCCATTGGTTTGGGGTAGTTTGGTTTCTGATGGTCGTGTTGATTCTGTCAAGGATCTGTTTGCTGATACGGCCTATTTCACTTTTTGCCGGGTTGATTAGTCTGCAGGTGGGGTTGTTTTGGAAGTTTTCTTTATGGTCTTTCAGAGTTATGAATGCTTGTCGTTCTGCCATACGTTCTGTTTGGTCTTGAATGTTGAGTTCAGTGGCAATGTTCCATGCTTTGTTGTTTATTGTGTGGATGGCGCTGTCGTTTGCTTTCTTGTAGGTTGTGGTTATGCTGTTAGTTAGTAGTTTGTCATGTAGTTCACTATCCAGTTTGTAGTAGTTGGTTGTTTTGTCAGCTGGGATGAAGGCTTTCGTGGAGGCGTTGATATTTTTGATGTCTTCGGTAAGCTGGTCTTGAAATTGGTCGTGTGTTTTCCTGCATTGGATGTGCTTGATCATGTTGAGTAAATCAGACTCAAATGCGTCTAGGTCTTCGTTTTGTGGTGGACATTTTCTAGATTTGAATCCGAATGTTTTGTTTTGATCCTCGGTTTGTTGGTCGTCTTGTTGGTGGGTTTGTTGGTCATCAAAGATAATTTATATATTACAGACAGAGAGAAGAAAGGGTAACGGCTAGATTTTGAGGGACAGCAGACCGTTTTGGTAGCTGGAGAGGACATTGTTATGAGCTCAGATCGGGGATTCCTTTGTAAATAAGGCAAGAGAGGACATAATGAACTTTATTCTCTTTCTAACAGAGGCTTTAATAGAAGAAACAACACCTAGAGGGTTGGGGGCCTTCTTTTCAAAGCGGCAATCACATCTGTGCATCCATATGGAATACAGAGTGATTTTTAGTAAGCACTGACAGAGAGTTTTGCCATTCCGCCTTGATGCCCTGAGGAAACTCGAAAAAAAAAATTATGAGGAGGGGAGAACAAAAAATGTGCCGAGCAGCTGTTCGAAAATGGGCTGCAGGGATGCCAAGACTGAAACTGCAATTGGGCAGTCTATGAAAACATATGAAAACATGATTAATGTCTCCATTTTGTGACATTGTTCGCAATTTTCGGAGATATTCAGACCTCAACTTTTTAAGTGACTTGCTGTTTTCAGGACCCTATTATAAATTTTTCATAAGACATCGTTTTCAGGGCTTTGGAAGAAGCGGGAGCGAATGTGCTCCCATGGGGTTTTCCACTGTCGTGGCTTGGGGAGGGCAGCATTTCATGCCAGGGCCGGAGTAGGCTGAGATGAGAATGCTGCCATAAATAGTATTTACACATGTGTCAGCGGCACTTAACGATACAACAACACTTTTAAACAAATTACTCAGAGCGAGAAGACAAGTGAAATGCAGAGATGGGGTTAAGGCATGAGGAAATGAATTGGAGCGGAGAAATTTTGCATTTGGGAAGTACTTGAAAGATTGGAAACCGAATACTGTAGGCAAAATAAACCCAAGGGGAGTCATGATTGGTATCATTAGAGAGTTTACGAAACACGACGCGACAGGTCCAGACGAGCTGGAGGAGTCTAGGAACTAGCGCGGTCTTCTCTTGATTTTCCAATCCAGCGCGTGGAGGCCAATTTCGCAACTCAGATTTTGGAATTTTACGTTGTGAGGAAAACGTGGATATTTTCATCGCAAGTATATGATTAAGACTCATCGATTTTGTTAAATTTGAAGATTTCATTCTTTTTCCAATCTGAGTGATCTATTTTTGTCAGATTTTAAACAATCTTCCACCTTTTATAGGCTCATATACGAAGTGCAGAATGGCTGATCAGGGGCTCAAAGAGATAAAGAACCAAAAGTTGGTGAACATTGTAGTATATTTATCGTCCCAACTGTATAACACCATTAATTTGTGCCATATTTTAAAGCGAACGTTAAACTCACTTCTAGGTCAATAGGCCAGCACCAAATGAATATTATGTGTAATACAAGCTGTTGGAAACGTGTGTTGATTTTTGTTAGCCTTATTTCATACTTTTAACGGTAGAAGGTGTTAATTTATATTCAAAATTTCTTATCTTTTTGTGCAATGCCAAATTAAAAATGGCTACAAAGAATTAAAACACCCCACCTGTTAGGATCCAGAACCTGATCCAGCAAGTTAGGCATCGTGTAGTTGCAGCATTGATTTTTCGGTTACCCTTTTTAGCAACCCCAAGCTTTTGTTGTATGAGACTATACATATAGGAAATTTACATAGCAAAACTCGTATAAGATTGGAGACTTGTAAGAGATCTATTTTTGTCTTAATTAAGCAGAATTAATTTCCGTCTATGAATAAATCCTTATAAGAGCAGAAACAATGTTAATTTCTATATGTAAGAATTGTTATAATTATACAAATTATGATTGTATGCTTGCTTATTAATTATATGCTTTAAGTTCTATAACAGTTTGCTTTGGATTTGGTCAGATAGTGTCTTGTATGAGTTTTTCTCCTATTTTCAAGTTTCTGCACTAATTTGGCCAAAAATGATCATGGACTTGAGCATGACACCACTGCTCTCTGTAGGAAATGATCCTTGCGAGAAGCCTTATCATTCAAATATGCTTGTTACTCGGGAGCATGGCACAGGGTATTATTGGGTAACGTGGCCAATAATTTAAATAGAATTGGCCAACCACATTTATTGGTTAACCAAAGAGCATGATGCACCAGAGCACGAATTGTTCTATTTGAGTTGGAGAAGGTTCCAGAGAAAGGGGGGATGTGGCCAGAGGAAGGCGTGCTAGTGGTATCAGTCCACCAGAACCCACTGAATTAGAGCAAGCCATCCAAGATATAATTGAAAGGGGGACTGAGGCACAGGCTGTAATGTTAAGGGTTGGGGGGAAAGTTGATGAAAAGGAGAAGGAAACTGCTGAATCTATTAGAAAGCGATCCATGGAAAGATTGGCAGAGACAAGAGAGAGGGAGAGTCAGGAAGGAGGAAAGAAAAGAAAAAAGACTGTTTGGGACAAGGACACAGAGGTGATGCATTACATGAGAGAAAAGACTGAGAGAGAGGCTGAACTAAAAAGAGAAGAGTTTGAATTAAGAAGAAGAGAGATTGAGATTAAAGAAAAGGAAATTAAGATAAAAGAGAGGGAAATGGAGAGAGAGTGGGAAATTAAGCATCGGGAGCTAGAGATTAAGGAGAAAAATTATGAGGCAAGGGTAAAGAGAGACACAGAAATGATGGCAATGTTTCAGCAGCAGCAAGGGCAAATGCAACATCAGAACCAGCTGCTGCTTGATGTTGTTAATAAATTGCTGGAAAAATCTTAATATGTTAACAGTCATAACAGCAAATACAAAAATGATTCAATTAAGGTCCCCTTTCTACTATCAACTTTTGAATAAGCCTCTTGTTATAAATTGTTGAATTTTACAAAAACAGATTCCAACTTTTTCAGAAACACATTAGAGCATATATAGTTAAATAACTGTTTACTGTTCTGTCATAGAGTGCCAGCTGTACACTCTTTGATTTATAGATTCTAAGTTGCAATTTAAGTGCATCATGCTCTAGGCTTTATATTAGGCAATGGTCCTTCCCATAAAAATAACATTCAAATTTGTCGTTTTAAGTAATAAAATTTTCTCCACTCCTTTTCTATTTTGTTTTTTTTAATTCCTAAGCAAAAATTGTGATCCCAATGTGATAAAGTTATAGAGGCTTTGTTGTTAGCCACTAAACAGTTCCAGCATCTTTATATTTATTAATACCACAACAGTTATGCAATTGGTTACATCTGTTCTTTTTAACTATAGTTTTACAGTTGATCATATTTAACTGTAAACTGTAGTTAAGTTTGTTTTTAAAATGGTTTCAAATTATCTGTATTTCCTCTTCATTAGCTTCGCAATGATTACATTTTTTGTTGTAGTTATTCCATTTTGCTTTATTAATTGAAGTAACACTCTTTAGTGAACACTTAATTGATTTTTTTTATTAAATGCTGCTGCACATAGACATTTTACTGCATTTTACTGCATCTATTTTCGAAAATGGCACACATCTTTTCCAGTTGAGAAATAATTTTTACCATATTAATGATCCAGCTATTGATGATTAGATTATAAACAATATTGATTTAGCTATTATTTCAAACACTGTTTATTTCTCAATGTGAGAGGATTTCATCAAAAAGCTATATATACTGATTTATTTTGGAAACGGGATCCTGGTTGACCTGCATGTTGGCCTGACGGTGGCATTTGTTTTTTTAACATAAGTATAATTTACACAGGTGTAGATTATTTTTCTCTCTAAGCTTAATTTTGAGCAGCTATCACCAAGGGGGCATTTATAAACCGATGTGGCTAATAAACAGAACATCAAACTATTATAGAGAAGGTTTGTTGAATTCTAATGCAACATGTGTGGCAATATTGAGTGTCGTGTTACTGGGATGCCATAATAACTCTGGCAATGTGGTAATTCTTAAAAAAACTGTTTATTGTGCCTTTCTGGTTTTCAAGTCTGTGGAATCAAGTATATCTACAAGAAATACTCATTTAGTGTTGGGGGCTAAAAAGAATTTTGCAGTGCTGTTGCCATACAAGCAGGTTAAAGCATTTCTTAACAATGCACTGACAGCATAAAATTTCCCAACAGAACTGAGGCCAATCTTGAGATTTTTCTTGAAATCCACAAACTTGAAGGAGTTGATGATGTCTCCAAACACCCACTCAACATTAATTCTGACATGACTCATTGATTGATTAAAAGCAAGCTCGTCAGGTGTGAGAGCTGCTCTTCTTGCAAACGAGCGCTGGAGGTGAACACGATGCGGGTATGCAGGGTCACCATAGATGCAAAGAGTTGCACCATCTGGGGAAAACGAGTGCTGTTCTAATTGCTCCAGTAGACCAGACATTACAAGCAGTCTGCTGTCATGTCTTCTACCTTCAACGGGCCCAAAAAGGTTTGCAATCATACCATTTGGAGCAACAACTGACTGAAACTTGAGTGCATGAACCCTTTTGTGCCCATTGTAGACAGCTCTTTGATTCCTGGTTGGCCTGCATATAGGCCTGACAGTGCCATCAACAAATCCCCAGCAGTTGTCCAATGCAGCACCTTTGTTGTGTATTGCATCAGCAAATGACTGGAGATTCTCTCTTGAGAGCCATGGCTGGTTCAGGTCGTTCAGTAGATTAAAAAACCTGTCATATATATCCTCAACCACCAAGTTGAAGATCATGCATAGTTGCGGAACAGGCCTTCCGAATCTTGGGACTAAATCCGCATACCGGCAGCGATACGTGAAACGCTTCAAGCAGACACAAAGCGCTTCAACGGGGCCAACAATGACACCATTGTAGCATCGATAAACTTCTGGCAGTTGAAAGGGCTTGCACAAGATTGTATATGTCCTGCTTTTTGAAACGCATTTCAACAGAGCACTCCTCTTCGGCCATATCTTCCAAGCTAAAACGTTCATATTTAAAATATGGAAGCTCTAAATGAAGATTAACGTTGTTTGCGTGACCACGATGTAATAAAAGATAGTCCTCGACATCTTCCATATTTTCCTCGAGCACGATGAATAAATTGTTCGCCATTTTTGCAGCTTCGAGTAAACTGAATTTGGCGCCAAACTGCAATGCGTTGTGACAGGCACGTTGTGAATCGTAACAGGAAAAAGGTCAACGCATCGGGATGACTAGATTCTAGACCTTTTCAGCTCGTCTCGATCTGTTTCGTAAACTCTCTATTAATTGACTAAAGGAACTTCAGGTGTAGGGCGTTTGTTTTCAATTGTATGTTAACTACACCTTTGCCACCTTTATCTGCAGGTTGAAACATTGTCTTTCTACTGACTAGCTCATTTTTGCCAGCCCAGATAAATTAAAAAATAGCTTGATTAACTTGTTTTTCTATTGCGGAAGGGAGATGGTAGATTGTTTCTACAAAGAGGAGGCTAGAAAAAGCAATTGTATTGACAATAAGGGTTTTTCCTTTAAACGAAAGTCAAATTTTCAACATGTTTTATCCAACAGCTTTCAGGGGCTGTTTGAGTGCCAAATTTGAGACCCAGTATTTCGAGGGCACTGTCTGTCCATTTTAGTTGGGAAGACGGAGAGGCGGAAATATATGGGGCTTGTTCAACCACTTTCCGCAGGACTTGCCAATATCATAATTCACCTAATTTGTACACTTGGATAGTCGCTATGGTTTCTTTAACAGAAAAGTTATTTCTCAGAAATAAGGTGGTATCATCTGCATACTGAGAAATTTAAACTTTCTTTTGTGAGCCTGGAAGACAGAGACCATCAATTTTCAGTTGCCCAGAGTCTCCGCTACTATGCAATATTATAGCAGGGACAATGGGCAGCTTTGTCTTACCTCACGTTTAAGGGATACTTTCGTAGAAAGGTAGCAGTAGTTGCTAATTTGGCATAAAACACATGAATTTTGGGCCGAAATTCATTTTTTCCAAGACTTTTAGAAGAAAGTCCCAGTCTACACGGTCAAAGGCCTTCTCTTGGTCAACCTTAGTGGCTGTTCAATAATTACATCTCGCTAAATATGGGTTTTTAGAACCACCCAACCCCCTCTCGTCATGCTCCATCAAGGTTTCATGTGAGATCCCCTTGCATGACGTCACTCTAGGCACAGACAACCTCCCCCTCTGCTCTTAACAAAATTCCAGTACATATGTAAATCTAAAAAATTAATGCATGAGTAATGCATTTTTTGGATATATAACAAATTAGCAAAATGTAAGTATCAAGTCAATCGCTTCTTCGGTTTAGATAAAAGTTGATCAATCACTTGTCCAGATTGGTTCTATATCATTAAGGACAGGGGTTCCTTTTTTGGGGACAACCTCTGGAATATCTGATTCCTTGTCAAAATCAACATCACTAATTGCGTGCCATTCAAGCTCTTGGCAATCGGAAAAATTATCCAGAGATCACCATTCTGTAGATGTCAAGGCAATGCTTGGTGCAAAAATTGAGAGAATGAGGAGGGTTAACTGCAAGAAAGACGTAAACATTGTGATTGTTTTCGCAGGCACCTGCAATATACGAAAGCAAACAATTCAAGAAAACCTTGCAGAGGAAATTGTATTAGCCCTTAAAGATGTGAAATCAAAGCTGCCCAAGGCACAGATCGCATTCTCAAGTATTCTCAAAAGGAAGGATGATCTAGACCTTAATGCCAAAGAGATCAAAACTAATCAACTACTAAGAGAAAAACTTCTTAGCGGACTGGATTTCATTAACAATGACAATATTAGGTATGGAAATATTTCATTTGATGGTCTACATGTAAACGAGGGGGTGTTAGAATGCTAGCATCAAATTATAGTAAATATATAAGATATTGCTAGGGACTACAGGGTAATGCTAATTACTTCATTGATATAACAAAAACACACATGAAAGGAATAAAGATATCTAAGCTGAAGGTGTAGTATCACTTAGAAAACATAAGGTAGAAGTAGCTAAATAACTGCACGACTATCAATTAGATATCCTTGGCCTCAATGAACCCAGATTGTCAAAAGACACATGTGACAATGGGATTTCAATAGAGGGATATGATATCTATAGGCATGATAGGGACAGCTCAGGCGGTGGTGTAGCTGTTTATGTAAAAGATACCCTTGCCCATCAAGAGCAGAGCAGACAAGAGATGACATAAAAGACCCAAAACTAGAAATTATAGGTATTGAAATTGTCTCCAAACATGCTAAGAGTTACATCATGCTATGTTGGTATCGTCCGCCTACTGATAATACTGACATTACTACCTTTCAAGCTTTAACCAGAATAATAAAAAAGCTAGATGCAGAAGGCAAACAAATTATTCTCACTGGCGATACCAACTGTGATTATCAAAATCCAAAGACTGTAACACAAGAAAGCTGAAACTTCTTTACTCAGAATTTCAGTTCGAACAGCTGATCACAGATTTTACAAGGGTAGCTACTATAACAAGCTCCAATGGAAAAGAAATACAACCAAAACGTTAATTGATCACTTCTCAACGAACATACCTGATTTTATTTCCTGCTCTGGCGTAATAAAATTTGGCATCACAGACCTTTACATGGTCTTTGGCATCAGAAAAGTTAATGCCAATCTCTAGCTAATAAGAAAACAAATTAAGACTGAATCTCGCAACATGAAAAACTATAACAGGGAAGCCTTTCTTCTCGAAGTATTGTATCGATTGGGAAATGGCTATATACAACGTCTGTGATAACCCTAATATCATGGCAAACAAATTTTGCGAACCTTTCCTCTCCATCGTAGATATGCAAACACCTCTAAAAATACGAAAAAATACATTGAGACATGCACCCTCACCCTTGATAACTCCCGTATCAGAAATATGATACATGAGAGAGACATAACTAAGAAACGTGCCGAAAAAGATCGATCTGGCCTCAGTATAAATACTTAAGAAACAGGGTGACCAGTGAACTCCAAAGAGCTGTCAAAAACAGAGTTTTTTTATTGTGGTGCACAGAGGTAGAACGAAATTCCATTACAGATAAGAATAAGCTCCCCAATTACCACGTTCAAAAAGAAATTAAAGAAATTCCTGCAAAATTAGCATCCTTTCCCGAAGTACGATCCCTAGGAAGACCAGCATTATATATAAATTAATCTTTACTTTTTCTTTTTTAACTTAGTAGCTGATAGGGTTTCTGTGTATAAATATGAACAAATGAATGAAAATGAAATGACAGGAAGTGGCAAGAATCAATCTTTCATTATTTTTAAGTAGGATGATTGAAACGACGAGCAACATGCCTCATCGGTGCATTTCACGATTTGTAAAAAATATTACGATTCCCTGACATGTTTTGCTTTCCATTCCTTTGACTTTGTGACTGTAATTTCCGACGGTTCCTCATTTATAAATTCAGCATCAACTGGATGACCATCAATCACCAATTTTGACCACAATTCGGCCAGAATTTCAGCTGCATATTCAAAGTTTCTAAGTTCCAATTCTTCGTCAATAGTTTTGTTGTTATTATCTTAATGGGTACCAAAATTGTGATGGGAGAGGATAACACCACTGAATTCCTTGCTGAGGTTAGACATTTGTCTCTCAACTCGGTTAAAGGCACTCCTTCCAGGTGCATTGGTGGCAAGGAAGTAAGCAATAAGGTCATGCTCCCAAATATACTCAACATCCGGACCTCTGTCAACTGTAAAAATCATCACTTTACTTTCTTGCGACTGTCAGTTCTGGAAACTTTCGGTGAATTCAGGTAAAGATCGTGCCCTGTTCATGTCACGAAGGTGATTGAGGGCAGAAGAACCGGAATGCTTTGTACTTCTAATGGCGATGTACTAAGGACCAGAATAAGTAACACCGTCATTAATGAGATCCTTACTCATAATGACTTTCATATCTCCAATAACTGAAGGAATCATTGACATTTCATATCATTCGATGTTTGCCAACATCAGGGAAAAGCGAATCAAGCGAAGAATGTATTCAAAAGGTAAGGGAGGTTGAGATTGGGGTCGACGTACCACAACGTGCTTGATTCTGCTCACAGAATTGGGAAATTGGTCACAATTGAAGGTAAGCGCACAAAGCAGATGATTGTGCGACTAGCCACATGGCAACATAGAACCGCAATTTATAAGGCACGTAAGAAGACCATAAGGTATAGCACCAAGTTAGACCTGACAAGGAGAAGAAGGGAAATCATTAAAAGGGCAAATGAAATTCTGAATAACGATCATGAATCATTTGCATTTGCAGACATTAATTGCAATTTGTGCTGGTTTAAGAGGGGAGAAATTGGTATATTTTAATTATGTGGAAGATCTTGAGAGGCTGAGAAACAATGATTTTAGATAGTTTAAACTCGTTTCTTTAAACATGGCTGTCCTTTATCGTTGTTTTTTTTAATTGTTTTTCGAAACCGTAATCTTCAAGGGGGCTTAGAAAATTGTATATTAATGTATTTGCTGCAATTGCTCCATTAAGCTGCCACCTTCCGTTTTATACCTTATTTTGAATCATGATTAAAGATGCCTAGAGACATTTCGATTACAAATTACGAATTTATGCAGTAACATATCTATTTTCAACAGCACGCCCCTTTTTATTAAAACGCGAAGATTCAATCTAAATGACTAAGCCGCTCAGCTTGACTGCTAGGATTAAATATCCAATTGCTAAACCGAAATTGTGCTTCACTCCCACCTTAGTGACCACCTTTTCACGTTTAATTACTTTTTACTTTTACATACTATATGCTTGAGGTAGAGAACCATGAAGAGCCCTCATATATCGCCGGACTGCCAAATTTTCAGTATTCTTTGAACTTAACTGGAGTACCATACTTGAGTGACTATGACGTTGATGAGCATCTGCCTCAAAC
This sequence comes from Rhopilema esculentum, assembly GCF_013076305.1. The sequence continues at coordinate 13,436,476 of NW_027019317.1, forward strand.
TATTGACTCACGCTATTTTACTGTAGCTCAACTTAGTTCCCTTAGATATGATTTTCGTGATCTTTCCATTTTTCATACAAATATAAGGAGTCTTTCTTTTCACCATGATGAACTTATTAATCTATGTGCTTAGGCTAAAATTAATTTTGATATTATAGGAGTTTCTGAGACATGGAATCAAACTCAAAATGAAATTTTAACAAATGTCAGCATGGAAGGATATAATCATTACGACAATAAATCGTCAAGCCAAAATGGAGGTATATGACTTTATGTCAAGAAGTATTTGAATTCTAAACTATGCAATAACCTCAGCTTAAACTGTGATGAATTTGAAGCAGTTTGGGTCGAAATAGATAATAAACTCGGAAATTTTTTTTTATTTTGCTGCATCTATAGACATCTTGGTTCTGACTTTTAACAATTTACCGAATATCTTAAAGGTACTCTTCCAAAACTAATCAATAAAAAGGTATTTATGATGGGCGATTTCAATATAAACCTTTTAAATTTCGATTCTCACGCGCCTGCCAATGATTTTGTCAATACTTTCTTTTTGTACAACTTCTTGCCTTGTATAAATCACCCAACAAGATTTTCCTATAACTCGTCGACAATAATTGATAATCACAAACTTGATGAATTTGGAAATTAAATATAGAAATATTCTCACCCAAATTTCCGACCATTTCCCGCAATTTCTAATTCTTAAAAACGCTAATATGGAATACAACAGATCAGTGACCTATCAACATGACTACTCATTATTTGACAAGAGGTCTTTTATTTCTGACTTAATAAATTAGAATTGAGCTATATTAATAATGATACCGATATTAATGGAAACTATAACAAATTCTCTCAAGACATAAATATGCTTGTTGAAAAACATTTACCAGTTAAAAAGTGCACAAAAAAGAATCAAAGATGAAAGCAAAACCTTGGATCAACAGCAAAATACAAAAAATGATGTGATCACATGTTTAGAAAAATGAAAAGAAATAGATCGGATCTTCAACTCTACAGAAAATTCAGAAATCGGGTAACAAATGAGATAAAGAAAAGCAAGCTAAACTATTTCCATGACTATTTCTCTACGAATTATTAAAATATGAAAAACTGCGGGTAAGCATAAAATCAATTATCTCTAACAAAGGCTCTGTCCCTGCAAGTATTTGGAAAATCAAGGATAAAGAAGAAATAATTTCAGACACAACTAAAATTTCTAATACCTTTAACAAGTACTTTGTCAATGTTGCTGAGAATATTACCAAAACTTTGCCAAAAATATATGAGTCACCTATTGATTATTTTGATAATAAAAACTTAAATTCAATCTTGCTCTCTCCAGTCGACCATATTGAAGTTGAGAATGAAATTTCTAGATTGGACTCATCAAAGTCTTCTGGGCCCCACAGTATCCCGATCAATCTATTGAAAATTCTAGGATCCTATATTTCGAATTCCTTAGACACACTCATCAATCAGTCGTTTTTCAACAGAATTTCTTCCAAATAAATTAAAAGTAGCCAAAGTAATTCCTGTCTTTAAAAACGGGGACACCAAAACTAAGTCAAACTATAGGCCTATATCGCTGTTGCCAGCAAATTATATGAAAAATTAATGTACAGGCGACTCTATTTGTTTATTACTCATAACAAAGTAATCTACTCCTTACAATTTGGTTTTCAGGAAAATCATTCAATTGACCATGCTTTTATTAGTATAAATGAAGCAATAAGAAATACTCTTGACATTAGGAAATATGGATGTGGAATATTTATCGACCTGCAAAAAGCCTTTGATACTGTTAACCATGATATTTTGATTAACAAACTTGAACATTATGGTATCAGTGGAGAGGCCCTGTCTTGGTTTCGGTCCTACTATTCAGAAAGACATCAATTTGATCAGTCAATGGCGTAAATTCTGAATTACTAAAAATCACATGCGGTGTGCCACAGGGATCTGTACTAGGACCGTTGTTTCTTTTAATTTTTATCAATGACTTACGAAATGTCTCAAGAAAAACTGGACAGTTGTCCACTTGAGCAGTTGTAAATAGTCCTTTTCTCAAACTAGGTCGGCAAACGCCGTTTTTGTGGTAAGTGTCACAAATCTTGTTACCGACGTCAGTTGAGATACTTAAAACTCGATCATATGATATTGACAGTCCAGACTCATGAAGTATTTCAATTAGTTCACCTTTTTTGAGTTTGTGCGGGCATTTTCAATCCCAAATATATAGGGAATGGTGTTTCTTGTGCTCTTGATTGGCGTCGATATTCTGCTTTGCTACTTCGCATCCGTTTTGTGCTGTTGTACTTTATCAATTGTGCTAAATTAAGTGCAACTGAATGTTCTTAGTCATTTTCTGAAGTCCTACCTGTCACCTTTGGGCCTTCCATAAGCATTTCTAGCAAAAGAACTAATAATTTTGGCACAGTCTCTACTTCTGCCATTCCTTGAAATGTCCCATCGAAAGGGGGAGTTTTGGCAAAAACCTTTTTGCAAATCTTCATCGTCTTCATCGTCACGAGAACAGGCTTCAGAAATAGCATCACCTATCTTGTCAGTTGGACCCAAAATTATCTTGCTTCCATTGTTGCTTGTAGAGGCTCCAAGATATGGCAAGTGTTTTAAAAGACTTGTAGAATGTCCTCTGATGTTAGGTTCCTCCACATGAGCAGTGTATATTTTGACTAGATCTGACAATACGAAGAATGAGGTTATTCCTTCATCAACCATGCATCGATTTCCAATAATTGCCACAAGCTCGGATAGTGCTATAGATTCTGGTGATGTATCTACTGTACCATCTTGATCGCTCCAAGACACATTGCTTCTTGCAGCTCTTTCTCTGTTGTACAGATTAGCAAGGCATTGTGAATGATTTTTTGCTTCCATTGCAATCATATCTCCCGCACTAAATTTTGCGGAAGCTCTTTATCATTTAAAAACAAAGCTACATCTCTCACACGCCTGTCCACTTGAAATGTAGAGACTTGGTGCAACGTCTTCCCATCAAACCTATTACAAAAAAAGCAAATATAAGGTTGTATTTGACCTTTGTGCACTTCAACAGATGACCTTTCTCCTGTATATCATTCTGAGATTTGTTGGCATCTTTGCTTTTCCTTTTCTTGCTCTTAAGGCGCTCCAGTTTCATTGAATTATATTTGTTTCTACATGATTTATGCCACTTTTCATTTTGACGTTCAAATATCGCTTGTATGCCATCACCTTCATCAAATTCTTCAATTCTTACAGATCTTGGCAGCCCACCTAGCTCATAGAACTGGAACAGATCCTCACATATGCTTTGATATCCGGCTCCACTGTCTGACTTCTTTGGATTATTTCTGGGATTGGACAAAGACTCTGCAGAATCCTTCTAACAAATTATGCATGCACTCCAAGTAAATTGTGCTCTTTCTACCTAATCTTTTTTCCAATTAAGGTTTCTAACGGTGGTGAAAGTTTTCTTACTCATATTTCAAAGCTAAAATCATCCTGACAAGAACTGAAAGAAAGCATGATTAATTTAGGCTTAAATCCAGAACGAGGCTGCTCTCCTAACTTAATTTGGACTTTATGCTCTTACACTACTGAAGCATTTATTGGATGAATTTAAGATTTTTTCTACTTACATCTATTTCATAGTATTGAATTGTCTGTATTCACCTTTTTTCTAATATCTTTTTTGTACAATCAATAAAAGCGGTATACGTAAAAAGGAACTGAGGACTAGTACTCCTATATGAAAATAGCATTGGGGCGGTGCTTCAGAATAAGTACACTTGGATCTCATTCACTAAATAATATTGTGCCTCTCTTTACCATGTCTCAAGTTAAAGACCCTGTGCACCCCATGACCCTTTGCGGACTCGCAGTAAAGTTTGAGATTTTCATACTGTACGAAAATGATTTCGAGAGGCTAAGGCCTAGGCATTAATTCACATTGTAATAATGGACACGCAAGGAAAGAAAGCGAAGAAGCGCCCAAAGAGAAAGGAGCCTCTTAAGATGGTATATTTCTTAGAATCAACTTTCGATATCTGGAATAAGGCGAAGAAAAATTATTCACGTCCTGAGCACACTTTGAGCAGTGACAAATTTGCGAAGTTCTTGCTGAGATGCTTCAGTGAGGGTAGTGAGATGGGGTTAGACTCTAGTTTTTGGGCGGAAAGAATTGATAAGGAGCACTGCCATGGCAAAACGGAGAAAGTAAAGTCAGTTTGGTCACCTTCAGAACCCCAATACACAGCACAATTATGCCATCAAGGCAGTGGGTAAGTTTGAATTTTTTTCCTTACCAGCGACAGCACGATGCATTTTCCAATAACATACTATTACTTTGTATTGTTGCATAATGCGTTTTTATGAGACATTTTGACGGTGAAAACAGGCCTCAAGCCAAAGGGTTTGCAAGAGTATCCCAGACTTTTGAGGTTCCAATTGCAAACGCTTTAATCAGACGCTTCAAAAGTGAGCTGGCAAAAGATTTCAACACAAATATTCACAGCATTTGAATCCCAATAGTAGCAATAGTTAGTTGTGTATAGTGTAAAAGCATTACAGTTTTGGATTTTTTATACAATATGATATGGCCCCTTAATGTTGATAAACGAGGCTTAATTTTGTAGCATTTTATATTGCTCATCATCTGCAAATAGGTATATTACAAATTGGTTTTAAGGAGTGAGGGTTTCAAACTCTTTCAGGAGCAGTGCAAACAAATACAACGAGGGTACAATCAGTAAAAGGGACACTTCATTTGAGAGCTTTGATGTTCTTGGTGACTGCCAAACTATGATATCTATTAATTTCCTTCTTTTTTGTTTCAGTATACCGTGCATTGAAAATTTTCATGTCATCAAAAATTTTTGTAGTTATAGGCTTTAGAGAAAACTTTCGTTGAAAAAATGCATATTTCAAAATGAGAGGATGGCTCATGTCTGACAGGATCACAAGTTCTTGTGAATGTGGAAGTGATAACTTTCATTCGTGTTTTTGGTTGTTGAGATTCTTTTTGAAAAAGGACCCTTATGTGCCAATGATAATCATATTCAAGTTATATGAACCCATTTTAATGGACAAATTTTCATTTGGAACTTAAAACCTTAATCAATTCAATTCCAGTTTATTACTTATGAAAAAACTTGACGAGAAATAGTCACACACTACTCCTCAAAAGCAACATAAGCTAAAACAATGTAGTCACCATCCTGGGGATTCTTCTATTCTGTGCTATTTCACAAGTCAACGCATTTCTTTGTCAAAAGTAATAGACAAAGACAAACTACACAATAGAGCTCCTAATCTCCTGTTGAATTTAATATGTAAATGGCGCATGGATGATGTTTCAGGAAGATTTGGAAACAGGCAATCTCATTGGCTAATTGTCAACACTGCTGCCTTTTATTGTTTTTGAGACAGCAACTCAAACTTAAGGGCAACAGCTGCCCTTCTGCAAATTCTAAATCCCAACTGCAAATTATCTTGCTAATGTGTAAACTTAAGCTCTAATGCTAGCTGTTTTGTCTCCTAAATTGTCTCACCCATAAATTGTGCTGAAAATGCCCCCAATCACTCTTTATGGGATGTCACAATATGTAGTTCATGGTTCAATTTACCTTGCTGAATGATTTGAGTTTTTTTAGTAAAATTGATGTTTTTTTATTAAAATTGATTAAAATTATTAAAAAGATTATTAAGATTGATGTTAGGATTTACAATTTTCTGCATTAGCAAAAACTGCTGCAAGTCTGAATTTTTTGTCTTTTGACTCTATTTTAGAATCAACGCCATCAATACAAAAAAACGAAGGAGGCAACAACTGAACTTCAGTGCTATTGGACTAGAGAATGAATTTTTCCCTCATGAGGTCACACAATCTGCTGCAGAAAAAACTATGTTGGGGGGTACTTTTTCAAGACTGAAAAGCCTCAATGAAAACCATTGATGGGGATCCATTTAGTGATTCAGACTCAAACACAGATGATGAAGATTCATATAGTAGCTCCAGTGCAAGCTTAGATTCCAGTGATAATGGAAGCAGTGACTCAAGTACAGATTCAAGTACAGATGAATGGTGAATAAGATGACAGTTCTTTTTAACTTTTCTGGATGAGTTACATTTCAAACCTATAGTAGCAAGTATTCTTTCATTTTTCAAATTTTAATGGATTGTTTCACTTTCCATATATAAAACTAACTTTTTAAGGAATTAATACCACATTTGAAATTGAGACTAAATGTTATTCTGAAATAAATATGCAACAGGTTTTGTGCATGTTAACTCCACAAATTTCTTATCAGCGAAGAATTCTTTTTCAGCCAAGATTAATGATTTAATGAAAATCCTTTTGAAATGATCCTTACAGTAGGCAAAAAATGCTGATTACAAAATGATACTTGTTGTGTTGTGTAAAGCAAATTGTTATTGCTAATTTGTTTCTTTTAGTGCCACCTTGACATCAGCAAAGGAAACATCAATATTCATTGCCCAATTTAGTAGTGAAGATGATGAAGGACTGGACAAAGAAGAGGTAGATGAAATCCATCACACTGCATCATCCTAGAAATTTAGACAGTGGAGATCAGAGTCTGTTAGGCCCAGTTTAGACAACGCATTTGTGTCGCAATTATGTCGAGTCAAATTTAATAAATCAGTTAAATTCATGATAAATACGACGTCTAAATTTAATTTAATCACGAAAAATTTAAGCGTCTTGTAGCCGAATGTAAAAAAGCTGCACTGGTGATGAAAACCTCTTCAGAAATAAAGAGGTTTCAGGACAATAAGGGCTATGGAAAATGGTTTAACTGCCTCCTGCCTTTGATCCAAACACGAGCTTCGTGTCAGCCAGAGCAGGCTATGGACCCCACATCGGTGCTAAAACGAAATGAAAAACGCCATATTCATGAAATCAGTGAATCAAGCTCTCCAGGCTCCAGTGAAGGAAACACAGACTCAAATGTAAGACGAGTGTAAGTCAAAGGGTGTAAATGAAACAGATTTGTTTGTGCCTATCAATGGAGGGAAACGAAGGAAAGCCAAAATGACACCAATGATGGATTCTTTGAAAGAGGTATTAGGCCAAGTAACAGAAGCCATGAAGGTTGACCCAACTGATAGGTTGTTGAGATATTTTGAAGAGGAAAACCACCGTGCTAGACAGCATGAAATTAGGCTTTTTTCCATGTTACTTGGTGGACAACCCAATCAACAAGCTGGTCCAAGTCATTACCAAACAAGGGAGCAAGGACACAGTAATTTTTCTCATTTTCCATTATGGAATTTTGTTCCCCAAGAACAAGACCAAGAAAAAGGCCAAACTTATGAACAATTATTTTAATAACAACTTTTACTTATTACATTACTTATTAATTAATTACTCTTTCCAGTTTTTTTGTCTTTAAAAGCAACTGATAAATAATTTCTTTTCTTAATGTAAAATGAATAAAAAAAATTAAAAAGTGCTTTCAAGTGCAAAAGAGAATTTGAAAAATTTTGTCAACTAGCATGAACATACAACATTGAAGTTAAAAAATCTTAGTTGCTTAATCTTGTAGTTTTTTCAAAAGTTTTATCCTTCCTTCTGAAATATTTATGAATTGTATATTCATCTGATACCTGTTTTTTTATTGAAGAATTTGTCTTTTAATGCATCACGAACTCTTTCTGCCCCTTTATTTGTGTCACAAAGTCGCTGACATTCATTCATGTGCAACGTATCCCTTACCAAATTACTTGGCCTTCTCTGATTTGTTTTGTGGTCACATGTCAGATTCCAAATGCGCAAATTTATATCTCCTTTTCTTATACAAATGTTGTGGAGCACTACACAAGCAAGAGCCTTGGCTTTCATTGTATCTGTTGGGCTTTCACATTTCTTGTACAATAGACCCCTTGCTAATGTTTACATTTGAAAGCGAGGCAAAACATGCGCGCGCATGCTGTGAGGCAAAACACCTGATGTTGTTTGTTTGAGGAAAGGAAACCATCGCTACGTATCGCAGTTGATCTGATTTCGTTTTGTGTTCTATAAAGTTTTATTCAAAAATGGTTAGAAGTTGCTGTGCTGTGGGATGTGCTAACCGTCAAGAGGGTGAAAAGAAGAATTTAACCTTTTATCGCATTCCAAAAGGGCGAACACCGATCGAAAAACGACGGCGACAAGATTGGTTGAGAGCGATTAGGAGGGATGACTGGAGGACTTGGAGTGATGAAAAGATTTCGAAAGCGTTTATCTGTGCGTAACATTTTATTTCAGGTGAGTTTCTGAATTTTTGGCGTTTTCGATCATCTTTTTATGCATAAATTCTGTAAAATAGCTGCTTCGTCGTTGTGAGAACAAACAGTTCATTTGTTCTACATATTTTCATACATAAAGATCAATAAATAATACAAAGTCATTTGGAAGTGATTCTCTTTATGGAAGGAAAAACTTCTACTGGCACTGCAGTGACCATACCAATAGTTAGCACACATATGTTTGGTATTTTTTAAACCTTTTTTCAAATGGCATAAATCTTATTTTGGACTTTCAGGGAAAAGGAGTGACAACCCTGATGACCCAAACTGGATTCCAACAATTTTACAGCATTCTACTGCCAAAGAGATTGCTAGAGTAGAAAATAAAATTGAAAAGAAAGCCAGGTATGAGGCGCTAAGGAAAAAGAGAGTAGGTGCTCAGGCTCAATGGATGGTCACAAATAAAACCAACACAGAGGCCACACATTCTTCAAGTCCTTAAAGAGATCACAGTCCTTAAAGATAAAATATCTTTGCTAGGTAAGGAGTTGAGGGCCAAGAATGCTGAGCTTTATAAACTAATTGAGGAAAACCGAAAGCTTAAAATGAGAAAATTTTCATTTGAGTCTCTCAAGGGATCAAAGGAAAAACTTAATTTTTATACAGGTATCCCAGCACTATCTCTTTTTCTTTGGATTCTGGACGTTATTAAAGGAAAAATCAAAAGATGTAGTGCAAATTTGCCCGTAGAGGATCACCTTTTGATAGTTTTAATGAAGTTGAGGTTGGGTTTGCTTAACAAGGACCTAGCATACAGATGAAGAAACTGTTATTTCAAAAATTTATCGTGTTTGGCTGCCAGGATTATCAAAATGCCTCAAGAATTTGATTGTGTGGCCAAGCAAAATGGAAATCATGCAGAATTTACCCAATTCCTTTAGAAGGAAATATCGTGACTGCATTTGCATTATTGATTGCAGTGAGGTATTTATTGAAAGGCCAAAGAATCTGACTGCTAGAGCCCAGACTTGGTCAAATTACAAAAACAACAATACAATTAAATACCTAATTGGAATCAGTCCTGCTGGTGCAGTCACATTTCTTTCTGAAGGATGGGGGGAAAGAGTTTCTGACAAACAAATAACCCTAGACAGTGGATTTTTAAGTAAAGTTCACAGTGGTGACTGCATTTTGGCTGACAGAGGGTTCTTGATAGAAGATGATTTGCATAAAAAAGGAGCATACCTCAAAATTCCAAAATTCACAAAAGGAAAAAAACAGCTACCAGCAACAGATGTTCAGACATGCCGCCAGTTGTCAAATGTCAGGATTCATGTTGAGCGAGTAATTGGGCAGTTAAAGAAATTCAGAATCCTACAGAGTACCATTCCTATATCCCAGGTGGACCTATTAAATGACGTTATGGTAGTTGTAGCAGCAATAGTAAATTTAAATAAAAGTGTTGTCAAGATGTATTAAGTAATGTCAGCACATGTTTTTTCCAAGATATGATCTAGAAAAATTCGGCAAGGATTAACTCACAGTTTCTTTATCAGGGATGCGATCAGTAGGAAGTTTTACCCAGTAGGAAATTGAAAACCAATAAAATAAGATTTAAACTTTCATTTAAACTCGACTAAGATACACTTCTCTTGCTATCTGCTAGGTTTTGTATGGTATAAAAAAATTTGACAGTGATTTTATCCAGGTTACGCATTTTGTAAGATGCTTACATGATTTGATCAATCAAAATCAGTTAAAAATTTGAAACTTAAAAACCTTCACAATTAACTTGAGCATAATCATGATTGAAGCAAAAAGAAATTTGTTAAAAACATATAGACCTCAAACCTGCTATAAATCATCAATTCTAACATTGACTTAACAAGTAAGCTTAAGGATTAGGATTCTACAAAAGAAAATTAGAAATTGAAAATCTGACTCTGAAAATAAATGCAAAATATTTTCACTCAAGCTTTATTTGATACTATAAGTAAGTTTTTAACAATGAAGATATCAGCTTTTCCATTTTTTATTGTAAATTCATGCACAGTTTTGACAAACCCATCCATTGCGTGGGGCTCTTTTCATATTTACACAGCTGTAATGATATCTTCCTTTTTCACATGACTGATTTTTGCATGTTATCATATTACCAAATTCTGGTCCTCTACATATACAGAAAAGTTTTCGATCATGTTTGTGTCCTGTGTCTAGTTTTCTTGATACTACTTCTGGCAATATAGCATGTAGAAATTTATTAAATAGAGTGTTTTTGAGTTCTTCCATAAAGTTTTTGTTTTTCATAGTTAAACACAGCATGGCCTCATCCACCCCTGCAGAGAAAACATAAAAATATCCAAATTCAACACCAGCTAGCTCCATCTGTAATTGAATTTGATAGTAGTAGCGATGATTTTCCCTCATTTTGTACTCAGGATCAATAGGAAACTTATTATCTTCAGCCCATCCTTCAAAGCTGTCCTTATAATTGTAAGGGCATTTTATTTCCAGCACTCCCCTTCCATGACAATCACAGCTCACAATTCCATCAGGAGAAGCACCTAAATATGGTATTTCAGCATTAATCAACAGTCCAGCTTGCTCAACTTTGAAATTTGTATGCTTCATACCTTCCTCTTTTTTCAAATTTTTCTCGTGCAACAGGTTCCATCTGCTTTCCATGGGCTGTGTATTTTGAGGAGAAGCCTGGCCTGTATTGCATAATCGTTTCAATAAGGGATTGACTGTCCCTCATTCTGGCAACATTCTTCACTGTTGAGCCTGTTATTCTTCCAGCTCTATGCAACATCCATTCTTTATTTGCACTCTGATCTTTGGTTTTCCAAAAAAGATTGTCAAAGATTGTGAAAGGACTTCTGAAAGTTCCTTTCACGATATTCAGTATACAACTTCCTTCCATGCACTTGTAGGTCCTCATCTGTCATATTAATAGCTGTAGGGTCAAAAAGACTTGTTAGTGGTTCCGGTAATGTGTAAGCACTGTTTTCTATATCGGTGTCTGTTTCACTACCAGAACCAGATATCATTTGTGCATCTTTTTCAAAAGACTGAGCCTCATTGTCCAGAATGTCATACAATGGCAAACTAGTAAACACAGCTGCTTTCGGGTATATTTTATGAAGTTTTTTTAGCATATGCACAGAAATAGCATCTTCTCCAACTGTTGGGTCCAAACAGCTATAGCTCTTGTATTCTGTAATATTTGTCTGAGGCTTTGGCAATGTCTTCTTTCTTGGTTGGCTAAAGTCAATAGAATTGAGAGGAGCAGGTATGACATGTTTCTTTGAAGATTTCCACGCACATAACAGGCTTGTTGACGCTGTTGGCTGGTTCAAACAGAAATGGGCTGCAGCTTCAAGTTTAAACAAAAGAGCAGCTATATGACTGCAAGCTGATCCTAGCCCAGGCATACATGTGCAATTTGCTGTTAAGATCCAGCCATGCAACTTGTTTAGACAAACCCAGACATTGTACATTGATGTCTTTTTGCCTTGTCTCTGGCTAGGTAATACCTAAAATAAAAGCCATTCCATAATGGGTGATGTGCACCAAACAGTTTCAAGATATCAAAGAACAAATGTATCTTTAAACAGGAGTTTAAGACTAGTATTAATAGCAAACTTGAAAATGCAGATTTGTGTATTTCTTTACAGAAGATGTTTACAAAGTTTGGTTTTTGTGTGTTTTATAATTAAGTGGTTTATAATCATTTATTGCAATCCTTTATAGATTCGCTGCACATAGACCTACCAATAGTTTTAATTTCCTAATCATTAATTATCATAGTAAACAAGCTGAGAAAATTGAAATAAGAACATACCTCAGATTTAATGAAACAGAACTCTGAAGCATCTGATATTTTGTGGTAAAAACAGTCATGTACATGTTTGCACACAAAGTAGTCATAGGCTTCAAGTGATTTGTAGGCTTTCATGGACTCTTTGCTGAAGTTGCTGGGTGTATCAATTAGGTACTCAGTAACATCTCTCCAAGAGAGCTCCGGTAGGTTAGCGATATCATTGCTCCATTCACTTTGAAGTGTGTATGGATCTGGAATTGCTTTGCCGCTGCTGAGAGTTAGTTTCGCTCTGTAATTAGCCTTCTCAGTTGCATCTAAACTTTCGTAATAATTCGAAGTCATTTTCATTCGATATCGAATTTCTTCTTAAACTTCAAAGATGCTGTATCAATTTATAGGATTGAGACCGCATGGTACCTAGTGGAAACAGCCGGCAAACACTGCGTGGATAGGGAAAACAGCTGTCCTATACAACGCGGACGCCATGCTTCAATTTTTTGCAGCACAGGTTGCGCACGCATTTTGTTTACATCTTTGTTCTATGTCACGGTGCAAGGGGTCTATACTCTCCAACGACCCTTCAGCTTACCAAAAGCCCCCTCTGTCACAATACGAGCTCTGCTGAGACGGTAATTAAAATATTTCTGCTGAGGTGTGAGAACAGCCTGAGAATAAGGTTTCATTAACCAAATATGGAAAGGAAATGCACCATCTCCAAGAAGAATAGGAGGGATGTATACATCCCCTTCTCTGTGTGCCACATTTTGGAATTTATCTGAAAGAAGTTCTTTGTAAACATCTGTTGAATGAAAAACAAGCGAGTCATGTGAATTACCCACAGCTATCCCAAGTTATTCGGTATTTTGCATCTACAATGGCCATCAAAACAATAGAGTAAAAATTTTTGTAACTGTGGAATTCTTTTGCTGCCAAAGCACCTCCAGGTGGACAGCGTATTGAGATATGACAGCCATCAATGGCCCCATATGCACAAGGAAATTGCCACTCCTCATCCATTAATTCCATTTCCTTTCTTAACTCCTCATTGTTGGTTGGAAAAAGACTCAGCACTTCCTCTTCCCAGAAAACATTAACAATTACTTGGCATACCTCTATCACAATCAGGCAAATCATCGCTTCACCAAGGCCTGCCATCTCCGCTATTGTATAATAGTAGTCCATTCCTTCCATTCCTTTTTCAATCTGTAATCCATTCCTTTTTCAAAACATTATAAATTCTGTCAAGAATGAATAAGAATGTATTCTTGGTGACGCGAAATGTCTTTTTAAACCGGTCCTCTGAGTATGTTTCCCATACTAGTTTCCACCATCCTTCATTTCTCTGAAAACGTCGAGCAGATCGTGGTCGCGGTATATTTTCAATTTCTCTGTTCCATTCAAAAAGTATAGAACCGCCAGCAATAATTTGTATAGTTTCATTAAATAAATGCGTCTCTGAATCAAATTCGTTAGCACAGCAAACTGGGTCGCGTGCCATCTTCGTCTGTTCTCGAGAATCTTGGTGCAAAGCAATATTTTACGTCTTCTATCCATGGGAGCCATTTTGTTTTACTGAAAGGGGTGGAATATACACCGTGGTACTTCATGTATACCGCACTGAATGCTAATGAAGTGCGGCGCAAATGCGACGCATAAATTGGAGTCGCTCTTGTGTCGATGTTGTGTTAGATTTAAGATAATTGGATTTACCTTGATTGAAATGCGACCTCTCAACTCGGCCTTAGCTGGTTTGACTGATCTTGACTTGAACAGGACATTTATTTTCAAAAGTTGCGACAAAGCTAACTCAATGGACCTTGAAGAAAACCTTGATGACCAAATCCCACAAATTCAAGCTTCTGCAATTGCAAATGCCACTGAAATAAAAAAGAAAGTGTTGCGACAGATGCGTTGACCATGCTTTTTCCAGTGGATGGTGTTGGTGAGGCTTACAAGCTAAGCCAACAGCAGAGAGTATTTGTATCTGTGCAAAAACTCAAAGTTCTGAAAGGTAGCAAATGCCTTCATGTTCTGGATAATGGATCTGTCTGCCATGGAGTTTTAGATTATCCATTGAAATCGAAAGGAAGCATTGTACAATTAAGATGGTGCTGTCCTTACAAACACAGTGGCTTATGGGTATCTTCAGAAGTCATTGGAACATCCCACAATCAAGATATTTATTTAAATGACTTGCTGATTGGGGCTTGTGGGCACGATTCTGTCTCTATGTTGCCATGGATCTTTTAACAAATTTAATTATAGACATGGAGGTTCTTGATAAACGAGAGACTGGTGGGGCCTCTACAAATATGGAAAGAGAAGGCTCAACTCACATTTTGCTGCGCTTGATGAAGCAAATTGACATTGAAGAGATTGCTACAGATGCTTCCAGTTCTTTGATGAGGAGAATTTCAGACCTCAAAGGTATAATCTCAAACACACTAATATTCTCAAAATGTCATAGCAAAGATTTCCACCTCATCAGTTTACATTTTACCCAAAGCTTTATAAAAATTTATTTTGACAGTTAACAATTCATGCTAGTGTAAACTTGAAAATTGATGAAAATTGTTTTTAAGGTATCAGATATTACAGTGCTGAAATTGCCTTAATGATTTGTTTAATTTTTGCCTTTATTCTTGATAAAGGTATTTAAGTGTACATATATCACTATTTTTCAGCAATTAATCTGGAGCTTAAGAACATGGCCCATGCATTGGATGTTTGGCACATGTCCAAGAGGCTGACAAAAAAGCTACATAGTCTTGTAGATGGAAACAACAAGGAAGGAAAGGAGCTAAAACCCTGGATTGAAGGTATAATCAACCATTTCTGGCATTAAAGAATGAAGAATGGAATGAAGGGGGATGAAGAAAAGTTAAAAGATTCATGGCTTGGTATTCTCCATCATGTTTGTGATGAACATGAATGGGCAGATTCATAGTGTAATCATGGACCCCTTCAGTCTGCTGAGCCTAAACAGTATTTAAAGAAAGATTCAGCGGTGATGGAGAAATTGAGATCAGTGGTTCTTGATGCAAAAATCTTAAATAAACTCAAATATTACACTAAATTTCGGCATACAGGATTTATTGAGAATTTTAATAGTATGCTTAAAAGTTGAGCCTGTCAAAGAACAGAAGAATATTCATATGTTTCATATTGCCTGGCTAAGATTGTTGTTGATCTTCAAAATCACACTGGCACTGTACATGTGAGACTTGCAAGAGTTTCTGGAGATCAAAAGCTAATTTCAAGGAACCTGGACCTAGTTGTAAAGCCTCCTCCAACCAGCAACCTTATCCAAGAGAGGAAATCACGCACAGAAACAAAGAAATAAAACTTTCAATTTAGCTCTAAAAGTCACTATAAAATGTAAAATTTAACATTTCAATAACAAAGTTAGTTATTTTTAAACCCCATATACTGCCCATCGGGTGATGGGTAAGCTTCTCTAATTATCTTTACCACACATGATGGTAGAATCCTTCGATTGTCTCTGCCTAGTCTGCCATACTTCCACAATGTGAACTGCCTATATGCAGCCTTCCTGAATGAATCCATAGAAAAATCCATAGGGTCTGCCCGAATATCACATCTTGCAGCAATATTAAGCTGTAGGACATCTCTGTCCAGACAGAGCTTTCGAAACATTCTGTAGGAAGTCACACAGACTTTCCTTTCACAACACTTGTTTTCATCTAGATGCCCAGTGTCAACACAAATCCCACATCTAAACCAAATTTGCAAATTTGGTCTTTAAATTGGCTCCTCTGGGCGCTGTATGGTATCTATCAGGTCCTGCACATACTCTAAGCTTCCCTCTCCACTGACAGTAAATTCAATAGTGAGCTGTTTAAGTGTTTCAAGTGTTAGGTCATTGATTATATTCTAAAAATAAAAAAGAACACATTTAGTGCAAACATTTTGTCTGTTTTCTTTGCTCTGATGAAGCCACATATGCCAGGGCAAATATTAGCTTTAACTTATTTACCTGTTGTTGTTGATTATTCTGAGTGCGTTGTGGTTTTTCTTATTTACTACCCTTAGAGCAAAACTTTGTTATCTAGCCTTTACTAATAATACTAGGTTCTTTGAAAGTCAGGTTTTTTTCTTGTTTATTTGTACTTGAATAAAAAACATCGAGCCTGAAGTTTTTCTGGAACAAAAAGTTCCTGCTCTTCAAGGACCTGCTCCTGGGTCACAAGCAGATTTTTTTTAAAATAAATATTGGTAATCTCAATGTTGGCCTATATGATGTTGTGATTTGTTTATAAAAATTTTTGTTACTATTTCATATGAAATAAAAAAAATGCTAGTTTACATTTTTGTGATATTCACCTGCACGCTCAACCTTGCAAGCTCTAATTCCTGCTCTATGGAAAAGATTTCCTCCTGAATTACAACGTCATGATTTACAACATTAAATAACTGTGCATCTCAAAAGAAGAATGTTTTTTGATACATTTGAAATATGAAAACAAGGGCAGTGGGAGCTTGGGTGAATGATTAACTTGTATGCTGATTTGAAAGGAACTTTTGAAATGCCAGGGCTATGAGAATAATTTTGTTTAGGATTCTGTTCATCTGGAAGGCTTTGCTATGAGTCACTAGCAAGGTCCCTTTCACGTTCACATCAATTCGATTGTCCATGAAAAATGCGTAAGTACAGAGAAAAGGTAGGCTTAGTCCAAATTTCATTTGGACTTTTGGGAGCTGGGATAAGTTTCCTTATATTGTAGTTTAGGGGAAATCGAAGATTAAAAATAGTATGGCTTTTTACTACTGGACAACTTACCCAAGTTGGCTTTTTACAACTTTTTACAATTTGACCATGATGAACCACCTTTAATCATGTTTCAAACACGGCATTACAAAGTCTGTAGCAGGACTGTAAGCATAAATTGGGTTTGACTAAAATGTTAGAAATTTTACAATCTTAATGTTACTAACTAATATACTTTCTATGAGGCAGTCTAATTTGGACAAAAAGAAGAAGAGTTAATTCACCTTTCCGTTTGAGCACCACTTCACAACTGTGCCTCGACACTTTTTGCCACACATGCACTGTTCACTACATTTTAAATTTTCGTCTTTGCAAGGACAGCCTGGCCTTTTTCCTGAGCGTTTTGAGCATGTGCCCTTGCAAAAACAAATAGGCCCCTGAAATCATAAAGAAATAAATGCTCGTTCATACAACAAATTTAGAATGCCAGATAAAGTATGAATGCTCAATAGCAGTTTTCAGTAACAATATCACGAATATCAAGTAACAATAAAGGCAGGTAACAAAGATCAAACTTTCAAACCTCCAAATCGTGCTGCTCGCTTCTTACACTTTCAAGTGTGAAGTCATCAGTGATGTCTATGACTTCGGTTTCCTCGTGAAGAGGGGAACCATAAAAGTTTGCGGCCATGTTATTACCATGTTTCACTATCATTACACAGTTTTGTGCTGTGTTTACATTTTGATGTGTTGAGCGCTCACAAAGGTTCATGGGGAGCACAGGGTCTTTAATATCCTTTCCATGAAAGAGTAAAAAAATCCACGAATGGGGACTGGGTACTAGTACCCCTTTCTAAAAATAGAACAGGGAGCATGTTTGAGAATTTTTCAATTTTGATCGTGCAGACACATGAAATTATCTGTAACTACCAATTTCCTGTTGCTGTGTGTTTCTGGACGATAGATAAACGTTGAATCTTCTTAAGAGGACTGGGCATGAGAACCCCCATCTAAAAAAGGGGATGGAGGCAATTTTCAGGATGAGTCCAACTCTCATCTTTTTCAGCGTGACAAAGTGTCTATGTCTGCCAAATTTCATGCTTTTATCACAATTTGCACGGTGCATTGTATCACCTGCTGCACTATATAATTTTGATAGAGTTGCCATATCTACCAGATTCTTCGATCAATGACCTCATAACCCAGTGGCCAACCACCTTCATCGGCATGGTACCTTCGTGTTGCGGGTATCATTGTTTGTGTAGCCTCCACTAGATGATTTGCCTTGCAAGGCTAAAGGCTATCATCCACCCCTGCCATTCGTGTTACTCCCACTAAACAGACTAAAGAGTTCCATCTATCCTGGTTTTCAAATCCGAGATTTTCCTTCTCCTTCAACAACTACTGGCAACATTCACAAGCTTGTTATACCCTGAGCAGTGGTTATTTAAGTCAGCAGATTCTCGCCTTTCGCCCCTTCTCCTGTTGGTTCTAAACAGTTCTGTAACAAGAAGGCCAGGAGTTGGACTTGGACTACCAGAGGCTATATTTTCCACATGCCATCAGGATATATTTTATAGGTTTTAGGGCGGGGGTCGGCAAACTTTATAAAACAGGGGGCCAAAGTTGATTTCTGGAATGCATACCAGGGCTGCAACTCAAAATACAGTATAATTTTAATATATACCAATTCTACCTAACTGCTAATCTAATCAATAAAATTGTATTTATCGGTAATATTTCTGTAACGTGGAAGCTGTACGTAGATACAAACATAGATGTGAAGTACATGTTCACTGGTCAGTATATTACAAGAAGCTAATGTGCAAGTTGGTGCTGCATGTCCTTGTGGAACTTCTCAATATTTGGCAGAATTGTTGCTGATCAAGGTGCTGATCAATCATTCGAGATCGCATTCGAGATTGCAGTCAACTCTTCGCATACTTCATATTTGAGAAGAGACTTTCGCAAAGGTAAGTACTTCCAAACATGCAACACATCTTCCTGGCATGCTGCACTGAACCTGGATATGAATCATCATCCACCATGGAGATACTCCATATAAAACGGGATTATATGAGTTTCCTTTTATTTCTGTTTCAATTCACTGGTACCCTGCAGCTCGATCAACTCCATTTGAAGATGAAAAGTGAACTAAGTTCCTTTGATTCAGCTGAGTTTTCCAAAATGTAGCATAAGAAGGAACATGACAACATACTCATACACGATATTCACAAATTGACCATGGCCTTGAAGCTTCTTGCTCAGCTTGTTCGAGTGACTAGTAATGACAATGGGAATGCTAATCTGAATCTGAGCTGACACTTGTGCATTGGGCCAAATTATTTACAGGTTAACAGGGGCCTTCCGGGCCACACAAAAGTACTGCATGTCGCCTGCGGGCCGCAGGTTGCCAAACCCTGTTTTAGGGGCTCGTCTCCTGCAATCATCCTGGCATTAGTAGTCCTTTAGAACCTTATTATTATTATTATTATTATTATTATTCAACTCTTCTCATGGTGTTGATGGTATACCAGTGTTTTGTCTATGATCAGGCAACCTTCGTGGCTTAAGATAATAGATCTTTAGATCCATGCAAACCAGTCTTTCTTTTCCAGCTCTCTATTTCGTCCTATTTGCTGTAATCCAAAACTTTTCTCATTATTCTAGCAGTGCCCAACAAACAAGCTTTTTGCAGAGGATCTAAACCACATTTAAAGTCGATCTTTTCAAGATACTTTGCAACATTATTCGTGACTATTCCTAGCGCACCAATGACAATTGGTATTATGTATACTTTTGTTATTTCTCTGTTCCAAACCTTCAAAAGTTCATACTTCAGATCTGTAAAGTGCTCAAATATTTCCTTCTCCTTCTTTTCAACTCTTGTGTCAAAAGGACATGCCACATCAATAATATAGCATGTTCTTCCTTTCATATCCAGTAGGACTAGATCAGGCTTGTTATGGTCAATTCTTATTTCTGTTTGAATGGAAAAGTCCCATAATAGTTTGACCTCTTTGTTTTCTAAGACCGCCATTTCTTTATCTACGAAATGTTCGTAGCTCTTTGCAGTGGTGAGAAATCCATATTTTTGGCACATCTGCCAGTGAAGGATAGTATATTTTTGGCACATCTCGTGTTCTGCGTAGTTTCTCTTTAATATTTTTGGGATTCTCATTTTCAGACATAATATCTTCATTCACCACCTCTTGTAGTAACATCTCTTCGCTTTCATTAATATAGAATCCCAGACTCGTCTTCTCAAGCATCACACATTCTTCAACACTTATTAGTCCTCATCCGCCTTTCTTGCGTTTCAAATAGGTCCTGTCTACATCTCCTTGAGGGTGCATGCTTCTATATATTGTTAGCAATTTACGGGTTTTTCTATCCATGTGTTGTAATTCTGCTTTTCGCCAGTCTACTAATCCAGCTCCATATCTAATTATAGAAACTGCCCTGGAATTTATCGCTTGGATCATATTCCCTGCATTAAGACTCGACTTTAAAATCTTCCTAATACGTCTAAAATACTTTGACAATATTTCTTTCATTTCCGTATTCTTTGTTATATCGCATTGGATTATACCTAAATATTTGTACTCATCATTGCTCTCTAATGTCTTAATTGTCTCTCCCGAAGGTAAGTCTATTCCATTACTGTCCACAACTCTACCACGTTTCATTTCTAACATTGCACATTTGGAGATTCCAAACTCCATACCAATGTCCTTTTTGTATATCTGGGTTGTTTCAACTAGTGAGTCCAATTCATTCAAACTCTTTCCATATAGTTTTAAATCGTCCATAAACAGGAGATGATTTAGTTTTCC
This sequence comes from Rhopilema esculentum, assembly GCF_013076305.1. Next base: position 13,457,124 of record NW_027019317.1, read on the forward strand.
CCTGTTTCAGCCTAACGTATATCGAGCCTTCATTTTTTTCAGGACCATGGATAATGGAATCATAGCCCATACAAAAAGAAGAGGCGAGAGACTATCTCCTTGGAAGATTCCTCTCTTTATCTTGACCTCATCGAGCATTTCTCCTTCCGATGTCAATTCGACAGTCCAAGATCTCATCAACTTTCTTATCAAGTTGTGAATGTTATCTGCTACATTAAACATGGTCAAGCATGCAAGTATCCAGGAGTGGGGAACCATATCATAAGCCTTTCTATAGTCAATCCAAGCAACACACAAGTTTGTTAATCTTCTTCTGCAATTCTTCATGACCATTTTATCAATCATTAGTTGGTCTTTGGTTCCTCTGCTTTGTTTCCTGCATCCCTTTTGTTCTTCTGGCAATAACTTTTCATTTTCGAGATGGTGATATAATGATTCACTAACAATGCCCGCCAATATCTTCCACATAAGTGGTAGACATGTTATGGGTCTAAAATTGGTAACGTCACTTCCTTTCTTCACGTCTTTGAGAATTAGGCATGTCCTTCCTCTGGTCATCCATGTCGGCATTTCGCCTGTGCTTATACACTCATTAAGCTGTGCTGCTATTAACTGGTGTAACTTAGTAAAACCTTTAAGCCAATAACCATGTACTTTGTCAGGCCCGCAAGCTTTCCATTTTGGAACCCTTCGAAGTTGTAGCTGCAGACTGTGCAACGTAACTTTTACATCACTCTGCTTTGCTACATTCTCTACCTGTTTTTCGACCTCCTTTATCCAACTCGCATCACTGTTATGCACTACATCTTTCGACCAAATGTCACTCCAGAATGCCTTACTCTGATCCGCGTCAGGTTTTATGTCATTTTCCCTTTCAACTCCTTCTATCTTTTTAAATAGCAGCCTTTGGTTGGTTTGGAACAGTGTATTTTGTATGTATTCGTTGTTTTGTTCTTCATATTTCTTAATCTTGGCATTTTTTGCCTTTATTCTCTGCTTAAGCTCCTCTATAACTGTTGTAACTCCTTTATTCCAAACATGGTATTTTCTCTCAAGATGATCTTTCAAACCTTCTGATTTCAGTTTCCCCTCTTTAATATTATTATTATTATTATTATTATCAAATTTCAGGCCAATCACTTTAGAATCTGTGCCCTTAAAAATATTCACTTCTTGCTTACGTGACTCCCTCTTCACTTTTTTGAAACACAATGGCTTCATCGAGCACCAAATCCAAAAAGGCTTCACCTCAAAAGTATCAGGTACATTAGAGCACACAGCAATGATGAGCCATTTAATAAATAAAGCTCGCATTAAGCAACGATCTTTAGTGGTATCTTTGCTGGATCTCCAAAACGCCTTTGGCGAAGTTCACCACAAGCTGATACCAGCTATTCTTGCTTATCATCATATACCTTCGGAAATTCAATCATTGATCTCAAGCTTATATCTAGATTTTAAGACCTGTATCATAACTGATAAATTCCAAACCCCTGCAATTCCCGTTCGCTGCGGTGTATTGCAAGGTGACTGCCTCAGCCCCCTTCTTTTCAACCTTTGCTTCAACACGTTCATACAATACATCAAATCAGATCAATATAAGCAGCTTGGTTTCTCCCCCCATGATGGTAATGACCGCATGTTTCAGCCAGTACACTGGTTTCAGTTTGCTGATGATACTGCTGTTGTTACCAGTGGAGAAAAGGAGAACCAACTCTTATTAAACTGCTTTACCAGATGGTGCCAATGGGCAAACTTTATTGTCAGGGTTGACAAATGTGTTACCTTTGGTGTCAAGAAACACTCTACGCGATCCCTCCAATTTCAACCGAAACTTTTCATTTGTAACCAAATAGTGCCTGCTGTCAAAAATGGCGATTCCTTTAAGTATCTTGGTCGTTTCTTTGATTTTGAAATGAGTAACCAAGATCATAAATCTAATCTCGTTTTTTTTTCTCTACTCTTATGAAGGATATTGACGACTTACCTCTCCATCCTAAAAACAAACTGCTATTATACCATCGTTATATTCTGTCAAAAGTTTCATGGCATTTCACTGTTGCAGATCTACCAAAGACCTGGGTTGTCCAAAACCTAGACAATCTTGTTTCCAATTACATTCGCCAGTGGCTTGATCTTCCTGTTTCTGCAACATTGAGTGGAATAATCCTCTCAAAAAATCAGTTTGGCCTAAATCTACAACTGCCTTCTATCAAATTTACGCAATGCCAAACTGTCTGTCGCAATGCCCTAAAATCTTCTCCTAATATTGACATTCAAACCCTATGGAAAAACACCAGTCATGGCACGAACCTACAGTATGACATCTATCGTAATACTAAAGAGGTATTAAAGGCTGTCAAATCAGACAACAAAGAACGTCTCTCCCAAAACTTACCATCTCAGGGAGCTACAATTACCTTCCTACTGAAACATTCACTGGAAAAGCTGAACGGTATTTGGTCAAGTACACAGAGCAATTTGCCTAGTAACATCTTTAACTTTACCATCAAGTATATTAACAACACTCTTCCAACTCGTAAAAATCTGCTGAAATGGAACCTTAGTCAAACATCTGATTGTGAATTCTGTCTTCTTCCAGAAACGCTTCTACACGTTGTTGCTGGATGCAAAGTGTACCTTGACCAAGGCCGCTATACTTGGCGTCATAACTCTGCATTAGACTTTCTAGCCACTTCCTTCCAAGCAATAAATGGGTCTTCTCTCTACGCAGATTTACCAGGCTTTCTTTCCCCTTCTATCATAACTGGAGATCAACTACGCCTTGACTTTTTTTCAAAACTTAGGAAAACTGTCTGTACGTTTTAGAGCTAACCATAGGCTTTGAAACAAATCTCAACTGCAATGCTGTCAGAAAGTCAGAGAAATATGCCACCCTCGTATCTGACTTAAAACGTCAGTTTAAGTTAGTCTCGTTTGTCAATCTTTCCATCAGTTCACTTGGTATTTTTGGCGACTCCTGCAGCTCATTCATCGACATGTGTGACTCTTTGTCCATTGTTCATCAACAGAAACGCTACATCATCTCCAAACTTACAAGCATCTCCATTCGCACCACATACTATATATTCTGCTGTAGAAACAAAACTTGGACTAATCCAGAGCTACTCCCCTTTTAACATTTTTTTTTCTTTTCTCATTACTATGATGTAATAGTTTTTATTTTGTAAACACAGGCTAGCCAGTTACAAATTACCTTGTAATAGTGAGATTTGTAATTGTAGTTTTAACAGGAATTCAAAATGAAAAGTTTCCATTATTATTCAAGCTTTGTTAGACAATGGCTCGAGCTGCCAATAAGTGCTTCACTAAGTAGCCTCGTCATTCCAAAATCGAAGTTTGGCATCAATCTCATTGTCGCGGAAAGCAGGGAGTTTGCCGCGCAAACGCCTTTCCCACGGTTTACTTGCGTAATTAACCAGCGTGTTATTAATCAAGGTCGTGTTTTCAGTAGTCTTACTATTTCTTTTGTCTCATAATAGATCTACATAGGTTTAATCGTTAACACATTTATTGTTGGTAATATCTTTTGTATTTGCCGCTTGGTTAATTGACATGGAACATCTACACATATCTTTTGTAATTATATTTTCTAAAGGGACCAATAACTAAAAACTAATGGCTTATGGTTGAATGAGGTCAGAGTGTGTGTTGGAAATGAGTGTGTAATGTATACCACATATTCTTACTAATAAAATGATAAAATACAAAATGTTGTATTGATTGTTGATTGCCTTACTGCAACACACTTTGTTGATTTGTTCGGACTGTTACGATACAGTGGAGGCACCGCCCGGATAGTGTGTTGGAGTAAGTTTTGTTTGTGGAAAATATGTCGGTGATAGATAGGAGAAAGAACGTTCGATTGGCGCATAGAGAATTTGCATTGCAAATCATAGAGGACGGTAATGGAAACGACGTGAGTGAAACAGATTTAAGAATGATTCAGTCACAGCTGAAGGAAAAGCAGAAGAAGCTTGATAAATTGGACGACGAGATATTGGGGTTAATAAGTGAGGAAGGAGAAGCCGATGATTGTGTAAAGGAAGGCAAAGAAGCGGGACAGTTTAGATCAAAAGTTCAGGCTGCTATAATACAAATCCAAGGTCGATTGGATGATAAGTTACAACGCAGTGGTTCCATTGACAGTCTAAGTTCTACAGCCACTTTCAATACTAGAAAGGTACGGGCAAGGTTACCTAAATTGGAGATGCGAAAATTCAGCGGTAAACCGTATGATTGGCAGGAGTTTTGGGACGCATTTCCCTCGTCAGTTCACGAAAATGAGGAACTATGTCAAGTGGACAAATTTACCTATTTACGCTATCTGTTAGACGAGCCTGTGAAAAAGGTTATTGCTGGGTTTTCCTTAACTGAAGCTAATTATGAAGCTGCAGTAGATTTATTGAAACAAAGGTTCGCAAAGCCAGTAGTGATAAAAAGATCGCATATCAATGAGCTAATGAATTTGCAACCTGTTTATAAAGAGCGCGATTTGGATCGTCTTAGACATTTCTACGATATGGCTGAGACACATTTTCGAGGGCTGCACTCTATGATGGTAGATGAGACCACGTATTCTTGTGTTGTCGTTCCATTGCTGCTCGACAAATTGCCAGAAGCGGTTCGATTGAGTATGTTGCGAGCGGTGAAGGGCTCTGAAGATTTACCCATTTCGTCTTTTTTGGAAGTGTTGAGAAACGAGCTTGAAGTACGAGAGTCGCACGTTTCAATCTTGAAGCTAAACCTTGCTGGTTCGTCTGGAATGCAGTCAATGATTGCTAGTGGAAAAGGCAAAGATTGGGTGAGAACATCGAGTGCCTTGCACAGCGTTGCAAAGGACCATCGATGCGCCTTTTGTTTAAAATTTCATGAAGAAATTGATTGTCAGAATGTAAAGGACTTTAGTGAACGTAAAAATATTGTGAAAAAGTATGGTCGTTGCTTTCTTTGTTTAGCAAAGGGTCATTTATCCTTCAAATGTAGAAACAATATTTCATGCAATATTTGTAAGGGTAGACACCATAGTGCCTTATGTGAACAAGGTAATGCTAATTCTACTGCGTGTAAGGATGTCGGAAAGGCAAACACGAATACTTGCGTAGAGAGTGTTGAATGTGGGGGGAGGGTAGCTCTCCAAACCGCGCAAGGTTATGTTAATGGAACGAGGAAAGTGAAAGTGCGAGTACTTTTTGATGGGGGAAGTCACAGGTCCTTTGTTACCTCCAATGTTGTGAACAAAGCAGGCATTTTTCCTTCTCGTAAGGAGAATTTGCGTATATGTAGATTTGGTGAGACTAATGTAGATGTTTCTGCAAAGGATATTGTTCAAATCACTTTGTCGTCTGTAGATAAGAAGTAAAACATCCCATTTGAAGCTTGTGTTGTAGATTCCATCTCACAGCTGGAAAACCAACATTTAGAGATCGTAAAGAAGGATTTTGCTCATCTGAAGGACATTTGGTTTTCAGACGTTGATTCCAAAGAAGAGCAACTAAGCATACAAATTCTGATCGGTGCAGATTACATGTGGCGGTTTATGGAGGACGAAACGAGAAAAGGAGGTGTGAACGAGCCGGTCGCCGTACGAACAAGGTTGGGTTGGGTTCTTTCAGGACCAGTTAAAGGTGAGATGGTTGATGTTACTTCTGTCAGCAATGTTAATATCAATTTTGTATCGGATAAGGAAACTAATGTGTTTAATGATAAGGCCAGTTTACAGGATCAGATCCACAAACTATGGGATTTAGATTCTGTTGGAGTACGGCCTACAACGGATGTTCATGAAGATATTGTGGATAATATCGAATTTACAGGCGAGCGTTACTCGACTAAATTGCCATGGAAGGAAGCCCATAAACCCCTTCCAACTAATTACGGTGTCAGTGTAGCGAGATTAAAGGGGCAATTATCTAAACTCAAGAAAAGCCCTGAAGTATTGCAAGAGTATGACAATATTATTAAGGACCAGCTTGAGAGGGGGATTATAGAGAAGGTTGTAGGTTTAGATAATTCTAGCAATGTTCATTATTTACCACATCATGCTGTTATAAGGGAGGAGGCAGAGACCACCAAATTGCGTATTGTTTACGATGCATCGTGTAGAGAAAAACACAATGGTACTTCTTTAAATGATTGTTTACACGTAGGCCCGTCCTTGAATCCGTTGCTTTTTGATCTTCTTGTCTCTTGGAGACATCACCAAGTCGCCTTAGTCGCGGATATTGAGAAAGCCTTTTTAAACATAGAAGTGCATCCTGAAGACAGGAATTGTTTACGTTTTTTTGTGGCTTAATGACATAAATTCCCAGTCGCCATCTATTGAGACGTATCGTTTTAATAGAGTAGTTTTTGGAGTAAATTCATCTCCATTTTTACTCAATGCTGTTTTACGTCATCATATTGACAAATATATAGAGGTCGATCCGCAATTTGTATCACATGTAAGAAATGAATTTTACGTAGATGACCTAGCATCAGGAGCTAAGAATGTAACAGCAGCGCTGGAATTGTATTATAAGGTTAAGAACAGGATGGCTGAAGGAGGTTTTCATTTACGCAAATGGAAAACTAATGAACCCGAAGTCGCGAAGGTTATTGAATCTGAGGCTATTCAGGAGTTGAATTTTAAGACAAAAGAATGCGACAATTCGTATGCGAAAACCATCTTGAATGAGGGAAAGGATATTGATTCCTCATGTAAAGTTTTAGGGATTCATTGGAATCAACGTGAAGATACCTTGCTATTCGAATTTTCGAAAATTGCATCCGAACTACTGGGTAAGAAAGTAACGAAGCGTGAAATATTAAGTTTTCTTGCTAAAACTTTTGACCCGTTAGGAGTTCTTTCGCCTATTCTGATTAATGGGAAATTTCTTTTTCAGGAATTGTGTGTCGAAAATATTGGGTGGGATGACGACTTACCCCCTGATAAATTAGAGCGTTGGAATAATTGGTTAAGTTCATTAATTAATGTGGGCTCTATTGTTATTCCCAGATGTTTGTATGGGAAGAATGCCGAGAAAATTTTGCATTGTTCCCTACATGGTTTTGCTGATGCGTCTTTAAAGGGTTATTGTGCTACCGTGTATTTTGTTTATGAAGCTAAGGAAGGAGTTTTCAGTCAGCTAGTATGTTCAAAAACCAGAGTAGCACCATTGAAAGCTCTTTCTATCCCGCGTTTAGAATTAATGTCTGCTAGAATTCTTGCAACACTAATGAAAACTGTTTCCTCAGCCTTAAGTAGTTACTGTTATATAGAGAAAAGGTATTTTTGGCTTGACAGTAAAACTGCATTGTTTTGGATAAATAACAGAAATGAATGGAAACAGTTTGTGCAACACAGAGTGAATGAAATTTTAAGGTTATCTTCAAGTGAAGAGTGGAGACATTGTCCCGGTAAAGATAATCCAGCAGATTTAGGATCGCGTGGGGTTTATGCTGATACTTTGAAGGATAGTGAGTTATGGTGGTATGGTCCAGACTGGTTATGTCAGGATAAGTCTTGTTGGCCGTCAAATATTGATTTAGGTAGACCTTCTGAAGTAGATGTGGAACGTAAGAAGGTTGTCAATTCCATGTTGATTAGAGAGGAGAGTTCTAAGGATATTGATCAACTCATTGACATTAATAAGTACAGTTCGTTTGATAAGCTTGTACGCGTTACTGCATATGTCTGCCGATTCATAAATAATCTTAAAGCTAAAATGAACAAACAGGAAAAATTAATTGGATCTGTAACTGTAGCAGAAATCTTGTCTGCGGAAAGGTTGTGGATTATCAATGCGCAGGCAGTCTTGAAACAAGATCCAAAATTTGAATTGCTTAAGAAACAGCTACGCATTGAAGAGCAGAGTGGTATTTTAAGATGTGTAGGTAGACTATCAAACTCTGATATGGAATTTGAGAGCAAATTTCCTATAATATTGCCAAAGAACCATCATTTCACGGAACTCGTTGTTTTACATGTCCATGCGTTAATGGGGCATGAGGGTCTTCGTATCATTTTAACGGAATTAAGATCTCGGTTTTGGATTACTAAGGGGAGGCAATTCATTAAGAAGCTTATCAAGCCTTGTATAATCTGTAAGAAATTGGAGGGTAAGGCTTATAAGGCACCCCCTATGGCACCGTTACCAAATTTTAGAGTACAGGAGTTGCCGCCTTTCAGCAAAGTAGGTGTTGATTTTGCTGGACCGTTGTATGTCAAGGGGTTAAAGGGTAAAACACATAAAACGTATATCACCCTTTTTTCATGCTGTGTAACACGTGCTTTACATTTAGAATTGGTGGAAGACCTTACAGCTCAGTCTTTCTTAAGATGCTTAAGACGATTTACTGCTCGAAGAGGTACGCCAGAGTTAATCGTATCCGACAACGCAAAAACTTTTAAGGCAGCAGCCAAGTCTATCAATCGTATATTCAGAAATAAAGATATGCAGCGGGAGTTGGAGTCAAGAAGAATAGAATGGAAATTTAATCTAGAAAGAAGTCCGTGGTGGGGTGGCATGTTTGAACGGATGGTTGGTTTAGTTAAACGTACACTTAGAAAAATTCTTGGCAATGCTCTTTTGAATAAGGATGAAATGCATACTGTTTTAGTAGAAGTGGAAGGAATTTTGAATTCTCGACCACTGACGTACATATACGAGGATGATTTTAATGTTGACATACTAACACCGTCTCATTTAATGTTTGGTAGGAGATTATCACCTCTTGCAGATCATATAGAATTTAATTATTCTGAGGATGAAACTTCGCATAGTAAACGATTCCTTTATCTAGTTAGGAAATTACAATATTTTTGGAAGAGATGGAGAACCGAATATTTGAGGGAACTACGTGAAAAGCATAATGCTGCTGGAGCCGACAATTGTGACATTCATAAAGGAGGCATAGTATTGATAGAGGATGAAAATGTCAAAAGAAGGGCTGCAGCTGCCGACGCGCTATGGCGGACCCGTCTTGTTTTTGACTCGGAGTGAGTCAAGGGGGGAGAGTGTCGCGGAAAGCAGGGAGTTTGCAGCGCAAACGCCTTTCCCACGGTTTACTTGCGTAATTAACCAGCGTGTTATTAATCAAGGTCGTGTTTTCAGTATTCTTACTATTTCTTTTGTCTCGTAATAGATCTACATAGGTTTAATCGTTAACACATTTATTGTTGGTAATATCTTTTGTATTTGCCGCTTGGTTAATTGACATGGAACATTTACACATATCTTTTGTAATTATATTTTCTAAAGGGACCGATAACTAAAAACTAATGGCTTATGGTTGAATGAGGTCAGAGTGTGTGTTGGAAATGAGCGTGTAATGTATACCACATATTCTTACTAATAAAATGATAAAATACAAGATGTTGTATTGATTGTTGATTGCCTTACTGCAACACACTTTGTTGATTTGTTCGGACTGTTACGATACTCATTCTTCCATCTACCAAGTTCTTACAATGCCAAACAGTTATCCGCAACTCTTTAAGACTGTCCCCAAACCAAGAGATTCACTCTTTATGGAAAGACTCTAGCACTGGTACAAACATACAATATGACGTTTATCGCAACACCAAACAAGTTCTCAAATCCATCCAAAGTGATCACGAAAACCGCATTGAAAACGTTCTTACATCTCAAGGATTTATGATCTCGTGCATCTTAAAATTTGCTTCTAAGGGAACTAATCAACTTTGGTCTAGTGTCCAGCAAAAGTTACCAAAAAACATTTACAACTTACCATCAAATTCCTAAACAACACTCTTGCCACTAGGAAAAACCTCTGCAAATGGTCAATTACTCAGTCATCTGCCTGCTCTTTCTGTCTCCAATCAGAATCATTACAGCACATAGTCTCTAGCTGCAAGAATTATCTTGAACATGGTAGGTATACCTGGAGACATGATTCTGTACTTCTATATTTGGCTAAAACCCTTTCAACACCTAGAAACAGCTCACTTTACGCCGACCTGCCTTCATTTCTATCACCTTCTTTAATCACAGGCGACTCCTATCGACCAGATCTTGTCTTCGTAACTTAAGATTGAATCCTTTACATGCTAGAGCTTACTGTTGGGTTTGAAAGCAACATCGACGAAAACAGTACTCGAAAAGCTAGGAAATATAGCGATCTTATTAAGGAACTGAGCCCTGCCTATAAACGTGTTACCTTTGTTAACCTTTCTATTAGTGCCCTTGGCATTCTGGGAACCTCATCTACCTCTCTCTCTGACATGCTACACCAACTTAATTTTGACTCAAATCAAACTAAATCCATCTTGATGAAACTCATGAACATTTCTTTCCGCTGCACCTACTATATCTTCTGTCGTCGAAACAAACCATGGCTAAGGCTGGAACAAATTGACTTTTAAATATTGTAATGCAGATAAGCCAATTATATGATGCCTGTAAAAGCAAGTCGTATAATTGTAAATTTAAAATGTATTCAATGAAAATGAGATGTTTAAAAAAAAAATTATTATTCATCTCAGAACGATGGCGTGCAGACGTTACTGCACACGGCTCTTGTTTGAACGTCAAAATTTAAGTCTGGAAATTGTAGTTATGCCATACTTTTGAGATTCATAACGTTGCTGATCGTCCTTGTTTCACTTCGATCATGTTTCGATGCACTTTGCTTATGTTCCTGTCTATATTCGTGGTTTGTGCAACTTGTGGCAAAGATTTTGTATCGTTAGGCCGCCATACTTGGCGCTGTAGAAAACGTGTCGACAACAATGGTGTTGGCCCCAACGGAGCAATTAACATGCCTTTGATCGGCAATGGAATTGAACCTCCTGCTAACAGTCAAGTGAAATGCTGTTGTGGCAAGATTTGCAAAGGAATCAAAGGATTGAAATTATATCAACACAGTTGCAGGGTCATTACCGGTTTTGACAAAGAAGAGCTGTTTGAAGAGGTCGCCGATAATTTGCCAGACACAAATACGGGTCAGGATACGTCATCTGAGGAAATAATTGATTTAAAACCCAGTGTACATCTCCCAAAAACAGATGAGCAGTGGAAACTTGTGAATCAGTTCTTCCATTCAATTTTATCGAATTTCACTTTCCGTCAAGATTCGATTGGTGAAGCCATCATCCACATGAATGAAGTCATCTTTAATTATTGTAAAGAAACATATGGGTTTCAAGAGAACAATTCAAACACAGGACTCATCGAAAAGTATCAACATCATAGCCTCAAAAACTTGAAAAAAGACCTGAAATTACTTAAGGATTGTCATGCTTCGTTAGACGGAATATGATACGTCTCCCGTCTCTTACATAGCAAACTTTTTAAGAAGACATCTACTTTCACTTCCTGCAAAACACTTGACCATGATCTTTCTATTTCTAAAAATTTCTGGGGTTATGTTAAACGCTTTATACAAAAGAAACCTTCCCTTCTTCCATCCTTCTCACTAGAGTGTTGCAAACAATTCTTTATAGAAACACTCTCTGCTAAGCATCCGAACAAACAGTTTCCCATTCCATCTTGGATTCCTTCCTTCAGTTATCCTACTCATCCTTTTCATTCAGATCCTCCTCCGAACCAAAAGAGAACCTCCATTATCCGTCGCATGGAATCCTCTAGCTCTCCTTCTCCAATTGACAAAATATCAGTGATTTGCTTCAAACGCTGTCCTTATCTTTGCTCTTTCTTAACTGATTTGATTCGCTTAATCTGGTTATCTGGACATGTCCCATCGGAATGGAAAAAATCTTGCACTATATTAATACACAAAAAAGGAGATACAGAGGATCCCTCAAACTTCAGACCTATCACTCTCCAATCGGTCCCACTAAAAATCTTCACATCTTGCCTCCGAGATTCTGTATTTGATTTTCTCAAACAAAATGGTTTCATAGAACATCAAATTCAAAAAGTTTTTACCCATCAGATATCGGGTACACTAGCACATACTGCGATGATGAACCATATAATAGACAAAGCTCAAATAAAACAACGGTCTCTAGTCATAACATTATTGGATCTAAAAAATGCCTTCGGAGAGGTTCATCACAATCTAATCAAATCTGTTCTGTATTATCACCACGTACCAGAAAACATCCAGTCCCTGATTTCAAGTCTCTACATAAATTTTAAAACCTCTATTATCACAGATAAATTTGTTACCCCTGCTATTCCTGCTAAACGTAGAGTTCTTCAAGGTCATTGCCTCAGTCCCCTTCTATTTAGCATGTGCTTTAACACTTTCATTCAATACATAAAGGCAGAAAAATTCAAACAACTTGGTTTCTCTCCCCATAGCCAACCAGACTGTATGTTTACCCCAGAGCACTGGTTTCAGTTTGCAGACGATGCTGCAGTCATTACAAACGGGAAGAAAGAAAACCAGCTACACTTAAACTGCTTTACAAGATGGTGTCAATGGTCTAACATGATTATAAGAATAGACAAATGCACAACCTTTGGTATTAGAAATTCCAAACACGCTCCCTACAATATCAGCCAAAGCTCTTCATCAATAATGGAATGGTCCCTCCTGTCATAACTGGAGAGTCTTTTAAGTATCTTGGGCGTCACTTTGACTTCAATATGAGCAACCAAGAACATATGTCCAAGCTCAGCTCCATCTTCACAGAACTCCTAACGCAAATTGATTCTTTACCTCTCCATCCAAAGAATAAGCTGCTTCTTTATAACAGCTATCTCCTCTCACAAGTTTTGTGGCACCTCACAGTAGTCGATCTATCAAAAACCTGGATCGTCGAAAACCGTGATAATCAAGTTTCTGCATTTATCCGCCGTTGGCTCGATTTACCCATAAGTGCTACTTAATGTGGCATTATTCTGTCAAAAAATCAGTTCGATCTTAACTTGATTCTTCCTTCTGTTAAATTCATGCAGTGTCAAACTGTTTGTCGTAATGCACTGAAATCCTCTCCCAACAAAAACATCCAATCTTATACCAGCCAAAGCATGAACATCCAATATGATGTTAACAGGAATACTAGAGAAGTATTGAAGGCTGTTATATCAGAACATAAAGAGCGCCTTCAAAACCATCTTGTATCTCAAGGTACCGTTCTTTCCTTCATCTTTGAGCACTCTCTTCCGATAGCCTCTAAAATATGGACCACGGTTCAAAGCAACATGCCCAAGAACATTTACAGTTTTACTATCAAATATCTTAGCAACTCCCTTGCCACGCGAAAAAACCTATCTAAATGGAACATTACTCAGTCGTCCGATTGCTTTTTTGCCATATGCCAGAAACGTTACTTCACATATTTGCAGGCTACAAAACATACCTCGAAGAAGGCTGTTACACATAGCGCCATAATTTTGCATTGAGCTTCCTAGCACAATCTTTAAAAGCTATACCTAATTGCTCCCTTTCAGGTTATCTCTCACCCTCTATCATAACAGGAGACTCTTTCCGTCCTGATCTACTTCTAGTCACTTCTGACCAACGGCTATTCATACTCGAGCTTACAGTAGGATACGAAACTAACTTGGATGTTTATGCTAACCGCAAAAGAGAGAAATACTCGAATCTCATTCCTAAGCTCAGCCTATTCTTCTATCATGTTTGTTAATCTTTCTATCAGTTCCCTAGGTATCTTTGGTCTCTCTTGCTCCTCTTTCATCGACATGTGCAACGCTCTAGATATCAGCAAGAATCATCACCGCTTCATCATCTCCAAACTATCCAACTTATCTATCTGTACTACCTATTGCATTTTCTGCTGCAGAAATAAATCTTGGAATAATCCTGAACTTCTTCAATTCTAATGATTTCTACTACTGATGACTTCTAAAACAAACAATGACGAACACACTTTTGCCTTTTTTTGTTAATTTCTTTTGTTTGTGCTTGTAATAGTCTTTTTCTTTATAAACCCACGCTAGCCAATTGCAAATTACCTTTGTAATAGTGAAATTTGTAATTGTAGTTTTAATTGAATTGAAAATGAAAAGTTATCATTATTATTATCATCAGTTTGTTTTTTGCATTGTTCTTTTATTTCCGACAAGGAGATACATGAGTTTATTGGTCTACATGATTTTAGTTGTGGTGAGTGTGGGAAAGAATTCAAGTCAAAGAAAGGCCTAAACATGCATTTGGCGAAGACGCACGGAAACACTTCAAATATAGCTATAGAAGAGGAGCAGTCATATATTTCCGATATCGATTTCTCTACTTTGCTAACTAAAGTCCTGCACAAAGTTACAGCCGAAGAGATCTTTCCAGAGGAGATCCGAAAAGCGTTCCCCACCGCACTCCCAGGAAATTTGTGCGGGGTTCTATCTGTGCTGGCCCAAAAATTTTTTGGCTACAAAAAGTAAAGATTTTGTGAGGTAATTGTGAGGTAATAGCAAATTTGCATAAATATTTCCCTCATCAAAAGCCAGAGCTTGTAAGTCTCTTCTCTTGTAAAATTAGGGCCTGAACTGATGGCTTTGGTAAAAGAGAAGAATAGTGCAAGGAAGGATAAAGGCAAGAAGAAAGCAATATGTTTGATAAAAGAGGAAGAAAGAGGACCTTTGGCATATGTGATGGGTGCTGTAATATCAAAACTTTATAAAAAGTCAGCTTATGGTCATAGCACTTCACTTTGGAAAGAGCAAATTGAGAGCTTGTTCACTGAAACTCTGCATGTTCCCATTGAAGAAAACTGTTATTTATCCGAGCTTGATAAAGAAGGCCTCTGGAACCCCTCAGAAAAGCTGCTTAGGATTGCCGAGAAAATTGAAATGAAATTCCGTGTGGAGGTCCAGAAGAAAGCCAAAACAATTCCAATTGAAGAAATTATAAATGATGTGCTGAGTGACTCCACTGTTGTGTCTGTCTGGGATTCAATAATTTCAGATCATGAAGGTGCAGAGGTTGACCAAGAGTGTGCATGTCGTTGTTTACATAATATTGTTAAAATGTATGTTAGAGTTAGAAGCTTTTCTCATGCAAAGGATATTTTTAAAAGTTATCAAATTGAGCAGAGACTGGCTAAAAAGCAAAAATCCCTAAGAAAAGGACTTAAACTGCAAGAAAAAGACTCTTCTGCTTGTTAACATTTGTTTCTTTACCTTTGTAAATTACTTTTCAATAGCTAAATTTTTGGTTTCTGGACTCTTTTTAGACAATAACTTATCTTCTAATAATACCTACTGCTTTGTGTCCCAAAGGCTGCCTGAATGTTCCTTATTTTGTCATTACCCTCTTTCTTGTACAACTACTGGAGGCCTTGATAGAGAAGGGGGTACCAATATATATATACCTTTTTGTGGTAAACAACATATATAAACAACAGTATTCAAGAATGATACAATCGAATGGTTCGATCAGACAACACATGTTTTTTAAGTTTAGATGAACTTCATTTCAAAACAACTCAACAGAACAGCAACTTGTCAACTAACACTACAAAATTCTATCAGTATAAAATAAAACAGTTATTCCTAGGAGAAACTACAATAAAAGCAGCACATAAAAGCAATATCAAAGCTAGACATAAATAAAAAAAACTAATTCAATTAGTGGGAACAACCATACCTTATTTAATTTATTAACAATTTATTAATTATTATTGTTTTGGGCACATATTTGAATTGTTTACTTTTGGTAGATAGCTGAAATCTAACAAGGTATAATGTAACATGACAGGTTATTCATAAAAATGTTTCATTACTTAAAGGCAATCTGTCACGACGTTGATTTGTTATAAGAACAAAGGGATTTTTATTGTTTCCAGTCCCCCTTTAATTTATCACATTGTAAAAAATATGGCGGAGCGCTGGAATCATGTTTAGGCTATTGTTCCAGCTATTGTTCTTGTTAACCAATCCACAACGAGACAGATTGCCTTTAAAACAAAAATCAAACTAAATGGAAATTTAGATAGAATAGCCTAATAATAAAACTAATATTTCATAAGTCATATTTAGTGAATTCCCTTCAAAGGAAAACCACAAAAGGCATTTATTTTTTTAAAAATATTAATAAATACTTTGCTGAGGCTTTTTTTGCTACAAAATATTAATAAATACTTTGCTGAGGAATTTTAAATACCTAAGAGAATTAATATTTTATCATGCTACAATCATATTTTCAGCAACCTGGTTTTGAAAACTTTTTTTGGCAATGGGTCCTCATCTACATCTTATCATTTTGTCCTCTGTTTCCCCCTAGTGGTACCCTGCACCAATGTCCTTTGCCTGTTTATGATCTGGTCATTGAATCCAAATTCATTTGCACTTGGATTCTCAGAGGATCTGCCATGGCTTCTTTGGTAACCGAAATATTCCTCCAAAACGTCAACCTTTCAGTAAGGACATATTGGAAGCCGTTATTTAGAAGAAACTTTATTATCTCTACAGTTGACTTGATAGTAATTAAAAAGCCTTCATATGTTTGCTTTGAGATGAACATTTTTGCTCTCTCCCCCTTTTGAGTACTCTCCAGGCCTCTTTTCAATATTTTCCTTCCACCTTTTCAAGTACTCTAGGAATACATTTGTAATCCATACTAGCCTTTCATCATCAACAGGGGTGTAAGGCTTTATCTTTGGATTTCTTTTACGCATGTGCTCTGTTGTTGACCTGACATTGCACATATCAAAAAGATCATTCACCATGAGGCATAGATTGGCAGTTTCCTCTCCATCATCTTTCCAATAATGCCTCAATGCCAATGCCATACTTTTGCTGAGCACTTGAACCGCAAAAGAGACCCTCATCTTCCCATATGGAGTCACATGTATGTGATCAGGACCAATCTTGAAGAGACGATGCAGACTATTTTGCTGATCATTAGAGAAGGCTCTTGCAATGTGACTTCAAATCAAGTATTTCCCATCATTCCACATTAGTCTTGTAGACTTTTCAAAAAATCCGGACGATAAAAGAAAATTTCTTGTTGTTTTTATCAAAAGGGGGATGTCTGAAATGAAAAATATTTTACAATTTGTATCTGCAAGATTTACAGTGAAATGGCATAATGTTTCCTTTCCTGTATTATTTCCTGTTGCTGGGAATGCCTGGAGATTCTGGTGAAGCATGAAAAATTTCCTGTTTTGTGATGCTCCATCGCAAACCACAAAAAACTACTTTCAAGTTGAGAACCAACTCAAGGGTAAATACGGCATCCCAGAATAATGGCCACAACTGAAAAGCTTTTGACCCACTTGAGCCAGTTAAGTGATAACTGAAGACAGCCTTTAAACTTGTGCAAAGGCCCCTTATCATAAACACCAGGGCATACTGTGCAAACTGTGTATTATCCTCAAATGAGACAAAGTCAATGAATGGATCCCCAAGGTCCACATATCCAATAAGCTGACCAGACATTCTGTCAAATACAAGATCATTGCATATTTTCATCTCATCAAAAATAATGCCTATGTACTGTTGGATTCCTCCAAATGCCAGGCCTTGCTTTAAATGTGAGCTTATAATTCCGCAGGCAGCTTTGACTTGGCAGCACAAGAACCTTAGATAATTCATCATATTAATTAAGCTCGTCTGCTATTGTGCAGATAAGCTTTTCGCTTGCAATGATAAGGGCTGGTTTTCATATATCGTAATTCGTCGGCGATGATCCCCGACACAGTTTCCCGATGGTCTATGACAGTCTGCGATGGTTTATGACATATGAAAACCAGGTCATCGGGAACCATCTGCGATCATCCCCGATCATCGCAAAAGTCAAAATAATTAGACTTTCCTGACGCTTCCCAACGAACAATAGTAAAGAGAACAATGGATCAGGATTGTTCTGTCAAAAGTGAGCTCATTTGAACTAAAGGGAGGGTAACTGTTTCGCGGAAAAACTGGAATGCTTTCGATAGTACAGGGAACATTAAGGGGGCTATAATTCCTAGTTTGATTCCTAGTCTTGAGTTTGAGTTTCATCTTTTTTTTAAGGTGAATCAGGGTCAATCTTCAGCTATGTCATGATAATTACATAATCCACTAAACAGAAATTTTCCCAAAAAAATTCATACTGGAATTTGCCTCTCCTTTTTTATCTTCATTGTAACAATGGCTTCTTCTGGAGCAATATTTTTCTGACGGGTGCGCGGGGAAAGTTTCTTACTTTGTTGTAATGAATTTTCATTTGCAAAATATCACGAAATTATCAATGTGTTGATCATCAACGTCAATGTGTTGATCATAGATCGATGCTATGTATCAAAAGTTTACTATTGGCCTTTATAAGCAGCCATATTCCCAAACTTTCACCAAAATTATAGTTTTGGCGCTTCAATATTGTTTATAGCATCGGGGATCGTCCCAGACCATCGGGGATCATCCCGACCATCAGGAATGCTGTGCATCAGGGATCATCGCCGACGGGTTACGATATATGAAAACCAGGCTTAAGCAGAATCTGATGAACTGTGGGTGGTAGCGCCGGCCTTTGGCAGATACAGTACTGAGACGTTGCTGCTCCTCCCAAACCTCATTAGAGGTGTAGCATTTAGCTTAGAATTTCCTACTATGCTTGTTATATCTTTGTGAAGATCATCACTTACATCAAGTCCATTGGTATTTATTTCTTGTTTAATCTTCATAACTTGATTTTCAAGGTCTCTGCATTTCAGTTGGCTGGCTTTCACTGTAGCAACAAGCTTACTTGGACTACAGACTTTATCCTTAGCTGGGACTGCTTTTTTTGACTGGTTTGCCCTATCTTTCAACTTTAGATTGGAACTTGGACATCTGCCGTTTTCAGTATTTGGTAATAAGATAATAGAGCAATCTTCGCTTCTAAATATTTGAGATGATTCAAATGGGTCCGAGTTGGTATTCAAGATTGGGTCTTTTTGGAACTGCATGTAAGGTTGTGTCTCTACACCAATTACATGGTATACCACAACAAATACACGAAGTTTCCAAAAAGTTTAAAATCTGCCTCACAGAGTTACTCTGTATATTCAGATTTGGAATAGATGGTATTCTCCAGCCGAAATAAAAACATTTTGTGTCCAATGGTTCTTTATTAGAGACAGTTACCGAGAATCTTGGTACATACATTTCTGAATCATCAAGGAACAAATTTATCATGTCTTTTTCTACCTCTGTATGCCATGAAATTGGCTCCAACAACGCATCTTGAATTTTGCCTTCGACAACTCTCTTTTCTTTGAAATTTTCGTCAGTGTCAAAAGATTTTTTAGGGAAATTTCTTGTCGGAATGCTCCCGGTTCGTAAGAATTTTCGTTTAGGAAACATATCAATATCATCTAAATCGAAATGAATTTCACACAAATGAAAAGTATTCGCCCGAAACTGCCTTCCCAAATCGGCATCTTTAACTCTTGTCCTCCACACAATCCTTATCCACTCAGCTCGTGCTTCCTCCTTCTTTCTACCTGTATCCTCTCCATCTTTGTCACTTACAGTTGGTATTTTAAAAAACGACAGCTTTGCACCTGATGAGGCCCTGCTATTGTGACAACCAAGAGACGCACAGTTTTCTCCGGCCATTATGTAAAAGACGAAGTAAGAAACAAGACCAGAGTAAAGATCACGCTATTACGCTGTCATTCTGGCGTACTGAATTTTCTCTTTTCGGCGAAATGATGCCAGCTCGTCCTCATGTGACACAAAATTACCATAACAATGACATAGCGGTTGAAAGACAATAGGATTCCTAACCAGTCCTTTCAATAGACTATGGTAGAATGTAACCCATACGGTAACTCATTGGTGACTCATGGTAACAACT
>NW_027019317.1:13476936-13522003 GCF_013076305.1 Rhopilema esculentum
AAAAAAGAGAGAGATTTCTTCAGGTCCTGCTGCACTGTTGTGATGGGCTGCGATGGCTCCCCTGCCTGTGTATCTGGTAAAAGAGAGGGGCAGTGCGGGTGAATGACTCGGCCTTGGGTGTTGGCTTGAAAGCAGGACCTGATAGCTCAGCGGTAGAGCACTTGATGTATAAAGTCAGGGGTCGTGAGTTCGAGCCTCGCTCGGGTCGGTTATTTTCCCGCACTCTCTATTAATTATCTTCGAAATCCTGTTGTCTGTAAACTTTCTCTTCAACCCTATCCAGTGTTGGGGCTGCGATGGCCCTCCTGGTGTGGGCAGTCTTCTCTCATTCTTCAGGTCCTCTGCACTTTGTGATGGAGCTGGGATGGCTCCCCTGTGTATCTGGTAAAAGAGAGGGGCAGTGCGGGTGAATGACTCGGCCTTGGGTGTTGGCTTGAAAGCACGATCCGATAGCTCAGCGGTAGAGCACTTGACGAACAAAGTCAGGGGTCGTGAGTTCGAGCCTCGCTCGGGTCGGTTATTTTCCCGCACTCTCTATTAATTATCTTCGAAATCCTGTTGTCTGTAAACTTTCTCTTCAACCCTATCCAGTGTTGGGGCTGCGATGGCCCTCCTGGTGTGGGCAGTCTTCTCTCATTCTTCAGGTCCTCTGCACTTTGTGATGGAGCTGCGATGGCTCCCCTGTGTATCTGGTAAAAGAGAGGGGCAGTGCGGGTGAATGACTCAGCCTTGGGTGTTGGCTTAAAAGCACGACCTGATAGCTCAGCGGTAGAGCACTTGATGTACAAAGTCAGGGGTCGTGAGTTCGAGCCTCGCTCGGGTCGGTTATTTTCCCACACTCTCTATTAATTATCTTCGAAATCCTGTTGTCTGTAAACTTTCTCTTCAACCCTATCCAGTGTTGGGGCTGCGATGGCCCTCCTGGTGTGGGCAATCTTCTCTCATTCTTCAGGTCCTCTGCACTTTGTGATGGAGCTGGGATGGCTCCCCTGTGTATCTGGTAAAAGAGAGGGGCAGTGCGGGTGAATGACTCGGCCTTGGGTGTTGGCTTGAAAGCAGGACCTGATAGCTCAGCGGTAGAGCACTTGATGTATAAAGTCAGGGGTCGTGAGTTCGAGCCTCGCTCGGGTCGGTTATTTTCCCGCACTCTCTATTAATTATCTTCGAAATCCTGTTGTCTGTAAACTTTCTCTTCAACCCTATCCAGTGTTGGGGCTGCGATGGCCCTCCTGGTGTGGGCAGTCTTCTCTCATTCTTCAGGTCCTCTGCACTTTGTGATGGAGCTGGGATGGCTCCCCTGTGTATCTGGTAAAAGAGAGGGGCAGTGCGGGTGAATGACTCGGCCTTGGGTGTTGGCTTGAAAGCACGATCCGATAGCTCAGCGGTAGAGCACATGACGTACAAAGTCAGGGGTCGTGAGTTCGAGCCTCGCTCGGGTCAGTTATTTTCCCGCACTCTCTATTAAGTATCTTCGAAATACTGTTGTCTGTAAACTTTCTCTTCAACCCTATCCAGTGTTGGGGCTGCGATGGCCCTCCTGGTGTGGGCAGTCTTCTCTCATTCTTCAGGTCCTCTGCACTTTGTGATGGAGCTGCGATGGCTCCCCTGTGTATCTGGTAAAAGAGAGGGGCAGTGCGGGTGAATGACTCGGCCTTGGGTGTTGGCTTGAAAGCACGACCCGATAGCTCAGCGGTAGAGCACTTGACGTACAAAGTCAGGGGTCGTGAGTTCGAGCCTCGCTCGGGTCGGTTATTTTCCCGCACTCTATATTAATTATCTTCGAAATCCTGTTGTCTGTAAATATAATCATGCTCTGAAACTATTGGTTGATGTCTCAATTGTAAATCATATTTCCTGATCAATGATGCTTCAGTGAGGGTTACTTTTTCACCATTGACTTTACAGGAATCACCAATGACATGGAGAATGTCAACCTCCTCTTGCTTCTGGCAGTTCCCTCGCCCACCTTGGATGCTGCTTGGTAGCAATAACCTTTTGTAGGCTGCAATGAATTGTTGTGATGTTGGGTTATTGTTGAAGCCTCCAGAAGATCTAATAGCTCCAAAGAACAGTTCCAAGTGGTCTTGGCTGAATTTGTATGTCAGCAAATACTTCAAGGGAGCTTCTGCTTGTTCAACCAGATCATTGAAAAGGGCTTTGATGCTCCTTATGGCAACCAGAAACCCAATGAACCCAGTTTTTCGTTGCGTGCAATACATTGGTTTACCAGTGGGATCTGTCAATGCAAATATATATGAATATGCATCATCAAGGAATGGCTCCCATATCATTTTGTTTGTTACACACATTGCAGACTTGAAGCCCCTTGCCCATGGGTTTCTGGAATTAAGAACATCAAAAAGATGGTCAATGATCCGAATGAACTTCACAGTGGCTTCAGACCCTTGAAACTGCTTAAGCTTTAGCACAAATGAGCAATACTCAATGGCATCAGCAACACTGGAACTGAAGGTTTGTGCTGCCAGATTGACTTTCATTTTCTGCTGATACCATTTGATATGTGCCAATTTCAACCTGTTTCCAAGACGCAATCCTTCCTTTTCCTGGAGCTTCTGCAATTCAGCAACATATTGCCAAAGGATTTTCTTGCCATCTTTGTCAAGCATCAATCTTTTTTCTGCAAGAGTATTTCTCACTAGTTTGAGCATATGGCAAACATGGATATTTCTGTCACTGCCACTGGGATCTGGAAAACTGGGCTGCAATGATTGCGGGTTCAAACATGCACCTAACTCAGAAATCATTGAGAAGTGACATGATTGGGCCATCACAAGTTAAAGAAATGACTGTAACACCAGTATCAGACAGTCGTTGGATGCAAAGTTTTACAAGGTTGGCACGCTCTTTTCCTTGCAGGCCGTCAATCAAGAAGTAGCCACAAGGAACCTTCCATGACCCATTCACGTTGACAACCATGAAAACAAGTGCATCCTTAGCTACTGGAGCTGAGTCATCATCATTGTCACCATTCCCCAGGTCAACAAAGCCACGGAATCTGGTACCATCCCAGGCAATGTGCTTGCGTATAGCCATCTCATCTAGCATCAGGGAGCATACCACTAGTGTTCCTCCTTTTTTAGCCTCCTCTGCTTTGAGTCGAAGTGCTTCAAATGCAGGTTTACTAAACCCTGGATCAGCAGGTATTCTTCCGTACCATCGTCTTATTTGGGCTTGATGTGGTAAAGCAAGCTGAAATGTTCTTCGCACAAATTCGTAGGCTTTAGAAGAATAAAATTGTAAAGTCAGAGCAAAGGACTTTAGTTCAGGAGAGTACTTGACACCCCTCCTGGAGGAGTTTCCAGATGTCATCCTCTTCATCATTGCCAATGGAACACCAGAAAATGTCTGAGTAAGCATCTGCTCACAGCTTGAAGATATGAGTTGCTTCTTCTTCAAATGCTGGACAACTGTTTTCAAAGACCTGACTTTGAATTTTAGGCGGCGAGACTTTTGTTGTGATGTCTTTAGCCTTCGTCTCAAGTGTGCCATTTTTCCTTTAGTCTTGTCCAGCTCCTTTTTAACTTCCTTGGAGAGGCAGTTACCTGGTAGCAGTGGTCCAATTGCACAGGCTGTAAGCAAACCTTTTTGGCTGAAGGACCTTCTGCTGGATCGTCATGGTTTGGGTTTTCATTGGCAATGCTGCTGGTTGTGCTGCTGGTTGTGCTGCTGGTGGTGTTGCTGGCTGACAGGACTGACTGTTGTCTGTCTTTAGCTGGCTTACGTTTTATTGGAATTATTATTAAATGATTGGAAGAAACAATTAAAGTCAATATTCTTAGATATATATCTGTAAGCACTTTCGTATCTATATTGACAGAAAGTATATGTAAGCATTTAATAAGCAAAGCTTTATCATTACACGAAACTCCTGTTCAGCTCTTATATTTATATAGAGAGTAAATAAACTTTAAATTTTAACAAGTTAACAAACAGTACTAGATAATGACTAAGGACTTGAAGTTCTTGAAAATTTTAGCATTAAAAGAACTTGCTTTTATAAAAGTTAGAGAAGACAAAACACAACAAATTAGGAATATAGGAGCATTAAAATGTTAGGCAAATAGAATTTTTCAGATGACAAAGGTTTTTCATACATTTATTTTTATTTGTAAAACTTTATCTGTTTGAAAATGTATTTGAATTTTTTAATATGATTTATCATTTACCTTCTTTAGATGGGCAAGAAACTTTTTGAATCGTATTGGAACTGTTCCTTCTCTTAATCTGACAATTTGGCCTGTTCTGTCCATCTTGTCTTCTGTAAAATGGTCAGAACAGATCTGTGAACTGCCACTTGGGACCCAGTTCTCACGATGAATATTTGTTACCCATATCCTTTTTCTTTCTGAGTTACTTGGAAATCTATATTAAATGTAAGAAAATGCATTCATTATGATTTCAGTTTCTGACTTTAAGGCTGCCTTTTCAGTTGCAAAATCGAGGCCGACAACAAAAAATAATTATCTACCCTTATATTCAGGGACACCATCCAAAAAAATTAGGGAGGGGCAGTGCTGTAGGGAACTTATAAAAGCCAGACCCAATATACATGCATTTGTGTGAAATATTCTTTATTGCATATATGAAATCAAGGATGATAGGAATTGTTCATTCGTGGAAATAAATAACATAATAAAGGCTCACTTCGCCAAGTAAATAATTCCCCTACCAAAACTTATATCGAATTGTCCCTGAGTTAAAAAAGGGGGTGGAGCCCCCTCAACATCACCTCGGAAATGAAAATCGAATCGTGCCTTTGATGTTCATATATACCAGTACCACAGTGGTGGGTGAAGTGCTTGTTTTTAGGGGAGCTTTGCCGGCCAGGATACCAAACTATTGTAGGAAAGCCTTAAATTTGACATTTAACATCATTTAGATACAACACCACCTTTGCAAATGTAAAAATCATACAAACAATTAGAAAGGGCCTAACTCACCTGTGGAAAGTTCTTGGCAATGTCCGCTTTTTAGATGTTTCTTCGTCATCACTGCCCTCACTGTCACTTCTTACATAATTAGAGTCCTTAGTGTTCCTTTTCCTTTTATTGCAACCGTAAGCGACTCATTCGGTACCTTGCTTCCCCATCACTTTAATTCTAAAGATTTTCCTGCCAAGTTTCAAAATAAGGTCCTCCAATATGACGCCGATGCAAAAAGACCGCGCTTCAGTAATTGCGAGTCGCAAACAATAGGTTGCTCGATGCAGTCTTTTTTTGAGATCAGTGCTCAAGACCCTTTATCAGGTTTTGCAATGAAGATGTCATTGTTAGCCCGTAGAGATTTAAGTGCTTGGAAGTGCCAATGAAAATCAGAGTCGAAAAAAGGAATACCAGACTGCTTAAATTCACCCCAGCACTCAGAATTTTATAAACTTGACAATTTTCAAATGAAACAACATAATCCTGAGCCGTTATTAGTTTTTATAATCCTTAGTCGTTATGTAGGTTTCATTCATAAAAGAAGTTTGTAGTTATAAATAAAATCAATTAAATTAAAATAATAAAAAACTTTCAACAGGTTTTAAAGAATGGCAAAAATAAGCAGCGTATCATTCAATTTATATTCAATGTAATCATTAGAGATCCCATTAAAGCACTTAATTTGCTTTAACAGCAATGGAATTCTACTGTCAGCTGACAAAATTTACACAAGCCTGAACTATATCACAGCAACAGAAGAATAAGCTTTGAGCAGCAAGCAAGAACAGGCAGATACTAAATTAACATTGCCTCCATGCTCTTTCAAAAAATGAAAACAAAAAAGTCATAATTTGATCTCTATCTGCAGACATCAATATTTTGGTAATAATGCTTGCAAAGGTTGAGTCTGAACACAGAGTATTCCTTGATTTTGGACTAGGCATGCACAGAAAAGGGATGTACTTGAATGAAATTGAAAAGACAATTGATCAAAAAAAATGTCTTGTTGGGTTTCATGCGTTCACAGGAAACGATTACATCTCATCTTTTTTTGGAAAAGGAAAAGGACAATTTTGGCAGGTAGTTGAAAAAAAATCATAAATTTATTACAGTTATGATTAACGTGGGATCTTACTGCCAAGATTTTTCAAGAGCTAGAAGAATATGTCTGTAGCTTATACGGTTTCAGTTTAAGAAACGTAGATGATGCCTCACACTTTATTTTTGGGAAGATGATCAACAGAGATGGTAAAGCAGTCGACATGGCACTACTACCTCCATGACAGTCTTCCTAAGAGTGCAATGTGCTAATGCAAAACTTTGGCGTTCGTCTGACCAAAGAACTTGTGAATTCCCCGACCTTAGTAACCGTGGGTGGACTGAGGATCTACAAATCAAATTGATTAATTTTCCATTGCCTGCTGAGGTAGAAAAGGTACTGTTTGATGCCTTCTATGGAGAGGAAGAGGACAGTTTAGAGGAGGGTAATACTGAATACTAAAAGTAACCACTTCTAAGTAAGTACATCGATGTTACCTTAATGCAGCTAATCTTAAAGCCAAGTTTGAAAAAAATCTGACAATAGAAGTTCAGATCTAAACAGAGGGTTTGGCCCATTTCTATCAGATATCTGTATAAGGACATGGGGGTAATTGGAGGTCACGTAACCAATTAAACCCCCTTTTTTATTACTTTAAAAATATTTTGACTAATAACGATACACAACCTTTCATATTCCACTGCTTTAAAATGATTCATGTTGTGAAAGTGCTATATTCCTCCTCCACAGGGCATAAGCACGACATAGGATGTGAAGTAAAAAAATTAACAAATTGAAGAATAATTAAGCGAAAAAAAACATTAAAGGCATTTGACATGCATAAGTTCAGTGAATCTAAAAATAACTCGATCAGAGCACGGGCGTTTGAAAGGAATTTGAAACTACTGACGTGAAACCACTCTAGCGTCTTGCCAATTGGTAGAGAGGCAGAAATTGTTCACATGTTTTTCTCTGGGCGTAAATCAAATGGTGAACACATGAGGGTCAAGTGGCTGTAAGCCACTTTTATCTGTGTCAAATGTCTTTAAATGAGAACTGAAGTGAAAAATGAAAATCATTATTTAGCAGTTTTCGTCATGCTGATTTTGAATATCGACACGAAACTAGTGTCTTTCTTTTCGTTTTCCTGCATTTAACGCGCAAAGTGTGAAATTTCTCCATTTCCGTGGCGGAGAGGTCTGGAGAGAAGTTTCAGGCTCTGACGTAAAGTCGTGGACACGTTCCCCAACCTAACAAAAACAACATTGTAGTAGAGTGAATGGGAGGGAGGGAATCGGTTAGTAGTTAAAATTTCAGTTCGCAATTTTCACGACAGCTATTGAGGAATGACAACAGACTTAAGATCGAGCGTCGATGAAGAATTTAGAGCATGTGGTGGTGAAGTACTCGCCCTACGAACGGGAACTGCGAAAGTGGCGATGAAGATTAGCCTAGGCCCGATGAGATCCCAAAGGATGAGGATGAATTATCTCCTGCGACGTGCTCGTTTTGTTGGTAGAAATGAGGAAGTTAATTAATTGTACGTCGATCCTTGTTTCTTTTCTTGCAATTTCCTTGTTTCCTTATAAAAAGTAAGATACAACAGAGAATGAGTAGGCTTCCTATTATAATCTTTCCATTTCTAAAATCTGAAATAATAAGGATTATTACATGTTACAATTTAATCAATATTTGCTTCAATATAAAAACATTTATACATAGTTTGATGTGAACAGGTCGACCTAATCCATTTTTGGTTTAAAAACTGGTTTGTTTTGTGTACATTGACAAGTATTATTAAATCTTACTGCAATTCAGATTTTTGGACTGATAATTCGAAAATGTCAAATATATAATAAAATTGCATGAATATGCCGAAAATAGATTAATATCTAAAATTATATCCACTTGGCTAGGTATCTACAAACAGTGGCCGATCAATGGATGGTTGGCTGGTTTTTGGGTATTTGTGCTGGAATAACTGGACACCTTTAAGTATGCATTTATCACAAATGTAAAGAAAAGAACTTTAGTCAAAGAAGACAAGGGTTTCAAAATTCTGCAGAGAGACAATGAAAATGCAAAAATCAGCTACCTACTACATATACAGTGGAAGACAGGGTTATATACACGGGGTTATTCAAAAGGACCAGATTTTTAGTTCATAATAGCAAGAAGAGAAATTTGTTGAAACTAGTGGGACAATAGCCAAATCTTGTCAGCCCTAGGCAAAATCACTAGATTAGTCACAACAAGGGGGGGGGAGGGGGATTGAGCAAGGCTTGATATTTTTAACATTCCTAAGGTGTACTTTTCGAGATATTTCACTCACATTAAAATGTGTAGAATAGTTTGGATTTGATCAAGTTTTTCTCTTACAATAATGGTCCTGTACCACCTCCTTGGTAACATTTTTTATAAATAATCAGAAGAAAATGGTTTACCTTCAGGGTACAATGTTCTTTTAATGTATTCTGTCACTGTCTGCTGTTTAGATACACTGTTTTCAAATTTTGAGAATGAAGTTTTTTGGTACCCAATGGTTATATTTTTCTGAAATTTGCTTCAACTCAACATTTTTCATAGAGAACTTCTGACATATCTTTTGTTAAGATAAGGACTTGGAAACATCTACATCATTTAATGGTTGTGCTTTAAATCCTCCCCCTTTATGTACATCCTGGCATGAATTGTTTTTTATGCCTGCAGTTATATCTGAAAATGCTTTGATATTATGTTCTGTAGACAAAGCATGAGAATCATGTTTAAAGGGGTATTTCTGAGGTGAGGGACTTTTTCAGCAAATCGAATTGTGTAGATTTGGCAAGTCTCATGGCTTTTCAGCTAACAGAAATGGATTAACTATAGTTATGTTCTCTGACTGCTGGGCACAGGACCCCCATTCTAAAACTAGCGAAAGGGGGTATTTCTGAAGTGGGGGACCACTTTTATCATTTTCTGCAAGTAAATTGTGTGGGTTTGCCAACTTTCATGGCTGTATAGTTAACATACTGGGCACAAGTACCCCGGTCTAAAAATAGCACAAGGGGCATTTCTGAGGGTGGGGATCATTCTTATCATTTTGAGCAAGTCAAATTGTTTCGGTTTGCCAAGTTTCATGGCTGTATAAGTTAACAGAAATAGATTGACTATACTGACGTATCTGAGTACTGGGCACAAGTACCCAGGCTAAAAATAGGACAAGAGTTTTTTCCCAAATGGGTCTATCTTGTTACGCATATCGAATTCAGTATTTTCACAAAGTTTCATGCTTTTATCACAATTTTCACGATTGTTACCTGTCATGAACCTCATCAAACTTACTACTACATTTCATCAAAACATCTCTTCGTGTCCACCACTTAACGTCACAGGGTCATGTGACACAGTGGTCTGACACAGTGGATAAAAATCGTTTTTCACTTCAGTTCCCCTTTAAGCTTTTCAGCTTTTTTCATCCAAATTTTATTAGCAGCTAGGTCAGTAAGTTTGGATAGGTTCCTATACTCCAAACACTGAAAAAGTATGAATAAGAATCATAAAAACTAAATCAAATGGAAATAATATAAATTTTTGCATTAATTGATTATAAAACAAGCATAGAGAAAATGGAGTGACTCACATTTTGAATGGAGATTAAAAAACAATAGTAGTACTTGAATACTATCTTGTGCATCTGAAATGATACTTTTCATGTTTAAAATTAAAATAAAATCTGTATCAAATGTTCAGTTATCAAAACCATCCATTTTTTAAAAATTGTCAGCATTCAGTTATTTTCGTAATTTTTTAAATCCCTCTTTAATTCGCTAATTCCTAAAATGTTTTGTGTTTTTGCTTGTGTATTTTTTAACTCGCTCTTCATGGAGATGAACTAGCTCTTCAGCAAGATGAACTCGCAGAAGTTAGACTCCAATTTAAAGATGGCTTTGAATAAATACATTAAATTGTTTCCAACCCCAATACCCCCATCGGTGATCAATAAGAAAAGTTTTAAATTGTACTGCTTCTCGGAGAAATTAACATGCTTTGCATTTTTATCAAGTTAAAACTTAACTGAGTTTGGATGCTCGTATGTTGTTAATTTTCTTTGGTTTTACATGGCTTTACATGCACAATGATTCGTTAGAATGTGGTTTCTGGAAAAATAGTAGGTTCATCACAACGTTATGGAAGTTGGATAATGAACTCCTGAACTTTTCATACCATTGAAACACTTTGGAATAAATTTTTACCGAAAAGGCAAGGCAGCCAAAACTTTAACTAATTTCCAGAATGTGGTAATTTTGTAGACATTACTAGAGTCTATACCAAATTTATATAGAAAAGATATTGTATTTTACCTTCCCTCTCATTCAGTAGGTTGATTGCTATGACTCTTCTAATCAAAACTTATGTGGCTTATTCAATTCAATTTTGGTAATGAAAGTCTTTTTGAGTAATGAAGTCGGGGCATTGTTAAGAAATTTTGAGTACTAGGGTCATTTGACAATTTCTTGTAAAAAACCTGTAACTTAAACGCCTTTGAATCACAATCTTTTAAAACGATTATTTTGGCAACATTCTTCGACTTTGCCAAAATCAGTGTACTTTGATGAGTTGGATTTTGTTACAAAATTTCCAGAATTACCAATATTGAATTTTTAACTATTCCATAGCCCATTTTTGGACATCAAAAACGGTATTTTATGATGTATTATCTTTTTTTACCAGATCACCTCTAACAGTGACAATACACCTGTAGCAGAAGAAATGCAAGATCAAAGCTCTTCAGCTTCCTGGACATCTTGTCTAGGAGGACTAGAGTATATTTGCAAACATTTGTCGCATTGCCAAGCATTGCAGGATAAAGCTGTTACAGCTGATGTTTCTCTGCCTTGTCTTCTTTTAGAAGAAATTATTGAAATTACAAAAAGTTGGAAACGACATCTTTGTTTCTCAATTCAGATACTGTGAACTGTCACAAGATGTCAAAACCAAGCAAGCAGCCATCCATGTAGAGGATATTGCCATGTAGTGATCCTGGTTATAAAAGCCGCATCCAACATCAATGACAAATCATACATGCTAGAGCAAGGTCTATTCCAGCGGATTCTGACTAGATCCCAAGGAACTCTTATATTGATCCTCAAAAACAATGCAGATTTCGACCTGAATGGTACAAAGAATACACATATCTGAAGTATTCATTATGTAAAGATGCTGCCTTTTGCTATGTTTGTCAGATCTGTGTTGCCCACCGAAAACCTGGGAAAATACCCGCCACTTTTTTCAAACAGCCATAAAGCAGCATTAGAAGCAATGGGATGACGAGAATCCGATGTAAGAATCCAAGATAAAATTTTAAAAATGAATTAAAATTAAGGAATACTAATACCCGCGTGCTATACTGATATCATCAGAGTGAAGCCCTGTATGCTGGGGCTTGCTCTTGTCGTTGTATTGCTTTGTTACTGAATACCTTTCGTATTATTACTCATTGCAAGATTCACAGAATCCGACGTACAGCCTATCCTGCGGTTCTTCCTTCTTACACATTAGAAGCAATAGTTGCATTCCAGCATAAGTCAAGGCATATTTACATTATGCACAACAAAGATCAATTGAAATATTTAATTGAAGAAGAGGCTGAAGACCTTCACAACAGAGAAGCAATCAAAACTTTGCTTATGTGTCTCGCACGCTGGCCAGACAAGGTCTTTCGTTCCCTTGGCATGGATCAGAGACTGACGCAGCCAGGAACTTTCACCAAATGGTGCTCTTGGTCTCCAGACATTCCCCTGTTCTAAAGAGATGGTTGGAGGATACTATAAAACGTCCGCACAGAGTCAAATAACTTAACTGGAGGTCTCAAAATGAATTCTTGATGTTGCTTTCCGATTTTGTAAAGAACAAGATTTTGAAAGAAATACAAGACACACAGGTATTTCCAGTTATGGCAGATAGAACACCTGACACTTCTCAACTTAACCAGCTATCTGCGATAGCGAGATATGTAGATAGAAGTGGAACCCCCAATGAGCATCTTGTTGACATGCGATGGACAAGCAACAGCAATCTTAACATCCTTGGAAACACAAGAGTTGAGCTCTGATGCCATAGCATTCCAGTCTTACAATTACACATCATCCATTTCTGTCAGATTCCAAGGCTGTTAAGCCAAAGCTATGGAATATTTTGAAAGGCATATTTCGTACTTTCTCTGTCTTCCTCACAAAGTAAACACAACTTGTTTCTGTTTGCAACATGTATAATGTTATGCAACAGGTATACGTTTTCTTCACTTCCTCAACAAAAAGATATGCGGTTTTCCAGCAGCATATTAAGATAAATATATTAAAGGTGCACTGGAATTAAAAAACCTGTCAATGACACATTGGCTGGTAGTCAAGTCCCTTGTAGGTGAACTGACACACAAAAACTATTTTTTGATATAATGTAGAAAATGATGCATAGAATCTTAATTTCAAGTTGTTGGGTAATTATTGCTTTCCGTTTTGTCGCAATTCTGCCTCTAATGTCACAAAATTATTGTTAACGACTCGGCCATTATCGGCATTTCATCAGCATTTCATGTGACGTCAGAAAAACCATGTTTTCATTTCTCGAATACAAATCATGCACGAAGTAACCAAACGCCTTGCTAATATTCTGCTAATTTTCGACAAGATAAACGTGGCCTGTGATGGCAGATAAAGAAAACGGTTGGTTGTTCAGCTTAAAATTGCACTGGTAAAGGAAAATCGTTGTTCTCATTCCCCAAAAACCCTACCATACGTAGACAGTGGATTATAAATACAAAACGGGAAAACTGTAACCCTGGTCCAAGAGCAGCGCTTTGTCAAGACCATTTCAAGCAAAATTGCTTTGAGAGGAATCCCAAGTTAATGGAATTAACAGGCATTTGTTATAAGTTAAAATTTAAAGTGGATACTGTTCCAAGGGAAATCGACTTCTCATCACCCAAATTTAAGTCTCATGTCAAAGGGAAAAGACAGTATGTGGGGAGCAGGTTTGCAAGCAAATTTTCAGAAAAAACTAGAGCCAAGCCTTAGCCCAAGAAAAAGCCCTGTTACTGCTGCTGGCAAAAGCGAAGTGCTAATGAAGAGAGCCCGTCATGAGGTTCGTCAAGCCATATTAATTTTACATAGCCTGTTACTGCATACAGTATAATCCGGTTATAACGTACTCTAAGGGACCATTGTATCCAAAGTATGTTGTAACAAAGGTAAGTAAACATTGATTAAAACCAAGCACACCTTTTGCCGGGACCAAGCAAACCAGTATGTTATATCCGAAAGTACGTAATAACCGATTACATTATAATGGGATTCTACTGTAGTACCTTCTAGATCATTGATTCTCAGAAAACAGGCTATTTGGCTTCTTTTCATTTTCATAATTAAAACTGTACGTATTTTTAAATTTTTTGGTTATACTGTGGCAAATACTCCAAATATGCCCCTTTGCCCAGTCCGACCCTGCCCACTTTTAAATGCCTGAAAGTAGTCAATTTCTACTTTCACTGGCTCCTTCGCAGGTTAAGTAGAGAGGCCAAGATAAATATAACAATCATAACAAAAGGTTTTAAAAAAGCTCCAGTGTTTTGCAAAAAAGGTGAGGGGGCCATGCCTCCCTTAATAAATACATTAGGCTGAGAACACGGGCACTTCAGTCCCCTTGCTCCCTCTCTACCCCTTTTCTAGCTTCCCTGATAATGTGAATATTTCTAAAGGCCAGTTTACACGATCATATCCAGGTCACATTTGCATCACATATTTTATGAGATCACAGAATGTGTTCTCCAGTGTTATTCTGGTATACATTTCATATGTTTTGAAAATTATTTAGGGCTTAAAACCCAAAGCTCCTACTGCCCGCTTTATTTTACATTGATAGCACAATAAAAGTCATCTCACAAAATTCACATTCTGTTTCAAGGCCGGTTTACACGATCATATTCAGGTCACATTTGCATCACATATTTTATGTGATGACATATATTATGTGATCACAGAATGTGATCGTGTAAACGACCTTACAAGTTGCTTGAAGTTGTACGAAACACCAAGAATTAATCCTTTTTAATTGCCTGTTAATTCGACGTCACAGATTTTTCATTTGACCAGCGATCAAATGGAAATGTCTGTGATGCAATTTTTTCAAAGGCACTGACAAGTTTTTGCTGTCCTGGGAAGATCAGGAACTTCAAGCAACTTGTAAGGTCGTTTACACGATCACATTCTGTGATCACATAATATATGTCATCACATAAAATATGTGATGCAAATGTGACCTGAATATGATCGTGTAAACCGGCCTTGAAACAGAATGTGAATTTTGTGAGATGACTTTTATTGTGCTATCAATGCAAAATAAAGCGGGCAGTAGGAGCTTTGGGTTTTAAGCCCTAAATAATTTTCAAAACATATGAAATGTATACCAGAATAACACTGGAGGGACGTTGCAGTGTCAGGATCCTTTTCAGGAAAGCAGTGATAGACACCTGGAGGGAGCGGTGTTTGCCCCCAATATTTTTTAGGACAATGGTCTTGGGGTCTAAAACAATGGAACAATTTGACATCATCTTATCAAAACAAATGGCTTGCTTCCCCCAATATTTGACCAAGTGTCTGCCCCTACAGGAAACGTTTTCAAGCCTGTTTTCTGCTTACCAATTTAAATAAAGGACTTTTAAGGAATTTATATAATACATAAATAATAACTATTTTTTACATACTGATCTAGATTATGCAAAAGTTATTGGCAGAACTTGCAATGCCCTTGTTTATAGACCTTGGCTGCAATACAGACACCCAACTTCCAGTTAGTGTATCAGTGCAAACAGAAAAATCAGAGTCTGTAAACATGCACAAACTGAAATGAAAAAGAGTCCGTCCATAAAGCCATACAAACAGACAGCCAAACGCATTCTTTATGTATCCATAGAGTAGCAGATCAGGCAAACGAAGGTAAAATTTGATCTTATCTTAGGATCCAAAAACTGTATTTGATTCCCTCAATTTTGGAACATAAGTCTGTTCAACAGCAACTTTCGAGAAGCAGTCAGGGTATCAGAACACTGGGAGGTGACGCCTGAATGGATTCTCCAGGTCATACTGCCAAATATGGGAGCTCAGTTTGTCTTGGTCCCTCTATTGATATCTCAACCTCCTTGGTGGGCTCAATGGTACAAGTTGAAGCATCATGTCTGCAAGGTCATCTTAGAAAATGGACAAGTCAGCCACTAATTGGTGATATGCCACTTTGAAATTTTGTCATTGCTGCAAGTACATTGTTGTCAGGGTGCTGCCCAGCAAAAATATTGCTACTTTTTCTCAATATTCAAACACCAAGCTTCACAGAGAGGACTTATCATAGGATCCAAAAACTGTATTTGATTCCCTCAATTTTGGAAGATTGGAAGTCTGTTCAACAGCAACTTTTGAGAAGCAGTCAGGGTAGCAGAACACTGGGAGGTTACGCCAGGATGGATTCTCCAGGTCATACTGCCAAATATGGGAGCTATTCATTGATTAATCTGGAATCGAACAAAATAATCAGTGCTAATACACTACAGGTAACTATGAAATGAGACCTAAAATATTCTTACAACTTTAGGTATAACCTAAGCAAAGTTTCAGTTTAAGGCCAAAAGAGCTTTTCCAATGATTTACTATGACCTTTCTCGACTCTAAGCATGCGATGCTTTGCGTTGCTGCATAGTAATTCGCATTAAATAAATTCATAGACAGAAAGGTTCAACTGATTTGTTAAATGAATGTTAGAAATCAATGTAAAAACTCCTCCAACTCATTAAAATATCAATTGTTGGCCAAATGTTTAATATCTACACATACCACTGAAATTTAATTTATAACTTCATCTTTAAATGAATATTGCTTGATTGCATTTGTTATTTCTTAAAGAGTTGAAACATTGATTCACTGCTATATCCTTATCCAAATAAAATGACAATCATGCTTTGGTAAATGAATGGCAAGAAGCTGTGGTAAATGAATGGGTGCCATCAATAAAAAATCATGTATATTGGTGTACATCAACTAGCAAAGATAGTCCACAACTAATCAAGAACAAGTGGCTTTCTCTTTCCAACCACATCATTGATAAGCACGAAGGACATGATGGACAACTTTTCATATGCTGTGAACATGGACCTATGGAGCGTGAATGGTTGATAAAAGGCATCTTGAGCAAAAATTTCAACATGACAAAAATGTAGAATTAACAATAAACGACTTTGCAAACCAAACATTTGTTGGATGGCATCACGTTTAAAAAGCATTTACTCGTGTTTGTGTTTCTGATGAGACAACAAACATTGATTAAAACAAATGCTCTTTTTAGCTGCATATAAAGAATTGAAAGACAAATTGACCAAAACACAACTTCTCAATGACATAGTTAAGCTTTCACCCGTGGAACAGACAAGCCGTCTTGAATCTTTCCATAACCTTGTTCTCCACTTTGCCCCAAAGCATACACATTTTCACTTTCAGGCAATGACAGCAAGGTAACAATCCAGCACATGTTATCCATTTATTGGTTCCTAAATATCAATGAGACATAATAGCCCTGGTTAGAGATATCTAGGAAGCTTGTTATTTACCTGGTTTAAATAGCTTTTCTTTGCCAGAAAGACACTGCTATCGCATCTTGCTGTTTTAGGAGTAATACAATGCCATTTGAAGTGAAGATCCTGCAATTCTATTTTGCAAAATGTGACATTTGGCATACAGAATTAAAAGGAATATTTTAAGTTGCTATAAAGCAACGAGCTGGTATGTGTCTTTCAAAGTTTGTGCTTCATTGTGAACAACAGATCAGCATAATCTTTTTATTTTATAGGGTTCTTCTGGCAGCTTTTCATTTCCATGAAAGTACTGGCATACAGCAATTGGAAACAAAGGATGGGGAGAAAAGATGGCAAATATCCTATATCAAGTACAAAAAAACTTGTGTGGTTAAACCAATTAAGTCAAAAAGCACATATGGTAAGTCTTTTTGGCAGTGCCTGAAAATAGTGATCTTATTCTTTTTACCTGTGCATTCTATTTCATGTGTCATTTTCAAACTTTTTAGAGTATGCAAAGATCATTATGGAGAAGGCAGTGGAAAGAAGAAAAGAACTAATGACATGCACAAGCAGGTGATTGTCATGCCTTGATGTCATGAACTCAATTTTGCTTTAAACGCAAACAACTATTTGAACAGTCCACGAAGCAAGAAATAGACCTTTTAATTAGGTCTTAAAAGTCAGAAGGTCTAAAAAGCCACTTCTATGCGCAATAACTTTGTCAGATACCCGCCCACCAAATGCTTTGGACAAAAAAATTTACAGCGCCAATTGGTGATATTCCAATCAAAACTTTCAGGGTGTTATTATGCTTATAGTATAACCAGGTGACTTGTCTGGCTTTAAGATTTCCCAGGCGTTTAATGAAGTCCTCTGTGCGATCTATAATCACCCTACATCTTGGAAAACATCTCTTGTAGATTTTTGGAATGGTCCTTAAAGCATCCCTTTTATTAGGCCAATGAATAAAGCCTTTTAGTTTCTTGGCAATAACTGGTATGCTGTTGTTCAGTATCCTCGAGACTGTTGCTTTGCTTATGCCAAATCTATATCCCAAATCCTCGTGGAGAAGATTTAAACGCAGCTTTAAGAAAAACATAAAATAGACGTCTTGTGGAACAGCAGCATCAATTGTTGGCAACTCTTGGGATACATTCTTAAAAACCATAAGAAACAAGTAATGGATGGTATGCCAGTATAGAACATAACCTTGTAGTCAGCAGAAAGACAATGTTTCAACCTGCAGATAAAGGTGGTCAAGGTGTAGTTGACATACACCTGAAAACTAACGCTCTCCACCTCAAGTTTTTTCAGTCAATCATCATAACAAACTATGACTTCCCCTGGGTTTATTTTACCGGCTACAATATCAGTTTCCATCTTTTCAAGTACTTTCCAAATGCAAAATTTTTCTGCTCCAATTTACTTCCTCGTGCCTTTACCCCATCTCTGCATTACAGGGTCCTGAAAACAGCAAGCCATTTAAAAGGTGGGGGTTTGAGTATCCCCAAAAATTGTGACCAATGTCACCAAATTAAAGACATAAATCATGTTTTCATAGACTGCCCAATTGCAGTTGCCGTCTTCGCCTCCCTGCAGCCGATTTTCGAACAGCTGCTCTGCACATTTCTGTGCTCCCCTCCCTTGTCATATTCTTTGAATTTCTGAATGGCATCCATCGGAATGTCAAAACCCTCTGCCGTTGCCTACTAAAAATCACTCTTTATTCCATATGGATGAATAGATGTGATCGCCACTTTGAAAAGAAGGCCCCTACCCTCTAGGTGTTGTTTCTTCTATCAAAGCCTCTGTTAGAAACAGAACTACCTTGTCACATGAGGCTTGCCTCACCGCGAGCATGGGTTGCTCTGGCATTGCAGTACAGCCATGGGTGGCCCAGCCCCTTTTCATTAATTGGCAAGAAAACAATGACATTCACATTTTCACAGTGGCATTCCTTCATGTCCAATATTGTTGATATGAATGGTTAACTACAATGTTAACTGGGAGCTAACATTGTAGGTAATTGGTTGCTTTTGCAGTAAAATATTTTAAACCTTGTACTAGACATTCTAGGTTTTATTTATGATAGTAAATCAAATATACATAGACAGCGAAGCCTTCAACCTGTTGTGTTCTTGTCTTCTTGCTTTTTTGCCTGCCTGTTTATAGTAGTCACTTCTAGCCATATTTCTTCGTGTGCTCAAAAATTGAAGGCTGATTTTCAATTTCAGGACACTGCTGACTCACGACTTATCAAACAAGATTAGTTTTTTCTTCACGAAAGGGATGGTGAGTACATCAGTTTTATATTTCAGTACTTGATATGTTCCCTGTCAGACTGTACATTCACTCAATATTCAACATATCTATCTATTCAGAAATCTACTGATGTAACCTTCCCACATGTGTCAGCTTGTTTCTGCAACCGCCGAGTTGTCAATGGCAACACTGGCAGTTCATACTTACCTGGCGGTGAAGACAACTTGATCAAGAAGGCATAGCGGCCGGTCAAGATTTTGCAAGTTTTGAATGGGTTTATAGGTTAGTTTTTAGCCATAAACTGTATAATTTAGTTAGCAGCACTCATTTTGAATATATTTGTCACCAAATTGCGTAGAAATGGCCTCTAATATTGTGCAAACGATATGGGGAGAGATTGAAGAAGAGTCTAACATACGGCCATTGTCCTTTGCTGAAAAGCTCAAACAAGGGAATGCCATGATGACATCCAGTTATCTAGCAGCGAGAGCAGCCAAATTTGAAACACCTGATTCGATCGACTTCAAAGAAATCATTAGTTATTCCAATAAAGAATTAGAAGATCAAATAGCATACAACAATTCATGCAGCTTGCTGCCCTGCCAGGTGGAATATTATTTTCTCAAAGCTGTCTATGGTAGACAAAGTGATAGACTCTCTGGTCAAACTTCCATAACTGCCTGCTGACAACCCTGGTATTGTATTTACACCCGTTAGATAGAGAGCCTCGTTAATAATCATACCTGATGCCACACCAGTCATTTCAGATAACGAAATTCACAATGCTTTATCAAGGCACGGAACAGTCACTCAAGTTTGGAAACAAACATGGGAGGGATTCCCAAATATCTTCAACAGCAAAAGGCTTGTTACCATCTTTCCTTCAAGAGGCACTGAGTAATCCCCCTTTATAATAATTTACAACAAAACAATATCTCTTTCCTATAGGGGTAAGCCTGTGTTCTGTAATATCTGTATGTCAGATACCCACAGAATTGGATTGCCCCTTAAGACGTGTTAGCCATTGCTCCCTTTGTGGTTCGACAGAGCACAACAAAAAGGATTGTGTACAGTTTGTTCTTTTCAGAAGAGCTAGAGGAAGGTGCAAAAGTGGTGAAATTGAAGATCTCGCTGAAAACGAAGGTGCAGAAAAAGCCGAGAATAACAGCGAAATTGCAGAGCCAGAAACCCCTCCCACTCTCATCAAGGAACAAGAAGACCACGCTCAAATTACACCAACAACAACCAAAAAGATTCTGTAGAAGCACAACCCAAGCCGATCTTAGAAGATGAAACAAAAAATATTTCAAACCCAAAGCCAAAGCCACAAAGACAACAAAAACCCTCTGCCACATCCAGGACCAAAACACCAGAAGATTATGCCCCCTTCACTAGAAAAAACACAAAATGACCTGTCCCTTCTACCCCTGAAAAGAACATTACTAGAAAAAACCCGCTGGTGAGATCGTTAATAAATATCTTTCTCCTTTCCTTCGATTCAGTAGTTTTATTTTGTATTTATTTTCTCTCATGGCTTGAGTTGTAAGCATCAATGTGAATGGGTTGAACAACCCCTGTCGCACGGATTCAATCTTGCATCACCTTTATAGTCTGAAGCCTGATATTCTCTTCTTGCAGGAAACCCACCTGAATCCTGTTAATGTTAACACCATATTTTGGCAATGGCCCTGCACTCCTTTTCATTTCTTTGGTAAAGATAATAGAAAGGGTGTCTCTATTCTTATTTCTGAAAGATGGAAAACTACAATCCATTCACGTCATGCTTGCGACACAGGCCAATAGTTTGATCTTAGGCAACGTTTATGCTTCCACAGGCGGTCTCGACGGCATTGCAAATCGAAAGGAATTTTTTAATGACCTAACTAATGTGTTAGAAAATTTTCCTCAAGACTTTCCTATAATTTTAGGAGGTGATTTTAACTGTGTTTTTTATCCTTCAGATTGCTCTAGCCCCGTAACTTATGCCAAAAAACTGCTAATAACCTAAAAACGGTTCTGTCTTCTCATGCTTTAGAACAGGGGTGGGCAACCTTTGAAAAATGGGTTGCCAAATTTGATTTTTGAAATGCATACGAGGGCTGCAACTCAAAATACAGTATAATTTTGATATATACTAATTCTACCAAATCTAATCTAGTCAATAAAAATGTATTTATCCGTAAATGTACTGTAAAGTGGAAGCTGTGGCAGGTTGCCTTCAAGGTGCTGACCAGTCATTTGAGATCGCAGTCGACTCTTGGCATACTTCATCTTTAAGAAAATACCTTCGCAAAGATAAGTACTGCCAAACATACAACACATCATCCACCATTGAGATAATCCATATAGAACTGGATTATCTGAGTTTCCTTATATTTCTGTTTGAATTCACTGGTACCCTGCAGCTCGATCAACTCCATTCGAAGATGGAAAGTGAACCAAGTTCCATTGATTCAGCTGAGTTTTCCAAAGATTTAGCATAAGCAGAAACATGACAACATGTTCATACACAACATTCACAAATTGAACATGGCCTTGAAGCTTCTTGTTCAGCTTGTTCGAGTGACTAGTAATATTAATGAGGAATGCTGATCTAGACAATAATTTAGGATCACTTAATCAATATCGAGTTGACAGTCGTGCATTGGGCCACATTATTTACAGTTTAACGGGGGCCTTCCGGGCCACACAAATGTACCTTGCGGGCCACACAAATGTACCTTGCGGGCCACACAAATGTACCTTGCGGGCCACACAAATGTACCTTGCGGGCCACACAAATGTACCTTGCGGGCCGCATGTGACCTGCGGGCCACAGGTTGCCGACCCCTGCTTTAGAAGATATCTAACATGTGTAAAACCCTTCTGCTAAAGAATTCACTTTTTCTAGCTCGCATGGATCATTTAGCCGCATTGACAAATTTTATACCTCTAGGAATTTTCGAGACATTTTCGTTGAACTTGCATCAACTCATTCTGAACATGATAAGATTTCTTTTACTCTCAATTTCGCTGCCCCTAAACGAGGGCCTGGCACATGGAAATTAAATACCTCTATTTTGAAAGAACAGGAATTTATCAGTTCTATCTATAAATTTGTCGAAGACTGGAAATATTCACAAAATTCTTTCCCTTCCCTAATCGAATGGTGGGAATACGGCGAAGAATCGTTTTGTAAAAATTGCTAAAATATATTCTAGAAACCGTAAAAAACAATTTCCCTGTCGGAAATGCAAACTGCTCAAACAACTCAGGAATGCGAATAGAAAGGCAGAGAATTCAGGGGACCCCCGCTTTCTGAAACTTTATAAAAATATTTACAATGAAGTGAAATCCTTAGAAGCCTCTGAAGCTGAGGGGGTAAAAATAAGATTTAAAGCCAAATGGTGTGAACATAGCAAAAAAGTAATGCGGTATTTCTGCTCTCTTGAAAAGAAACGGCAAAGTGACCATACAACGAAATCAATAAAAGAAAAACAAAACAACTCTATTTATGCCCTGACCTCCATCTCTGACAAGAAAATGTTGTTAAAGAATTTTATGCTACTTAATATCAATAAAAACCCGTTGACTCAACCCTTCAGGATTTTCTTTTGCAAAAAGTCACACAACATCTTTCAGAAATGGAAAAAACCTTTTCGAAAACCCCCTTACCCTTGAAGAAGTAAACATTGCTTTAAAAACTATGGTAAATGGAAAATCTCCCGGAATAGACTACCGTGAGAATTTTATAAAATATTTTAGAAATCTCTTGGTAAACACCTCCTAAACGTAATTAACTCTTGCTTTGATAATATATCCCTTACTTTCAAAGAATAAATCCGATAGCAAATCTCAAAGAATTGCTTTGATTTCTTGCCTCTTTAAAAAAGGTGACAGAGAAAACATTCAAAACTGGCGCCCCTTTAGCCTCTTAAATTGTGATTATAAAATAATAGCCAAAGTTCTTGTTGTCGCACACAGCTTTGATGTTACCAATGACGAAGATCATACTCTTCTGTTGGAATTACAAAAAGGCCTAAATTTAATCTGAAAGTTTCATTCTCCATATTTGCACTATGAGATAACTAATACCGAAAAAGTTCCGATTTGAGAAAAGAGACTTTCAATTTAAATGAATGAATTTATTTAAAACGTAGAATTATTATGTATAAAATACTACACAGTTAACAAAAGGAAAAGCACAAGCATTTCTTCCTCCTTTTCTGCACTACCAACCCTCGTCTACCAAAATTTTGCTGCTAGGTCATCTCGCATTAAAGCTCATCTCATCTTGGGCAAATGACAGTCATTTGAAATGTCCACTAGAACCTTGAAAAATTTGAGAGATGGTAAATACACCTTCCAGCCAAAACACGAACAATCTTTTTCTCAACCTTGGTAGTTTAAGGTCGAAACCCCTCAGAAAATAACGACCTTGGTCGCTTGACACAAATTTTAAAGAATTTGTTTAATATTAGAGTAATAAAAAAGTTTAAGTTTTCAATCTTTGTTACCGAATTTGCAGAATTTTTATTGAATTTAATCGCTGCAGCCTACGTGAATCTTAACAATATAGGTAGGCCCAATTCCATCATGAAAATAAAATTATAAATCGCTTTAAGCAAACAAGAGAAACAAACAACTCACTCGCATGACTTGACCTCATAAAACTCAGCAAAATCCGTCACTGAATCCAATCGTTGTCACAGAACGATACATCAGATTTCTATCTTACTAGAACCATGAGTGAGAACGATAACGGATGAGGAATCTCCACTGACACCTGCGCATTAAGGTAATGAAGCCTCCTATTGTTATGGTTATGGTTATCGTCGCCCATGCTTAAACTGCCTAGTAAGAGTAGAACTTAAGCCATACTTTTTGAATAAAGTGCTTTCCCTGCTGTCGCAGCTCACAACTGCTGTTGCAGGCTGCAGCGATGCTGCTGAGTGACCATGTGAAGCCGAATAACTCATTCACTAACTCACTCACCTCGATGACGTTCTTCAACAATCACAAATTGATTGCTTTGCTGGAGTGAAAGAGCAGGCAGGCAGGCAGGCAACAGGCAAAACAACTGAGCGCTCCGCAAGCAATGAGGCAGACTTGTGGAGAGTCTGAACTGAAGATATGAGACTGGGTATCGCTTCCAGCCTTTTGGCTAAGATCTGATGAGTGCTGCCCCAACAAGTAGAGGACATATGCTTAGATGCTCTTGAAACTCTTTTCTAAGAGTTTTGCCAGAGAGCATCTATAACTCTACTGAGGGGTAAAAATGTCCGAGAAGTTGGTCCCAGTTAGGGTCCAAGATAGAGTTCCCACATGCGAGGAAAATCACTTTGAGAAAGACACCGATTCAGATATG
Organism: Rhopilema esculentum; assembly: GCF_013076305.1. The sequence continues at coordinate 13,501,125 of NW_027019317.1, forward strand.
GATAATACAGATGAAGTAGAGTTATGACGCCAGCATTAATCGACCCTGAGGCATGTCCCACAAACACTGCCAAGAATTCGCCGTCCATACCAAAATGCCAGAATCGAACCAACAAGACCTACGAGCATTATGCCTAGAAGCTTTGTCGCACAAGCAGCTTCAGCGATGGTAAGTGACATATATGTAGGTAGATCTGGTGGTTTGCAGGACAACCCACCGAACGGTAGACACAGACCAAGATCAGTGTGCATCCACACGCCCAATGCCATGATTGTTCTGTCAGCCCTCATCTACAAACTGACTGAGAAGCTGAGATCCGTCCAAGTCACCTCCAGCGACTTCCAAATGGAGATTTGGAAATCACCTTTAAGACGCTGGAAGACAAGGATCGGTTTTTCCGCCTACCTTTTGTCCATTTGCCGAGGAGAGATTGGGAGCCTGCGATGCACAACCCACCACCAGTTTGGATGAGGATTTCTCATAAGCCAGCTGAGCTGAAGTTTGATGTGGTGGTGAGGAAATTTGAGGGCTTCGGGTGGGTCCTGTTTGCCAGGGAAAACAAAAAGCCTGGTACAGATATTCTGAATGGTGGTATTACATTTAAAATGATCCTTACCGAGCCTGTGCCCAGTTTTGAACACCTAGGCCCATACTGTTTAACGCTAAGCCATTATGGCCAACCGCAAACATGCGGCAAATGCAACAGCTGTGGCCACATTGCTGCCCAGTGCAGCATTATAAGGTGTTACAACTGTGGCTTGACAGGACACATCAATGCTAACTGTCCTAATAACAGTCACTGTCAGGGATGTGGGTCACCTGAACACCACCTTATTCAATGTGATGCCTCTTGGGTTCCCGAAGCGAATAGGTATACGCATGAGCCCTCATCTGACCTTGCCCTCTCAGAACATGACAGCAGTGGAGACGAAGACAGCAACGATGTTGGTGCTGTTTTGGCACAAAATGAAGCAGCTGTCACTCAAGGTATCTCCCCCTCCACAGCAGAGAAGACGAGAGAAGAATAAAATTGCTCAACCACTGCCAATCAAGAGGCAGACGACAGCCAGCAGTCACCAAACTGGTCTGACACTACGGAACGTACAGCTGGGAGTGCTGGTGCTGACCCGGCTCCAAAGGAGACAGCCATAACCCATGTTAGCTCACCGTCAGATGGTGGCGTGGGTAGGTGAGAGTCGGGTAAGTTGTCACAGTCTCATTTTTAGAGAACTGCCTCATTTGCATCCATTAAGGCTACAACCCTTGAGGTGGGAAGCCTAGACACGTTCCTGAAATAAACTCTTCACTTTCAACTCGGGGTTAAGTTTCCTGTGTTTTGCTTCTGACTGTTCTTGCTGACCCTGAACATGAAGTCGATCCTTTGGAAAAAGGTAGGCACATTTCTATACTATTCTTTGTGAGAATCATTTAATTGTTTTTCTTATCCATTTCTATTATTGGAGTTGGTTTCATTTCTATTATATGTTTATTGGAGTTGAGTTCCCTTGATATTCCTCGACTCTTATTAGAGAAATTAGGCCTACTTTTTCAGAGTTTGGTGTGGGGCAAGTTGTCTCAAAATTGAGCCAGCTGTGAAAACATGCCTGCATATATCAGTGACCCCATTTTGGTATACTTATTGCATCAGAGTATTTCTATCAGCAATTTTTACTTTGGTGCACAGCAATCTACCTTTTTGCATGCATTAAATACATTTTTTACCTTTTCTAGATGGTGCGGAATTACCAAAGAAAAAAAGACCGAGCTAAAACTCCAAAGGAAAACATTGAAGCTGCTGTTCATGCTATCAAAGATGGAATGAGCATTCGCAAAGCTGGGCAGTTGAATGATGTTAATTATCGCACTTTGAGCAGTTATATCAAGCTAATAGGAGAAAAAGAAAGCTTATCTGATGTCCACTTTGGATACAAACAGCCAAAAGTATTGAATGATGCCTTAGAAAAGAACTTGATCAATATATCCTAAAGGCAGCTTCAATTTTTTATGGCATCACAATGCATGAACTGAGGTTGTTGGCTTTCAAGTTAGCTATTGCAAATAAAGTTAAGAATAATCCAGAATCATGGCTTCGTGACAGAAAGGCGGGCAAAGACTGGGCTCAATGCTTCTTGCGGAGGCATAAAAATATTTTTGTAAGAAAGCCTGAAGCAACATCAATTTAGAGAATGACAAATTTTAATGAATATGTCGTAAAATATCCTAATCAACACATTGGGAAAAGATAGAGAAATACATTTGCGAGTGCAAACTATATCGATCATCAAAACTATCAACTTTTACAAAAAAACCTGGTCTCTAATCAAAAACGAGGCTATAACAAAATGGAGTCAGGGGGTCTAAGCTATAATTCAGTACAAATATAATGTTGAAATGTTTTTTGGCAACCTGGAAAAAGTTCTCAACCGACCTCAAGGTTACAGTGCTGATCAGATCTGGAATCTGGATGGAACTGGTGTAACAAATGTACAAAGACCTCCCAAGATACTTGCAAAAACAGGGGCCAAGCTGTGCTGTCAATGCCATTGGGAATCACATCCCACCTTTCTTTGTGTTTCCAAGGGTGAATATCCAAGACCACTGGCTTCTGACTGCACCAATTGAAAGCTCTGCTACTACATCAGGATGGATGAATGAAGACACCTTTGTCAAGTACATGAAACACTTTGTTAAGTATGCAAAGCCGACATAGGAACAGCCCATACTTTTGGTACTTGACAATCATAATTCTCACATTTCTCTGGAGGTGATCAATTATGCAAAAGAAAGCAATATCACCATGCTGAACTTTCCACCATATTGTTCACATGAACTACAACTCCTTGACAAGACAGTATTTGGTCCTTTCAAAACATTTTATAACCAAGGTGTTGATGTGGATGAGGCAAAAAGAGAATGCTGGCAAATCAATGACTATTCATGTCATTCCAAGTATTGTCTCATATGCCTTTCCCAAATCAATAACACCAGCCAATATTATTTCTGGATTTAGAGCAACTGGAATATCCCCATTTGATAGAAATGTGTTTCCTCCAGAGAAGTTCTTGTCAACATATTCTACAGACAGGCCAATGGTGGAAGCTACACAGAAAAAAATGACACCTAGTGACATAAATGACAGGCCCACGCGGTCAACATCAAGGGAAAGTGATATAAGCTTACAGAGTACACCATACCCAAACCGAAATGTAGACATAGTTTCTACAAGTGCTGAAGAAGTTTGCCCATTTGGTAGAAGGAAACCAGAGAAGATGGATCCAGTAAACGGAAACAGGGAAAGTCACAAATTTTTACTGACACCCCAGTTAAAATGGCAATAGAGGAGGAGGTGAAAGCAAAGAAATCAAAGAAAAATCTGACAACGAAGAAAGTTTAGTTTACATCTGCAAAAAAGAGCATATCTATTTTTGGAATATTAGCCATAACTCCTCAACCCAAGTGCATTTTTCTCTGTGACAACTTGCCTTGACTTATGCGACAACATGCCCCATCTACAGGGCATGTTGTCACACTGAACCTGTCTACCTAAAAATATAACTTTACAGAAAACACTTGCTAGTGTTGATTTTTTGTTATGCTAACAAAGTAACCTGTACAATTAATAGATTATGCTATTAAAGTTTCATCTCTCCATCAGTGTTTGAGATAACAGCGATGATAAAATTTTTGTGACAATCTGCCCCACTCTCCCCTACCGAATATCACCCAATCGCTGCTCTCAAGGAGTCGGACAGCCTCCAGGACTCCTCCACTCCAGAAGATAATGGCCAAACAGTTAAGAACTGGTACAACCAACCAACATCCGCCACAGATGGTATGATCTCTTCTTTAACAATCTCTTCTCCTACTCCTCTCTTTTCTCAACGCTCTGTCGAGACTGGCACCCCAGCAGCTTCCAAGATGTCCTTCCAGGACGATAATGTCTCTGACATTTCTGCCGTGCGAAGGCCCTCTACGATAAAGAAGTCAAAAGGGTGTTCAGCTTGGCAACCTGCCCCTTCTTAATGACCAATGATTTTAGGACTCCCCTTCCCCAGTGAGTGATGGCAGCCATTGATATATTATCAATAAATGTACACGGAATTAGAGATCCTACCAAGTGCTCCGACATAGTAGACTGGCTCATGAATAGGAAGGAATCTGTTGTATTTTTTACAAGAAACCTATTTATCCGCGCCTGAAGATTCAAACTTCCTCAAATCCGTCTGGAAAGGGTCTATCTTTTCATCTTTTGGAAGAACATATAGCAGAGGTGTTACTACTCTCATAAAGGAGTCCTTGTCTGTTAAACACCCCAAAGTCACTTACGACAACTGTGGCCGATGGATCAATGTTTGCTTATAAGTTAGTGATTCAAAACTTCAGCTTCTAAACATCTACGCACCATGTCCTATAGGCAAAAGAGCTGCCTTTTGCGTAACTCCCTGTTTCTGCCCTTCAAACTGCCAAATTTGCAATTTCGTGGCAGAGGTACCTGGAAATTCAACACTAGTCTCCTCGAAAATGAAGAATTTTCCTGTAATATGAAACATTTTTTGAAATTTTGGGTAACTCGGAAAAAAGACTTTGTAGGCAAGCTACACATTTGGTGGGATATAGGTAAAATGGAAATAAGCAACAGACCCAAAAAAATTTTCTAAGCGCTTAGCAAAAGAAAAGAGAAAGAACCCGCCAAAACTTTGGAAGAAAAGCTCCAACGGGCAACACTATCTCCTGATCAAAAGGAAAAAGAAACTGTTCCCCTGATTAGACGAGAAATAGAAGAACTCGATCTTAATAATATGAATATTACTTGTATCAGAGCAAAAGCCATTGAGTACCAATCCAATGAGAAATCTTCCCGCTATTTTTTCAGCCTTGAGACTTTATGTCAATCTAAAAAAGTCATTTGTAAGTTAAAAACACCAGATGGTAGAGTAATACAGGATAGTAGGGACCTGCTTGACTGCATTGCTATCTTCTACGAGTCCCTTTATTCCCCTGAACCCATTGATGATGAAAAAACCCCCAAAAAGACTGTTTCTCGTCAAAAAAACCGCTGGTGAGAACAATAGTTAAAATTCATCCTATTCCTAACATTTAGTGTTTTTATTTTGATCTTAATTTTTCTCATGGCTTGTGCTGTGAGTGTTAACGTGAATGGGTTGACTTAACTCTGAAATTCTATTTTTACAGGAAACCCACCGATATCCTGCTAATGTTAACAATGCATTTTCGCAATGGCCTGGCACTTCCTTTCATTCCTTTAGTAAAGATAATAGAAAGGGTATCTCTATTCTTATTTCTGATCGATTGAAAACCACAATCCATTCACGCCATACTTCCGACACAGGCCATCTAATTGTTCTCAACCTTTCAATCGATGACAATAGATTGATCTTAGGCAACGTTTATGCTCTCACAGGCAGCCTCGACGGCATTGCAAATCGTTAGGAATTTTTTAATGAGCTGACTAAGGTGTTAGAAAATTTTTCTCAAGACTTTCCTATAATTTTAGGAGGTGATCTTAACTGTGTTTTAGATCCTTTGGATCGCTCTAGCCCCGTAAATTATATTAAAAAAACTGCTAATAATCTAAAAGCAGTTATGTCTTCCTATGCCTTAGAGGTTATCTGGTGTGTTCAAAACCCCTCTTCTAAGCAATTTACATTCTCGAGGTTCCTTTAGTCGTATTGATAAATTTTACACTTCTAGGAATTTTCATGACATTTTTAATAAACCTCGCATCGACCCCTTCACCCACTCTGATCATGATAGGATCTCCCTTGCCCTCAATTTCTCAGCCCCTAAACGTGGGCCAGGTATATGGAAATTAAATACTTCCATTTTGAAAGAGCGAGAATTCATCAGCTCCATTAATAAATTTATCAAAGACTGGGAACAATCATAAGAGTCTTTCCCCCCATTTAACGAATGGTGGGCACACAGCGAAAACACTTTCGTTGACATTGCAAAAACATATTCAAAAAAAACCAAAAGAAACAATTTCTCAGTGAAAAATCCAAGTTGCTCAAACAGAGTTCAGGGGACCCCTGATTCCTGAAGCTTTACAAAAACATAAGCAACGAAGCTAAATCCCTGGAAGCCTCCAAAGCTGAGGGGGTAAAAATTAGGGCAAAAGCTAAATGGTCCGATAAAGGCAAAAAAGTTACAATATATTTTAGCTCCTTTGAAAAAAAAACGACAAAGTGACCGTACAATGAAATCAATAAAAGATAAACACAATAATTCCATCTCTGACCCGACCGAAATAGTCAATGTAGTCAAAGAATTTTATGCTTCTCTCTATAAAGAAGAGCCAGTCGACTCAATACTTCACGATACTCTCGAATCTTCAGGATAAAAATAAGTAAACGACTTTCAGAAACTGAAAAAAACATTTGTAAAAAACCCCTTGAAGAAGTGAACATTGCCTTAAAAACTATGGTAAACGGAAAATCCCCCAGAACAGATGGACTACCTTGCGAATTTTTTAAAATATTTTGGAAATCCCTTGGTGAACACTTCCATAACGTAATTAACTCTTGCTTTGATCATAAATCCCTTACCCCCTCTCACAGAATTGCTTTGATTTCTTGCCTCTTGAAAAAAGGCGACAGAGAAAACATTAAAAACTGGCGCCCCCTTAGCCTCTTAAATTGTGATTACAAAATAATAGCCAAAGTTCTAGCAAATCGCCTTTCAAAAGTTCTAACTAGCATTATAGCAGAAGACATAACTTGCTCTGTTTCCGGCCGCTCAATTTTAAGCAATTGCCATGCTTTACAAGATATTATTCAATTTTCCGAAGAGAAAATTTCTCCCGTTGGCTCTACTTTCTATTGATCAAATGAAAGCCTTTGATCGAGTAAATTGGAACTTTCTCCATAAAACACTTGAAAAATTCAATTTCCGTCCTGTTTTTATTAGCTGGCTAAAACTTCTATGCACTAACATTGGAAGCAAAGTTAAATGTAACGATTTTATTTCTGACTCTTTCACTCCTAGGAGAGGTGTCAGACAAGGTTGCCCTCTCTCTGCCCTTTTTTATGTTCTCATTGCTGAGGTGTTTGCTGGAAATGTCCGCAATTAAGGGTGTTACTGTCAGTAAAACTGAATTTAAAATAATACGCAGACAATCTACCCTCCTTCTTCAAGATAACCAATCTTTACTCACAATTGAAAATCACATCGCAAACTACGAAAAAGCCTCTCGAGCCAAAATAACCAAAGGTAGAAGTGAAGGCATCTGGTTTGGTAGCTTTAAAAACTGCCTTAATTCACCTCTAGGTTTTAAGTGGAAAAAGAAATCCCTCAAAAGCCTTGGCCTCTATTTCGGTACTGAAGACACAAATAAACTGAACTTTTTGCTATAAATATAAATATAAACTGAACCTAAAGTTTCTAAATTTATAAAAACATAAGATCTTTGGAAGTCGCGTGACTTGACCTTTAGGGGGAAGGCCGTTGTCATTAATCAGCTTGCAAGCTCTGCACTTTGGTATACGGCTTCGGTTTTCCCCATATCCCAATAGGCAGTCAAACAACTTAATGGAAAACTTTGGCATTTCTTTTTAATGGCAAACGACCCCCAATCCCTAGATCACAAGCTAAACTTCCTTATCAAGACGGCGGCCTCAATGTTCTTGATATAGAGAAAAAATGTAACAGCCTCCTTTTATCATTGCGAGCCAAACTCATTGCCCCCAAACAAACAGGCAAATGGAAAGTTCTCTTCAACCATCTCGGGAAATACACAAACTACCTTCTTTCTATAAACAGACCCTCTGTGCGTATATCGCTATTACTAATGACCACAATAGATCTTAAGAGAACATGTTTGAAATATTTAACGAACCCCTCTTTCTAAAGCGTAAAATCGCGAAAAATATTATATCTCTCAACCTCTACTGGGTAGATGCAGGAATTACCTTATTACGAGATATTACCTAGGAGTTTTCCCCTGGTTTTCTCCCTGAACCCGCTAATAATGAGTTAGTTGTAGTAAATTCAAGCCTAAAGACCTTTCTTTCATTTTATCTTTTCTTTCCTTTGAATAGAAAAATTTCATTCGTTCCAATTCTGCTCAAAAAGATCACTTTTCTACTAATTTCACTCTGCCTATTCAAGACATTAAAAAGCCGCTTTGTAAATTAACTTCTAAAGACTTTTATCTCACATCTCTTATGCCCTCTACTGATGTTTCTTCACAGAAGTTACGTGTTTATTGGGAAAAGAAGTTCTCAAATCTCGACTGGAAATTTATATTAAATTCAATATTTACTAGAGATTCCGACCGAAAATCTTGCGACCTGCAATAGAAAATAATCCAACTCGCTATTCCCAGTGCCAATCGTTTAGCCAGGCACAAAATTATTGACAATACTTCTTGCCCCCGCTGTAATAACCATAACGAAACTACGGTACATATTTTTATGCATTGCCCTCTAGTTTCGCCTCTGTGGGACACGGTTCTTTTCCATAATAAAAATCTTGAATTAGACTTAAATTTAGTTTCTTTAGAACAATTTATTGTCATCGGTTTTGCTAACATTAAAATTTCACCTATTCACTCGCCCACAATTGCCCTCCGATATAGCTCTCCTTGCAATTTGGTCTTCTAGAAACAAACTCGTTTTTGACAATGAATCTATCAACCCCTCTAAAATTTTTACTACTAAACTCCGCTCGAAATTAAAAGAGGAGTTTTTTCTCGCTAAATCCTCATTCGCTGGTCTTTTTAATTTAAAAACCACTTGATGCTGTAACAATGTTTTCGCTTCGGTTGTTGATGATAAACTTTTTATGCATTGTTAACCCCCTGATAAGTATAGCACGATCGCTCTCTTCAACATCTGAGCAATATCGTGCTCAGTGTTTCTGAGACACTGGAGATTAACACCTCTATTGGATGACACTTGAGCATGATAATCCTCCCCACTGTTCACACAAAAATCGGATACCTCCCTTTGTTATTAATTTGGCTGTCTGGCTCTCGCAAACAAAAATTTTTGGCTCTCGTAAATTTTTGGACTGGTTTACATTTTACTTATATCAATAATATTAATTTATAAATAATACTTTCTCACGCGTATGTATATTATATACTTTAACAATAATGTCACTTATAATTGTAGATCATTTAAATTTCTAACTCACATTACTACTGTTTTCTATAGACCCCTAACTAATGTTTACATTTGAAAGCGAGGCAAAACATGCGCGCGCATGCTGTGAGGCAAAACATCTGATGTTTGTTTGAGGAAAGGAAACCATCGTTACGTACCGCAGTTGATCTGATTTCGTTTTGTGTTCTATAAAGTTTTATTCAAAAATGGTTAGAAGTTGCTGTGCTGTGGGATGTGCTAACCGTCAAGAGGGTGAAAAGAAGAATTTAACCTTTTATCGCATTCCAAAAGGGCGAACACCGATCGAAAAACGACGGCGACAAGATTGGTTGAGAGCGATTAGGAGGGATGACTGGAGGACTTGGAGTGATGAAAAGATTTCGAAAGCGTTTATCTGTGCGGAGCATTTTATTTCAGGTGAGTTTCTGAATTTTTGGCGTTTTCGATCATCTTTTTTTGCATAAATTCTGTAAAGTAGCTGCTTCGTTGTTGTGAGAACAAACAGTCCATTTGTTCTTCGTATTTTCATACATAAAGATCAATAAATAATACAAAGTCATTTGGAAGTGATTCTAGTTATGGAAGGAAGAACTTCTACTGGCACTGCAGTGACAATACCAATAGTTAACAAACATATGTTTGGTATTTTTTAAACCTTTTCTCAAATGGCATAAATCTTACTTTTTGGACTTTCAGGGAAAAGGAGTGACAACCCTGATGATGCAAACTGGATTCCAACAATTTTCCAGCATTCTACTGCCAAAGAGATTGCTAGAGTAGAAAATAAAATTGAAAAGAAAGCCAGGTATGAGGTGCTAAGGAAAAAGAGAGTAGGTGCACAGGCTCAATGGATGGTCACAAATAAAACCAACACAGAGGCCACACATTCTTCAAGCAGTGATGATGGAGGAGAGAGCAGGATGTGTGATGCTTATACCCAGTTTGATCCCACTGACACCAACAAAGAGATCACAGTCCTTAAAGATAAAATATCTTTGCTAGATAAGGAGTTGAGGGCCAAGAATGCTGAGCTTTGTAAACTAAGAGAGGAAAACAGAAAGCTTAAAATGAGAAAATTTCATTTGAGTCTCTCAAGGGATCAAAGGAAAAACTTAATTTTTATATAGGTATCCCAGCACTATCTCTTTTTCTTTGGATTCTGGACGTTATTAAAGGAAAAATAAAAAAATGTAGTGCAAATTTGCCGGTAGAGGATCACCTTTTGATAGTTTTAATGAAGTTGAGGTTGGGTTTGCTTAACAAGGACCTAGCATACAGATTTGGACATGAAGAAACTGTTATTTCAAAAATTTATCGTGTTTGGCTGCCAGGATTATCAAAATGCCTCAAGAAGTTGATTGTGTGGCCAAGCAAAATGGAAATCATGCAGAATTTGCTCCATTCCTTTAGAAGGAAATATCGTGACTGCATTTGCATTATTGACTGCAGTGAGGTATTTATTGAAAGGCCAAAGAATCTGACTGCTAGAGCCCAGACTTGGTCAAATTACAAAAACAACAATACAATTAAATACCTCATTGGGATCAGTCCTGCTGGTGCAGTCACATTTCTTTCTGAAGGACGGGGGGGAAGAGTTTCTGACAAACAAATAACCCTAGACAGTGGATTTTTAAATAAAGTTCACAGTGGTGACTGCATTTTGGCTGACAGAGGGTTCTTGATAGAAGATGATTTGCATAAAAAAGGAGCATACCTAAAAATTCCAAAATTCACAAAAGGAAAAAAACAGCTACCAGCAACCAATGTTCAGACATGCCGCCAGTTTTCAAATGTCAGGATTCACGTTGAGCGAGTAATTGGGCAGTTGAAGAAATTCAGAATCCTACAGAGTACCATTCCTATATCCCAGGTGGACCTATTAAATGACGTTATGGTAGTTGTAGCAGCAATAGTAAATTTAAATAAAAGTGTTGTCAGGATGTATTAAGTAATGTCAAAACATGTTTTTTCCGAGATATGATTTAGAAAAATTCAGCAAGGATTAACTCACAGTTTCTTTATTAGGGATGCAATCAGTAGGAAGTTTTACCCTCCAAATTAAAAACCAATAAAATTAGATTTAAACTTTCATTTAAATTAGACTAAGGGAAACTTAACTAAGATACACTTCTTACTTGACAGTGATTTTATCCAGGTTACGCATTTTATAAGATGCTTACATGATTTGATCAATCAAAATCAGTTAAAAATTTGAAACTTAAAAACCTTCACAATTAACTTGAGCATAATCATGATTAATGAGCACAATGAAGATATCAGTTTTTCCATTTTTTATTGTAAATTCATGCACAGTTTTGACAAACCCATCCATTGCGTGGGGCTCTTTTTATATTTACACAGCTGTAATGATATCTTCCTATTTCACATGACTGATTTTTGCATGTTATCATATTACCAAATTCTGGTCCTCTACATATACAGAAAAGTTTTCGATCATGTTTGTGTCCTGTGTCTAGTTTTCTTGATACTACTTCTGGCAAAATAGTATGTAGAAATTTATTAAAAAGAGTGTTTTTGAGCTCTTCCATAAAGGTTTTGTTTTTTATAGTTAAACACAGCATGGCCTCATCCACCCCTGCAGAGAAAACATAAAAATATCCAAAGTCAACACCAGCTAGCTCCATCTGTAATTGAATTTGATAGTAGTAGCGATGATTTTCCCTCATTTTGTACTCAGGATCAATAGGAAACTTATTATCTTCAGCCCATCCTTCAAAGCTGTCCTTATAATTGTAAGGGCATTTTATTTCCAGCACTCCCCTTCCATGACAATCACAGCTCACAATTCCATCAGGAGAAGCACCTAAATATGGTATTTCAGCATTAATCAACAGTCCAGCTTGCTCAACTTTGAAATTTGTATGCTTCATACCTTCCTCTTTTTCAAATTTTTCTCGTGCAACAGGTTCCATCTGCTTTCCATGGGCTGTGTATTTTGAGGAAAAGCCTGGCCTGTATTGCATAATCGTTTCAATAAGGGATTGACTGTCCCTCATTCTGGCAACATTCTTCACTGTCGAGCCTGTTATTCTTCCAGCTCTATGCAACATCCATTCTTTTTTTGCACTCTGATCTTTGGTTTTCCAAAAAAGATTGTCATAGGACTTCTGAAAGTTCCTTTCACGATATTCAGTATACAACTTTCTTCCATGCACTTGTAGGTCCTCATCTGTCATATTAATAGCTGTAGGGTCAAAAAGACTTGTTAGTGGTTCCGGTAATGTGTAAGCGCTGTTTTCTATATCAGTGTCTGTCTCACTACCAGAACCAGATATCATTTGTGCATCTTTTTCAGAAGACTGAGCCTCATTGTCCAGAATGTCATACAATGGCAAACTAGTAAACACAGCTGCTTTTGGGTATATTTTATGAAGTTTTTTTAGCATATGCACAGAAATGGCATCTTCTCCAACTGTTGGGTCCAAACAGCTATAGTTCTTGTATTCTGTAATATTTGTCTGAGGCTTTGGCAATGTCTTCTTTCTTGGTTGGCTAAAGTCAATAGAAGAGAGAGGAGCAGGTATGACATGTTTCTTTGAAGATTTCCATGCACATAACAGGCTTGTTGATGCTGTTGGCTGGTTCAAACGGAAATGGGCTGCAGCTTCAAGTTTAAACAAAAGAGCAGCTATAAGACTGCAAGCTGATCCTAGCCCAGCCATACATGTGCAATTTGCTGTTAAGATCCAGCCATGCAACTTGTTTAGACAAACCCAGACATTGTACATTGATGTCTTTTTGCCTTGCCTCTGGCTAGGTAATACCTAAAATAAAAGCCATTTCATAATGGGTGATGTGCACCAAACAGTTTCAAGATATCAAAGAATAAATGTATCTTTAAACAGGAGTTTGAGACTAAAATTAATACCAAACTTGAAAATGCAGATTTGTGTATTTCTTTACTGAAGATGTTTACAAAGTTTGGTTTTTGTGTGTTTTATAATCAAGTAGTTTATAATCATTTATTGCCATCTTTTGTAGATTCGCTGCACATAGACCTACCAATAGTTTCAATTTCCTAATCATTAATTATCACAATAAACAAGCTGAGAAAATTAAAATAAGAACATACCTCAGATTTAACGAAACAGAACTCTGAAGCATCTGATATTTTGTGGTAAAAACAGTCCTGTACATGTTTGCACACAAAGTAGTCATAGGCTTCAAGTGATTTGTAGGCTTTCATTGACTCTTTGCTGAAGTTGCTGGGTGAATCAATTAGGTACTCAGTAACATCTCTCCAAGAGAGCTCCGGTAGGTTAGCGATATCATTGCTCCATTCACTTTGAAGTATGTATCGATCTGGAATTGCTTCGCCGCTGCTGAGAGTGAGTTTCGCTCTGTAGTTAGCCTTCTCAGTTGCATCTAAACTTTCGTAATAATTCGAAGTCATTTTCATTCGATATCGAATTTCTTCTTAAACTTCAAAGATGCTGTATCAATTTATAGGATTGAAACCGCATGGTACCTGGTGGAAACAGCCGGCAAACACTGCGTGGATAGGGAAAACAGCTGTCCTATACAAGGCGGACGCCATGCTTCAATTTTTTTGCAGCACAGGATGCGCGCGCATTTTGTTAACATCTTTGTTCTACGTCACGGTGCAAGGGGTCTATATGTTGCTTCTTCTCAAGGTGCAAACAATCCATTTACAGCCCCAGGACATTATTGTTCGATAAAGACATCCCCATTTTTGCAACTGGAAAAGAACCAATACAGTATCCTGGCCATTACAACAGCACCAATGAACAGGAGAATGAAATGATTGAATGTGGGTGGGGATACTTAAATTTTCACTGACAAATTGAGGAAAGAGACAGAAGAGTAATTTCTAAATGCAAACGCTGCTTTGCAGAACTGTTAATGCTTGGCTCAGATACCTAGAAACTGTCAAGCAACTCTTTGAAAGTTGATAACTTTCAATTGGTTATTCCTTAACTTAGTTAGTAGGTATTGATTACTTTCTAACTTTTTTATATTGAATACTTTCATACATGAAAATTTAAATGATAATACCATTACATAGATAGGCTTTGATTAATATTTCGAGTTTCACTTATAGTTGTTTGTTCATTGGCACATTCCCATTGAGTATTGCAGGCCCATGTTAAATTAAAATGCGTGTGTCACTTGTGTTTGGTGACGGTTCTTAACGTAACAAAAAAATTTGGTTAACCATCTGTGAATCGCTGGTGAACCATTAATGAAGCGTTGGTAGTTTCTCTTTTATTTGTGAGACACGCAACTTCCACCTTATTTTGGGTAAAACTTGATTATCTTTTGCAAAGCAGCCATTTATGAAGTTTGGTTTTGAACAGAGGCAGTTTAATTTCAGACAGAATAATAATTTCATACAATAAACTGTTACAGATCAAAATATACACTTTATATACATTTAATGCCCTTAACAGTTGTCAATCCTCTATCATTGTTCAGAAATTTTATTCTGAACAAAAGCAGAGTAAAACCAAGTTCATCACTTTTTTCACAGGCGCCAACAAATTCTTACGTCACATAGGAAAAAACGTGAATTGTTCTCAGAAACATAATTATTAGCAGAAAATGAATATGAATAATGATTTGGAGTATATTGAAGTGCAGCACATTACAGAAAAATAAATGCAGTTTAATAAAATACTCTCATCTTTTATAAGAAACCATCTTAGACAGTGTGTACCCCCAGTTCCTTAAGGTTTACAAAATGTTAGAACATTTAGAAAGTTTTTAGAATATTTCTATTTTATTTTCAAAAACAAGAGCCTCAATACTTTAAATTTGGTTTGCTAATCACTGTGTATTTTTATTCTTTTTGTAATTTTGTAGTGCAGGTAAGTTTAGTCAAAATTAGCAATAGAAAAATCACGAAATCTTGATTTTCGGTTATTCTCAATCTAAATAAGTTGTTTTTAGCTAGAGTATTGGGGTTTCTTAACCTTTTCTCATTTTCGAGTACTGGTTTCATACAGATGCTTTCTTATAAAAAAGAGTTCAGTGGAAAATAATGTTGCTATTAGGAAAAAATTAAATTTGTTATCATCAAAGTATCCAAATAGTTTTTGTTTATCTAAAACAGTAAAGGACTTTTTAGAGCATTTGTCCTGTTCAGATTCAAACGAAATATTTGAATGTGTTCTGGAATTTGTTCTTTGGCCAGGCGAGGAAGAAGGGCTGCCACGTGAATTGTATTCATTGCTTGATTGTTGTAGTTGAAATGGTTGCAATGGAGGATAGGCAACAGTTGGCTGTTGTATCTGTGTTTGTTGACCATGTTTCAACTGCACAAGCTGACGTTGTATAGCCATGTCTTTTGCAAAGCCTTCTAGGATTTCTGACAATAGTTTCCACACCATTTCCCCGAATATTTGATCTGCTGTTCTCTTGTGCTGTTTTACGGTTGGCCTTGGTTTTTTCAGTGCATCTATTGCTGTCTCTATTAGCACATTGGTTCACTTAGCTTCTGTCTTTTTTGAGATCTTTGACGAAGGTTTATTTTCGACTTGATATGCATATTGACTGTTTCATCCGCCAGGAAACTGAGAGACTGGAAAAATTGCCATTTGCTTCGGTACATTTCTTCTGCACCTGCACCACTGACTCTGCTCTGGTGGGTCTTGTTTTTCTCTGCCACAAAATAGCTTCTTAGAGAGTTCATCTTTTTTTCCACCTCTTCATATGTTGGCACAGGAAATTTATCTTGCTCTTGTAGGACATCAATTACTTTCTGTATGGTTTTGCATCTCCTGTCTTACAAATGGTACTGAGGATTTTAAATATCGTACAGCACGGGGTGACAGAATAGGAAATATGCAGAAGGAGAACTCTCGGTCAGGACCTTTGAAGTTTGCATGCACAAACCTCAAGTGGTAAGAGTACGTAGAAACAATAGGTTTGCACAATAAACTTGTTTTGATACAGAGCTTTGGGCGAGGGATGGCGACAGTCTTCTTTAGTTGCTGCAAGGAAAAAATTGTAGAAGCCTGGCTCCACTTTAAACATAGGCTACAATATTAAGAAAACTTGTATACTCCTGTGAGGTCAAGGTCTCAGGAAAAAAGACGCAAAAATTCTTTAACACATGAATTTGTTCATTCAATTATTCGACTTAGAATGGAAAAATAATATGGCAGCCAACTCATAGAAAGTTTAAAGGCTATAAAGCAGAAAGTAAAAATTATATACTTCGAGCACGTCAGCATGAAGCAGACAAGGCAGCCATGAAAAGGATGCAACAACAAATGGAAGTAGACAAAAGCTCATCAGAATCGGAAAATGACCTCAGATGAATGTTATTAGAGCATTACACAGTAGACCTTGATGAAGTAGAGAATTACATAAATCGTAAAGAGCACCGAGGTTTGACTGATTTTTTGAAGTTTATAAACATGTATTTGCTTCAGTGTAGTAAACTGTTTTTGAAACTTTCCTGTTTTTATAAATTTTTTTCTTATCCAAATGCTTTCAAAGTTCAAGCCTTTTTAAATTTTCAATTCAGGGATGCATCAGTCTGAATAATTGAGAAAAAGACTGCCCAAATTGGAGAAAGTTTCTGTTGCAAAGCAGACTATAAAACAACACCATAACTCACTTATCAAATTTTTCCTGATCCTTTTTCAAAGAGTAGTTACATTAAGAGAACTTGTTGAAAGACAACTGGTTACATCTTACAACAAGATAGAAATAATATGGTATGAGCAATCTGGTTTCAAATGGACACAAGCACAATACTGTTAGGAACTTTATTGTCACATTTCTTTTTTGTTACATTGGCAAGATCTATTACTTAAAGCAAATCAACTTGATGACAGGCAGCTTAAAGTAGACTTTTGGCTCATTGTGAAGTGTACATGTCAATGATAGGAAAACACTTTAATCAACATTTGTGATAATTTTGTGGTGTAGATATTGGTATACTTTCTAGGAAATTAAAGAGAAGATCATTGGGCTTCTTGGCAATAAATAAAGGTATGATTCCATTGCTTTATATTATTTTACACAAATAAGAAAAAATGCTGATTTTGATAAAGCCACACATTTTAATTGTAAAAATAAAGTTATAATTTAACTTATTTCTACCTCATCTTTGAAACTTTACGATGTGGTGCAATCAATCAATAATGCATAAACAATTATTATTCTAAATTGATGATGGGTTTAAGACGGATTAGAATTATAAAATTTAATATCTTTATTGTATGTTTTGTAGTTGCTGCCCTACGAACAAAAACTGGGGGCCCTAAAGAACAGGGTCGCCCGTGCTTTTAATTTGAAAAGGAGTAAAAACTTCATTATGCTCGACGAGCATAAAAAAAATTATACAAAGTAAGGTAATTGTTATTACATTTTCAACTTTAAGAATGTCAAATAGTGCACATGCTTTCCAAACTCCTCTAGTGGCGTTTCTTGCTTTCTCTATCTGTAGTATTGGGTTATCAATTACTAATACTAAGTCTTTAACTCAATATGTAGTTTTTTCGATGTTTATTATTTCACTTGTTAGTGTGACGAATCTCACTTATAATGACATAGCTAATCTGATGTTGAGTCTTTGATTGAACAAGAAAATCAAAAAAGCAAAGTTTTTCAGATGTGTCTCTTTCCAATATTTATTTTCAGTAATTCTGTCCTTATTTCTATTTAATTTCTTTTTCAGACCAGGGATGACGATATACGTAAAATTAATCAGAAAAGGCAAAGAAGGCAAAGAAAAGGCAAAGAAGGCAAAAAAAAGGCAAAGAAGGCAAAAAAAGGCAAAGAAGGCAAAAAAAAGGCAAAGAAGGGGGAGTCCGGTAGGGACACACACAGGTCTGGCCACTACCATAATTATAGTGGCCAGCACCAAAGTTTTAATATTTATTATAAATAGTTGTAGTTGTTGTTGTTGATATTAGAGTGTTGATATTAGAGTGTTGTTTGGTTTTAGATTGTTGTTAAATTAAAAAAAGGAAAAAATCAATCTGAATGTCTTCTCTCTCTCTGTTAATCTACGTATGCATAAAGACCTGACATGGCTGTTGATAGTTGATTAGATAATTTGTGGCTTTTTGTTAGGCTTGAAAAAAGGGAATCTAAGAGGTTATATTGTGGTTAGTTTTTAGATTAGGCGTGGCTGTGAATTCATTGTTACATGAAAGTAAAAAAAATTAGGACATTCAATAAATTTTTCATAAAGTGTAAATAGCACAACGAAACCAATTGTACCAAATCAAATATATTCCTTGTGGCTTTACTTAATGAAATTATGTTTTCAAGGTGTTTTACATTATTGTTGCCGTTGTTTTTCTAGACCCCCCCCCCCTCAATCACTTTCTGTTTTATTGTCAAAATTTTACTGCCGTAGCTCTTGAACTGTGTACAACAGGTTAAGGACCATGTTACTGCTATGTTTATGAGACCCAGCCCTCCATTAAGTATTTCTAGGCTTTATTCCTATATGAAACTGTATGAAGTATGATAGGGGCCAAAGACTCATCTTGAAGGGATCAGCAAGGGGCATATTCTTGGGTTGTAACTTTCTACATTGGGCATGGCTTTGATGTCATAGTAACGTCATATTCTTCAATTTTAAGGACTTTTGAATTAGTATTTGATTGAATACATATGGCACATCAAAATGAATTACATCAACTGAAAGATCACATAGAAGCGATTCGAATGGTAGTATTGGTTCTTCTGTAGCGCAAAGAGATTAATTGATTATGTTGAATTGATTTTCAAACCTTCATTGATTTCCTTGGTAAATGGAGAGGACATTAATTTCAATCGAACCAATTGAGGGTCTTTGCTAATCTACATCAGGATCAATTATCCCATTGATCAATTGTCTACATCAGGATCAATTATCCCATCATCCAGACAGCACGCAGGTACTTTTCGAATTCGAATTAGCAGGTTAAATTCGACGAGGCCGTTGATGAAGTTTGAGTTTGTCTTGCACAGGGGGTGATTCGATCGTGAGATGGATGCTTATGTGATCATTTTTGATCTAATTGTATTTGGTTTCGAACACGAATTACTACAGGATAAGTTTATTATGCTCAACAAGCATAGAAAAGCTATACAAAATATGGTATTTGTTATTATTTTTATGAGACGGGAAGGGTGCTGCTCTTATCAAATAGTGCTCATGCTTCCAAAAAAACTCTAGTGCCATATCTTGCCCTCTTCATCTGTCTTTTAGAGTTTTTGATTACTATTATGTTGTATATTTGTGTATGTTGTTTAATATTGGAGTGTATTGCATATAGTGAAATTGAAAATTAATGAACTGAACAGGAAATGTGAGTCTTGTAATTAGAATAAGTTACTAGAGATCAATTTTTCGGATGTTTCTCTCTTCAACATTCATTTTCAGTATTTCTGTTTTCAGTTCTCTCTGATTTCTATTTCAGATCAGGATTAACTTTTTTTAAAAATGTTGTAAAGAAGAAAGGCAGAAAAAGAGCACAAAATGCGTACTTTGTTTTTGCAAGAACAATACACCCTGGAAAATTGAAAGAAGCAAAAGAGACCACAACCTAAAAAATATCACTTGCTTCCTGTACTTTTCAGTGTTGACTGTGAGCATACTTAAATTTGATTGAAACTGAGGAAAGACAGAAAAATTAAGTAGAAAAGTTTATAGTAGTTAACTTCACGAGGGATGTTCTAGAATTTGATTTCACTAGTGGGTTCTTATTTTGGCTGATTTGTAACATACTCATTTAAGCGTTGATTGTTTTGTTTCTAAGTTCTTATGAGCTGCATTGATGCTATTGGGTATAACAGGGAAGGAGTTCTGTAGTTTGAGCTTTTCTGTGAAAGTGATGGTCCGTTGGCTTAGATGAGTGTATTTAATTGCTTTGGGTTGGGCTTATCCTGCTTGTATCCTGCAACATTTAGGCCCATAACTTCTGTGATACATAAGGATATTATTGCATCAAACGAAAGATCTTATCGAGACAAATCGATTGGTGGTATTGGTTTTGGGGTTACACCTAGTAATGACGTCACTATGACCGGTTGAAGTTTTGGCACATTTCTGTATAGGTGTAATTGTTCTGACTAGGCCTGATCCCTGTTTTGTGATATGACTTTCCAAGCTTTATTCCCATAACTCGGCAACTATACAGAGTAAATTAGGGGCCAAGGGCTCATTTTCAAGGATTTTACAAATGTAAACTGCTGGTATGAATATTTTCTAGATTAGGTGTGGCTGTGATGTCATTGTGACGTCATAGTTTTAATTTTATTAAATGAAATTAAAAATTAAATGTTTTACATCAAAATTTATTGAATCAAATGAAAGATCTCATGGATGCGATTCGAATGGTGGCATTGGTTCTGGTGTAGCGATAAAGGTTTAATTTTTTAACATTTTGAAATGTTCAAACCTTCACGAATTATCATGTTGCTGTCTGCCCAGTCGTCGGCCTGTCACTGTTTCTCATTTATCTTATTGGTAGAGAAAGGAACAATCAAATTGAGGCGTTATTTGTTCATTTTTTTAAAACTTCATTTTTAAAAAAAGGAATGGAAATTTCTTTTGTTCATATCGATTGTATGCAAATGGTCGAACGTTTATGGCAAGTCAGTTTATAGAACTAATTTGCATAACAATTTCAATGCTGTGGTTAATTGTGGTACATTTCGTTATGAGGCATGCCGTGATTAGGAAGATGCTTGTCCGATCTTTAGAAATTTACATGAATGGGTTATCATGTAATACTGGAAATACTTAATTGAATTGTTGATCAA
>NW_027019317.1:13522103-13564507 GCF_013076305.1 Rhopilema esculentum
ATCGCAGCCCCAACACTGGATAGAGTTGAAGAGAAAGTTTACAGACAACAGGATTTCGAAGATAATTAATAGAGAGTGCGGGAAAATAACCGACCCGAGCGAGGCTCGAACTCACGACCCCTGATTTTGTACGTCAAGTGCTCTACCGCTGAGCTATCGGGTCGTGCTTTCAAGCCAACACCCAAGGCCGAGTCATTCACCTGCACTGCCCCTCTCTTTTACCAGATACAGAGGGGAGCCATCGCAGCTCCATCACAAAGTGCAGAGGACCTGAAGAATGAGAGAAGACTGCCCACATCAGGAGGGCTATCGCAGCCCCAACACTGGATAGAGTTGAAGAGAAAGTTTACAGACAACAGGATTTCGAAGATAATTAATAGAGAGTGCGGGAAAATAACCGACCCGAGCGAGGCTCGAACTCACGACCCCTGATTTTGTACGTCAAGTGCTCTACCGCTGAGCTATCGGGTCGTGCTTTCAAGCCAACACCCAAGGCCGAGTCATTCACCCGCACTGCCCCTCTCTTTTACCAGATACGCAGGGGAGCCATCGCAGCTCCATCACAAAGTGCAGAGGACCTGAAGAATGAGAGAAGACTGCCCACATCAGGAGGGCCATCGCAGCCCCAACACTGGATAGGGTTTAAGAGAAAGTTTACAGACAACAGGATTTCGAAGATAATTAATAGAGAGTGCGGGAAAATAACCGACCCGAGCGAGGCTCGAACTCACGACCCCTGACTTTGTTCGTCAAGTGCTCTACCGCTGAGCTATCGGATCGTGCTTTCAAGCCAACACCCAAGGCCGAGTCATTCACCCGCACTGCCCCTCTCTTTTACCAGATACACAGGGGAGCCATCCCAGCTCCATCACAAAGTGCAGAGGACCTGAAGAATGAGAGAAGACTGCCCACACCAGGAGGGCCATCGCAGCCCCAACACTGGATAGGGTTGAAGAGAAAGTTTACAGACAACAGGATTTCGAAGATAATTAATAGAGAGTGCGGGAAAATAACCGACCCGAGCGAGGCTCGAACTCACGACCCCTGACTTTATACATCAAGTGCTCTACCGCTGAGCTATCAGGTCCTGCTTTCAAGCCAACACCCAAGGCCGAGTCATTCACCCGCACTGCCCCTCTCTTTTACCAGATACACAGGGGAGCCATCCCAGCTCCATCACAAAGTGCAGAGGACCTGAAGAATGAGAGAAGATTGCCCACACCAGGAGGGCCATCGCAGCCCCAACACTGGATAGGGTTGAAGAGAAAGTTTACAGACAACAGGATTTCGAAGATAATTAATAGAGAGTGTGGGAAAATAACCGACCCGAGCGAGGCTCGAACTCACGACCCCTGACTTTGTACATCAAGTGCTCTACCGCTGAGCTATCAGGTCGTGCTTTTAAGCCAACACCCAAGGCTGAGTCATTCACCCGCACTGCCCCTCTCTTTTACCAGATACGCAGGGGAGCCATCGCAGCTCCATCACAAAGTGCAGAGGACCTGAAGAATGAGAGAAGACTGCCCACACCAGGAGGGCCATCGCAGCCCCAACACTGGATAGGGTTGAAGAGAAAGTTTACAGACAACAGGATTTCGAAGATAATTAATAGAGAGTGCGGGAAAATAACCGACCCGAGCGAGGCTCGAACTCACGACCCCTGACTTTGTACGTCAAGTGCTCTACCGCTGAGCTATCGGGTCGTGCTTTTAAGCCAACATCCAAGGCCGAGTCATTCACCCACACTGCCCCTCTCTTTTACCAGATACGCAGGGGAGCCATCGCAGCTCCATCACAAAGTGCAGAGGACCTGAAGAATGAGAGAAGACTGCCCACACCAGGAGGGCCATCGCAGCCCCAACACTGGATAGGGTTGAAGAGAAAGTTTACAGACAACAGGATTTCGAAGATAATTAATAGAGAGTGCGGGAAAATAACCGACCCGAGCGAGGCTCGAACTCACGACCCCTGACTTTGTACGTCAAGTGCTCTACCGCTGAGCTATCGGGTCGTGCTTTCAAGCCAACACCCAAGGCCGAGTCATCTGTGTATCTGGTAAAAGAGAGGGGCAGTGCGGGTGAATGACTCGGCCTTGGGTGTTGGCTTGAAAGCAGGACCCGATAGCTCAGCGGTAGAGCACTTGACGTACAAAGTCAGGGGTCGTGAGTTCGAGCCTCGCTCGGGTCGGTTATTTTCCCGCACTCTCTATTAAGCATGATTATACTGATGCACCAAACTTTGCCTACCTGTCAGAGTTCAAGATGTCTGCCATTTCATACATTGCTGGGTATGTTGCAAAAATGGTGGATAAAAGGACCATGTGTCTTATTTGCAGCAATGCACTGGGAAGCACAAAGCATGTAAGTTTAACAGCAAGCTTTCTGAATTTCAAAGATAGGGGTGGTTTATTTAAGCCAACATCGAGCGTTATTGTGGTTTGCAATGAGACAGAAAGATGCTTTCAACAAATGCTAGCAGCCACATGTGGCAAGCTTCCACAAGGCAAAGGCTTCCCAGATGCAGTCGCTTGGAGTGTTTTGGCGGGTATCAACCTATCTAGAGTATTCAGAGAGCTTGGAGACCATATGTTGGATTGTTCCTTACAAGACAATCACATCTTTGTGCTGATAAAAACCATAGCCAAGTGCTACTGTAAAATAAGACTTCACCATCTAGGAAAACTGGCAACAGAAAACATCTCAGACGCAAAGATCAGGAAGAAGCTGAGCAAGTTAGTGCTGTTTAAGCACCAATAAACTTGGTGTTTACCAGCCTAAAATAAAAACGGTTTTTTTAAAAACCACCAAAAATGCTAAATGTGGTATTTCTTACCTTTCAAAACACACACAATATTTAGTCCTTTGCTTATAAAGAAAATCAAAGGAGGCAGAAAATTGATTTCAAAAGTCTTGGAAATCAGTAGTGTATTATGCAATATAAATAGTTGAACAAAATTTTGAGCACAACAACAAATCTGTTATTGGCTATGTTCAAAATCTGAATGTCACCCCAATGGGGGATTTTTTTGCTCTATGTATGAGTTGTTTTCCAAAAGTTATTTTTAGAAAAAGAAATAGTTTAGAAATAGACCTGACTTTTAGAAACTGTCACGATTTGTTTAGTGTACGTATAACCCTTGCCATTTGACAGTAGAGTGCATATTTTTAGTCCAATATATAGACACTTTGAATTTTACTTCTAAAAATAATTTTACAGGATATAGAAGGACTGAAGGTTATTTGTAGGAAGGTTACTGTACTATAATAGTTTCTCAATATTACAGAAACGAAATAACAACATACTTTCGGTGCTTCTGTCCGGCTGTTTTGCATTTGCTAAAGCAGTTCATGCATCCAAATTAAGTAAGTGACATAGGACTGTATCTTTTAATTTAATGTTGACATATCGAGGATCTTGGAACCCTCCGCAATGCTCTCCATTAGTAAGTGCCTTTCCGCAATACTGTAGTCCACAAAATGCCAATGGCATAGCGATATCAAAACAAGCAGAGGCTCCAAACTTCTATTCAGATTTTGAAGGTACAAAACGACTCCTAATTCTTGTTTCTACCATACACAGCTAAGAATGCCAATGTCCACGACCTAAGATCTTCCCGTATTTACAAGTTCTAATGACCATTCACAACACTGCTAAGGCCCTCCAAGATGGCCGCCGCAATATTGTTATGGTCACAAAGTCGCGCAATAGGTTGCTCGATCCAGTCTTTTTTTGAGATCAGTGGTCTGGAGTTGTAATTTTGAACAAAAAGGATTACATCAAAAAAATGGAGGTAATTCTCCACAACAACAAAAATTTGCTAAATTGGGTGATGTCAAAACACAGGAAAAAACGGTCAAACTAGAGCAGAAACTCCAAAAACGTTTGTTGTAACTGGTCAACTCAAAAGTGTTGGCTACAGAAATTTATGATAGGATATAACCACGGGCTCCTAATGATCACAAAGGTATGGCCTCCCTAAAATACACAAGCCAAACGTCCCACTTAGACCTATCTTGTCTATGATTGGTTCGGCACAACACGAACTGGCTAAGTGGCTTTCTGAAGTTTTTGACCCTGTTCTTCAAAAATATTCAAAACATTGCATCAAGGATTCTTTTCCGTTCACTGAGATCATGCAAAACTTGAACATCAAAAACGAAACATCTTTCATGTGTTCTTTTGACATTAGCAGTCTTTTCACAAATGTCCCTTTGAGTGAGACCATCAAAATATGAGACGACACTTTGTACCGTAGCAAGCTTAATAGCACACCATTCCCAGAGGAAGTATACATTGAACTGATGGAAACTGCAACACGTTCAGTTGAATTCAGTTTTAACAATGAAATGTACCAACAAAAAGGATGGTGTTACTATGGGTTGCCCTCTGGGACCTGCCTTGGCCAAGATCTTTGTTGGCTTTCATGAAAAGTCTTTGTTCGACTACGACCAAAAGCCAGGTGTCTATTTTCGGTATCTTGATGACACATATACCATTTTCAAAACAGAGGCTGAGTGTGATAATTTTCTGAAACACCTCAATAGCCTACACCTAGCACTCCAGTTTACGTTTGAAAAGGTAGAAAATGATTCTGTGCCATTTTTAGATGTTTTGGTCGAAAAGTCTAACACTGGATTTCTTACCAGTGTATATCGCAAGCCTACTTCTACACACGCTGGATTTCATTTTGCCCAAAAGAACGCAAAGTCAAAATCTAATGCTCGAAATCTAAACTGCACACTGAACTGGAAAAACTTAAAACGATCTTTCTAGACAACGGCTATCCAGAAGACGTCATTTTATCTTATACTAAGGAGAAGATCGCAAGTTTTTCAGCTGTTCAAAAGTTTGGTCCACAAAAGTGCCCAGTTTATTTGAAACTATCATGGATTGGTAACACTTCCTTGCGATTCGAGAGTCAGATTAGGCAAGCCATAACTAAATGTTTCTTTGCTGTCAATCATCGTACTGTTTACAGCACTAGGAGAGTCCTTCATCTAGCAGATTTGGAGTCTATTTACATACAAACGAAAAAGCTGCCATTGTGTAGACAGAAGGAGTTCGTTTTTTCTCTTGGATTCCAGAGGTAATAGGCCTTTAGGCTCGCTGCACTGATTGGTCAACTATACTGGTCTTGTGCTTGAGTTTTTCTGATTGGCCTATTTCGATTCACAACTGGGTATATATTTTTTATTGTGTTCTTTCGGACCCTTATTCTGACATTTTATGCTCTGAGGAGTGTTATCTTTTAGTTTTATTGTAAAATTTTTGCTTTTTTAAAGCCATTTTCAAATTCTGTACCGCAAGAAAATTGTTCATATTCCTTTTTAAACAGATTGAGTAAACTCATCTCTCTTGGTGGTTAAAAAATGTGAACAACATTTTAATGAGACAATCAGTATCTTTAAAATATCATAGTCTGTAAAAAAGCACAACTTGAGACAAGCATTTATACTAATATGAAAACAAAACTCTTGTTTTTAATATACACTGAAAGATTTGGCAACAAGATTGATAACATAAGATCTTGACTGGTAAGAGACTAATTAATGATGGGATATTAACGTTCAATGTTGGGATACAATTCGGTTTTAGCATTTGAAATTCAACTTTTACTCGGATTCCACATCTTTCCTAACCACAAAGACAGTGAATATTTTCCCGATCTTACTTTGGACATCAACCAGTCTTACCGGGAATTATCCAAATCGATGAAGGCCTTCAAAGAAGGAAAGAATCTTCAAAACTCTGGTCATGTGAAATCCATACTTTTTCATCGGATATCAGATACATTGAAATTTTGTCTTATATTGGCATTCGTTGTGCCACAAACTCGCATCTCTGAATAACCATAGACTGTTTGGGTTTGTTTACTATATCAGATACAGTGAAATTTTGTTTTATATTGGCATTTGTTGTGCCACAAACTCGCATTTCTGAATAACAATAGACTGTTTGGATTTGTTCACGAAATGACACTTCTCTTATCCTGACCTGTGAATGTAACTGACTTGCTGGTGCGAGTAATTCTTGCAAACATGTATTTGCCTTGCTTCACTTCATTGAAAGTGAAATCGATCTAGGATGAAATAAGTCTTGTACTGGCAAAAAGCAAGAATGGGATGTGCGTATTTCAAAAAAAGCAGAAAAGATACATTTGCCATGTGAAATTTCGTCTCTTCTCATTGAACACTCTTGTCGTGTAAGGGAATCTTCCAGCCATGCAACAGCAAGGAAAGAATACGAGCCACATTCCAGAGCTGATTTGTCTGTCGTTTTTGGTGATGCCGACTGGGAAGATGTGTACTGATGGAACGGCTAGTGTTCTGGTATTCTGAGCTGTCAATATTGCGGTTTGGGGTTTTTGGAAATCAAGTGTCCATGGAGCAGCTCTGACCTTGACATTTATGAATATATCAATAAAGCTGATTCATACTTAATTAAATATGATGGATCAATTTTGTTGAGGCCAAAACACCAGTACTGGTATCAAGTACAGCACCAGATGCTACTTTTGAAAGACATTGTAAGACGTGTATCAGATGGTATTTAATGAGAAGATAAGTGAGAGAGATATAAACATAACTTTTGTACATGTAGTATTGTTTTGCCCGCATATGTTTGTCTTTTTACACAATATTTAACTTTTTTTTATACTCATGCACATAAATGAAAAATTGCCATCACAACTTAGTGTTTAGCTTCACCTACAAGAAAGTTTGCTACATTAGTTAAATAAAATACAGAGCTAGTATTGAGTTTCCCTCACTATATTATTTCATTAAGGTAAAATTTGACATACAAATATTGGAAAGACAATAGTTTCTTTCTTAAGACATGTTTATAAGCCGTTGCCAATGTTGTATTTTCAAGAAATAGTCATCTATAGACTCTTTATATGTCAAATTCCAAGCAACATTAACCCCTGGAGAAAATCATGTTACCAAAAACTTTGCTTATAAGAACTGCTGTCTTATGATTGTACGAAATGAGAAACTCAGAGATGCAACTTAGAATCACCTTGTTCTATACACCAAAGCATAAATAGTTCTTTGTGTCACAAAGCAGTTGATGATGACAAGCCTTCACTTTATCCATGACATTTTATGTATATTTTTATTCATGTTAATGAGATAGGTCTCCGAACTTAAAGATATGCAACAAATATTCCCCTTTATACTTTTACCAAACATACATAACATTGTTTGTTTTTAAGTTAATTTTGTACAATTGATTAAATGTGCAATTGGAAATAGTAAAGAGTAGCTATAGAATAGATGTTGTATCATTACTTGTGAGACTGTGAAATGTATTTCTATTTACTGATAACTAAAGGGGGCTGAAGATTTGTTATGGCTGCTGCGATTGTCCAGATATCATCGATAAGGTCTAATAAACTTAAGGGTAGAGTATGATCAAGCAGTCTAAATTCTTTCAACCGTCCAATTACCACTCTAAACGGGCAATCCTTTCGGCATCAGCTATTTCACTGGGGGTAAACTGTTTTTTATCCCTGGCAAATGGTGGTATCTTGCTTTCGAAGGAATATGTCTCGAACTGTAAAGCCTTTATCAAAGAGAGCAATAAATCCAGGTGTAAATCTATTTACTACATTGCAATCTTCTGTGATGAACCGATCAGAAGCAGAATCAGAATATGATTTTGAAATGAAACTAATAGATCCACCTTTAGTGCAAAAAAATAACTTTTTGTGGGTGTTGCGACTTTAGTAGGTGCTGTAGGTTTGATATTGTTCTTTTGAGTTAAATGACTTCTGGATAAATTGTTTTGTGCAATCCCCAATTCTTTCAACTTTAACAAAATCATGCTTTAAATGAGGTTGCTGGAAGGCAAGTGTTCCTTCTGGAGTGGGCCAATAGAAAAGAGGTTCAAGTTCCTGTGCTAATAGTACAATGAAGGTAGTGTATATTTTTTAAGCATGGCTTGGAGAAATCTGGAAACGAAATGAAAGATCAGCAACTGGGGAATCTAACCAGATAGGCATTGAAGTCAATAGAATTTCATCTTCAAGCTTCAGTTGTCGAGATGGTCCTGGTTTCTTTTGACTTCATGGTTTTGATGGACTGTGTTGGTATCTCTTCACTGTGTCCGACTCTTTTCCTTTGTAATAGGCTACTTTTCCATGTTTTGGGCAAATCCAGTTCACAATAAACATAAACCCTTTGGCCGTGGGGCAACCTGTATACATCTTGATGATGCTTACATCACTATAAAATTGCTCCCAACTGGCTTATTGTATTTTGCGAAAATTTTCGCATAATGCGAAAATGCGAAATTTTGCAAAATACAAGTTTCGAGGTGGTATTTTGTAAAATGCGAAAACTGATTCTAAAAACTTTATTTGCCCAGATCAACGACCAAAAACAAGCAATTCATATTCAGGGCGACTCTGTTCATGCAAATAGCCTAGTTCATGTCCCATTTAACGTTAGATAACTCATGGACACATTTTGGAAAATGGTTCAAAAACCAACCAAACCAAGGCCATGAACGGCCTAATTGTGAATTGCCCATTCCAGCGAAAGACGATAACAGTAAGCATCCCGGTGTTGCTAATTGGTAATTGGTAAATACACAACATTCTGCGTGTTCTGTGTTGTTTTAGGAGTAATTTACGCCTTTATCCACAAGGCCTATCTTCCTGCTTCCTTCCCGGTGAAACCCGTGTGGCTGGAAAAGGACGGGGGTGATGTCAAAAGATTTTCGCAAAATACAAAATGGCTGGGGGTTTTTGTATTTTGCGAAAACTCGCCAAACATTGTCGAAATGTTAGTTTTTATTTGAGTAAATGTATGAAAAGGCTTTGGACTGTATATAAAATTTTGTTCATTGAGTAGGCATCAAAAGATTCGATCAAATTAAAGAATTTTCGTAAAATACAAAATGGCTGGGGGTTTTTGTAATTTGCGAAAACTCGCCAAACATTGTCAAAATGTTAGTTTTTATTTGAGAAAATGTACGGAAAGGCTTTGAACTGTATTTAAAATCTTGTGAATTGAGTAGGCATCAAAAGATTCGATCAAATTAAAGAATTTTTGCAAAATACAAAATGGCTAGGGGTTTTTGTATTTTGCGAAAACTCGCCCAACCGATAAAATTCAATCACATGGAATGTCACCAGATTGGCACAAATAGGCACCCAGGAAGTAGAACAAAAGAAAAATGTCATCATGAATGAGAAGAGAGAAGTCTTCACACGTTGATGACACAAATAATGGGCGTCCTGCTAATTTCTTTTAGGAAGTGAGTCATTGTCTGGCGCCAAAGAAAATGCATGCACCTTTTTGTTATAGGTTCCTGCTACACTATCAAAAAAACCCAAAGCCTCTTTCTAAAGCCTTACCGTACATTTATTCAAATAAAAACTAGCATTTCGACAATGTTGGGCGAGTTTTCGCAAAATACAAAAACCCCCAGCCATTTTATATTTTACGAAAATTCTTTAATTTGGTCGAATCTTTTGATGCCTACTCAATTGACAAGATTTTAAATACAGTCCAAAGCCTTTCCGTACATTTTCTCAAATAAAAACTAACATTTCGACAATGTTTGGCGAGTTTTCGCAAAATACAAAAACCCCCAGGCATTTTGTATTTTGCGAAAATCTTTTGACATGACCCCCGTCCTTTTCCAGCCACGCGGGTTTCACCGGGAAGGAAGCAGGAAGATAGGCCTTGTGGATAAAGGCGTAAATTACTCCTAAAACAACACAGAACATGCAAAATGTTGGGTATTTACCAATTACTAATTAGCAAGCACCGGGATGCTTACTGTTATCGTCTTTCGCTGGAATGGGCAATTCACAATTAGGCCGTTCATGGCCTTGGTGTGGTTGGTTTTTGAACCATTTTCCAAAATGTGTCCATGAGTTATTGCCCGCAACTCGCGCGCGATAGTGCGCGAGTGAAGGGCTTATAGTCTGCCCCGCGTATAAGTAGCATATGGAAGCTTCAGTTCATGTTGTCAGCACTTTTTCAGCAGATTTTGTCATTTTTCTGCTGCCATGACAACTGTCAATCAATTTCATTGTCAATCAATCGGCTTTGTCGAGGAGGTCGTTAACCGCCACCTCTTTGTGCGGAAGGGAATTATCTTCGGAGCGTTGCTCTGCCAAGACTCTGTTAAAGGCCTTCGGTTTTTTTGGCACGAAAACGGTGCTGCATCACAGCTCTGTTCTCCGCAATGGATGGAAGTTTTGATTCGAAGTTTTGGGAATCAAAACACGTCGAATGCCACACTTTTCTCCCAAAAACTCGAGACCGTACGAGCAAAAGTTATGATTGTCGTGATTATCGAAAAATAAATGTCAAACCCTCGAAAAACTTCATGATTTTCAAAAGGGCGTTTGACTTAAATCAAAGGCAAACTGAACACCAAAAATTCTTGATAAAAAGAATAGTTTAGCATCAACTAGAGCAGCTGTTTTTATAGAATTGTGAAAACCCAAGATGGTGTCTTCTTCGAATATCCTGACCTACATTTTCAAAACAATCATTATCAAGGAACTAATTGTTTGCGGGCAGTACTAGCAAGAGCTATTTCTAGTCTAACGTTAAATGGGACATGAACTAGGCTATTTGCATGAACAGAGTCGCCCTGAATATGAATTGCTTGTTTTCAGTCGTTGATCTGGGCAAATAAAGTTTTTAGAATCAGTTTTCGCATTTTACAAAATACAACCTCGAAACTTGTATTTTGCGAAATTTCGCATTTTCGCATTATGCGAAAATTTTCGCAAAATACAATAAGCCCTCCCAACTCAGTCTTGACGGCATCGGCTTGCATGGGGGGGGGGAAGATAAAGAGAAAGCTAAGAGGGACCTTCTGTGATTTCATGAGCAAGAGGGTTACTTGAAACGGAAGAAGGTGAGGTGCCTTGTTCTTCATTTGGATAAAGTAAATCGTATTTACAAACGGTATCGTCAGTGCTTTGAACGAAGGAATTTAAATCCAACTGCTCCTTTGTAGAATGTTCGGTTAAATATAATGTGCGGTCCAGTGTCCTTGGCCTTGGAGGGTTGGTAGGCCCATCGTAACCGCGAAGGAAAAGAATTGGATGGGGATAATCATCGGTAGGCCTTCCAAAAACGAAGTTATTTGAACAAACTTAAGTTTAAAGTGATTTGAACAAAGTTAAGTATACTTTATTACCCTGAACAATCTCTTTTTTGATCCTTCTCCAACAACTTCTCTGTTTATCCTCTTCGACCAAGTATTGAAATGTTGAGGCTTGCTAGACCAAAATCGTATCAATAAGGAACCATCAAATTTAGCAATATGTTCCTTTACGAGGTATTTTTCAAGATATCTTTGGTGGTTGTCATATCCTCAAACAGCACAGTAGTCTGAATTTCTCATATTTTTTCTTAGAAAACGAATTAACTAGAGACTTTTGCTGGATGTAAACTAAACTGCTGTAGTTATGACTTGGTTGCTAAGGCCATCAAAGTTGTTTGATCCCTGGGCACCCCAAAATGCAATGCGTTTGAAAATGGTGTCCATATCAGGAAACAGATCTATTTCAGTGGCAATAAAAATTCATGTCAGGCAAATCGATTCCAAAAATTTTTCATCATAGTGAATCGATTAAACAAATAATAGCTCTTTATCTCCAAACCGAATCAGACAACAGAATCAACTTTCTTTAATCCAGTGCAGAACATCTGGCTTTAGTTTTGTTAGTTGGTTAGTTAGGTTTTTGAGTTAAGTGTGAATGAAGAAAAAGTAGCAGGTATGAGTGATGCTGAAAATGTTCCTAATAATTATGTTGTGGTTTCTCTTTTGTCAATTATTCTCAACCCACACAGTTTATAGTTTACAATACAGTGTTACCTTGAATTTGAAACACTTACCATGAGGTTGAGCGAGATGTATCAAAATCACCTGCCCACTTGCATCAGAAAAACCCACCAATGCATGATTATAATCATCTGCAGAAAATGCTAGCCCGTAGTCGAGAGTCCCTTTGATTTAGCCCAAAATTCTTTGCACACCTGTCTAGTGATCTTTTCCAGGTTTTGACATGTATATTTAGAAAATACTTACAGCTGCAGCAAAATCTTTGCATGTGACTGTTGTTAAATAGTTTAAGCCCCTAATAATCATTTGATAATCAAGGTTGCTACATCCCACTGGTCAGCGGAGGCCAGATTAAAGATACCAAGAGGCCAAGTTGAAACCCCTTGTAGCCAAATTTTCAAAATCAACAAAAGCAACATCTGTGGTCTCATCAATAAGTACTGCCAACCCTTTTCCTTTAACATCTTCTTTTAGTTCATGTTTTATCACTGGCAATATAACTTTGGTCAGCAATTGACTACATTTCGTACGATGGAGATTAATTTTGCTGATTGTGCTTACTTTACTGTGCTCAACCATGATTTCACTAAGATGGTCAATAGCAATTATTGAAGAATGACATGCAATGCCAACAGCTATTCGGATTTCTGCATTCTTCATTTCATCTTATGTTCTCCCTGCAAGATTATCGGGTCCAGCTGCTTTTGAAGGATTTATTCCAATACACTAATGCATTTTATTCTATCATTTTTGTCTGTATGTCTTCCCTAGCATAATCTGAAGATATTATTATCAGGGGTGCTGTCTGATGGGAGGGTGTTGGGACAGGGCCTATATCTTGGAGGTTGCAAAGCTTTGTAAGCGGCTGGTTTATATATGCACGCTTGCAGAAAGCTTCCTATATGCACGCTTGAACTGAATAGGAGTGGGGTTATCAGAATTTCCACCCTGGTGTCTGATAGAGCCAAAATAAAATTTAAAGCGAATCTTGGTTAAGTTGCCTTGTTGCAAGAAATGAAGCTACTCCTTCAAGATACAACATTTTCCAAAGACCAATAATGGATTGCAATCTAATAACCCAGCCATTCAGACATTTCAAATTAGAGGTTTTGTTTTCCCTGGTGTTTTTGACAATCACCTGAATGGATTTAAAGAAATCAATTCCTTCTCCATTATCTTCAAATGGGGTTAACCCTTGGTGAAAGGTCTCCGCTGGACTTTGAGATTCCTAAAGCTTAAAGAATTAACAGAGTCTAAAATGTTTCCCATTTTCTCAATAAGTTCTGCTGTGCCTATAGCACTGCTGTTCAAGACATTCATGCTAGCATATGCATTTATTCCAGCTGCAAAAGTTTTGACTTGCCAGTTTTATCCTCATTTTTAAATAGCCATTGGGATCAATATGCTTTTCAGTCAGCTTTGGAGCCATCATTATTGCAAGCTTATGCTCTCTTTGATGGAAGGATTTAATGTCATCCCCAGATGCTGTCTTATGACCAAATTCAAGTTTAAACTTCAGCAAGTTATCCGTACTGACTTGAGAAGATGTGGTGGATCAAAAGTAACAAAATATTTCTTCCCTCTCATTTCATAATATGGCTTTTCGCGGAAATTCTTTGGTCATTTGCAAAAGAAATAAAGTTGGAACCTTGGTCACTTATTATTGAAAGAACTGTTAATCCCATGGCCTCTAGGTGGAGAAGTGCTTCACTGATAATGCCCTTCAATCTGCCTGATGAACAAGATTCAGTAAGAAGAAAGTAGGCAACAGGTTGCTTCCAGTTATGCAGTATACCCCTGACCATCAATACCAAGGCAGAGTTAGCAAGAAGACCGGAAGAATAACTGTCTCCATAATCTTCTGAGAATATGTCTTCTGATCAGTCAAGATCATGGTCTTCTGAGTCTTCTGAGATTTGATTGCTGGTCAAATGAAAAATCTGTGACATCAAATTAACAAGCAATTTAAAGGGTTAATTCTTGCTGCTTCGTATGTGTCCATGCATCTGTTTTTCTCCTAGCAACATTCAAAATGGAGGCTTGCTATGGAAAGGAAAAGTTGAAATTATTACTTAAGAACCTAATTTGCTTTCTATATGATCTGCTTTTATATAAGAATAATTAATCAATTGCACTTAAGTATTTTCAGAATTTTTCCAGGGAAAAATCTCATTTAAATAAAATTTTCAGCAGGCTTCGATGATGTTTGTAAAATTTTGCCGTGCATATAAAAATAGATGTATCAAATAATAAGGGAAAAAATGTAGTGACAAGTGTACCATCTAATACAAATATAAAAGTTAAAAATTTAATTTGAAAACTCCCCCCAGTTTTTAATGGCAGGGATGGCATTTAAAGGTCAGTGCGATCTTGTTTCCTTAATGGTCCGCCATAGGTATCTTTGAATGAAAAGTGTTTACAAAAGAAAAGAACAACAATATAACTTGCTCGACAGCTGAGAGTAATGCAGAATTTCAAAATAGATTACTTAAAGAGAAGACCATATATTCATAGTTTGCAGAACAAGAAGTTCGTGTCGGTGAATTTCTTTTCATTAAACAAATAAAGAGTGTTGCAATTAGGTATCTGGTTTAAAACCACTTTTGGTGCAATTTGTTTTAAAAAACACTTGGCAAAATAATATAGAACATTTTGAAGCAAGTCAAGAAACAAATTCTATAGCAGAATAACCTGTACTGTAACTGTACTTAGCAGATGCTAGTGAAATGAGTCAAGGTTACGGTAAACGTTTTCTGGATGAACACATCATTTTTCGATTTTTTCACATTCAAGTAGCCGAACTTTCAAGGCACACAATGATACCAAATTTGAAACAAACAGAAATTTTGAAAGCTGAAAAAATCCCATGTAAACGAAGGTTTCCATATTTTCTTTATCAAAACTTTTAGTTGAGGACTGAAAATCTCTTGACCTGTTAAGCTGATTATCGTTGCTTTGCGGTTGTGGTCCCATGTCTCATTTACAATATCGCATGGTACATCCATATATCCAATGTACGTCCGTGTTTATTTAAACAGGCTTATTGATCTTAAATCTTCAAGTGACTTGACCCGGATTACACTGTGGTTTACGAGTGTATCTTGCAAGTGCGATCAGTAAAATCCCGTTTTCTCCGTACTCGAAATTCCTCTACATGCAGGTACATGTAGTACGAAAAAGCTATTATGTACCCAAGGAACCAATCGAATGGCTCGAAAATTTGCACACGGCCAGGGCAGACGTTGGGCAAACAAAGTGTGTCTCAAAATTTTTTATTTTCTCTGGTCCGTCTTTTATACCCAAATACAGCTGCCGGAGGGTGAAAAAATTATTTGCCAATTTTTGACAGGGTATAGTTTCAAGAAGAGGAGGAATTTAAAAAAGCTGAGACACACTTTGGTAGCTTAGGACCTGCACTTCCTGCTGGTCTAAGTCAGATTTTGTTACCTCAAACACAAGGGTACATAATAGCTTTTGAAGGTGGTACACTTTTTGACCAGTAAATTCGCATGGAAAATAATATTTAACATTATTTGCAAATGATTTTTATCTGGCTAGATACGCCGTAATCTTGTGCATCGAATGATATATAGTTTATCCAGATTCCTTGAGCCGTTTGGCCTTTAGGAAGGAAAAACCAATTTTAGCGTTCAAAACATTTACCGTAACCTTAACATTTGAGTTGATTTTTTTGCTAAAAACTGATTCATTACAGTATATGATCTGCTGTATATAACAAATTATGTTTTATTTTTTCCAAAGGGAAATTACTTCTGAGATTAACGCATTTTGCTTGAAGTGAGTACTCATTTGCAATGTGCTTCTGTTGTCCCAACGTTTGTAGCTATTCTCTAGTGCATTCTTTGGCTTAACATCAATTACTGATACAGCTCATCTTAGAAATTTCCCTATGTAAATTTGTAATTTTTCAACAATGAAAGTAATGAGTGAATATTTCATCATATATATTAAATGGGTTGGGTTGACTGGGGCCAAAAAGGTACACTTTTGTTCTGATCAGGCCATGAAAAAGTATGTTGATTCAAGATAAAACCTCTGCATTTTAGTACTGAAATTTTCTTAATTTCTTGTCTCAATTTAAGAGCATGAATTATAATGAAGTCAGGGCCACAGTAGGAGGCATCTAACTTGTGGAGGCCCCACACTTCAAGAGGGCACACTTCCATTATGCTAAGCTCAAAATTAAAGCTATTTCTAACAAAAAGAGCACTTTTTAATGGTAAAAACGTAGGGACATTTTGCCTTTAGAGATCCCAGGTTGAACCTATACCACTGCATGTAGGCTCTAAAGCTTGCAGGTGTGTTGCTTGATATGCAACCTAAAAAATTTCACAACTAGATCATAACCAACTCTCTGAAATCAAATCCTTTGTATCACAGTTTATTTGAAAGGCTTAACTATCAATGACAAGGAGCTACGATTACCCTCCAAGAAACCAGATTCAACGAATTCTGGAATCCAAGATTCCTCATTTTGAGTGAAATAAATGCCATCACTTTCATCAAAACTTCCAAACTTCGTGAAAACTCAACATGGAAATTAATTTGAAGTAGTCTGAGGGACCTTTCATTTGGAAATTGACTAACATCCTGCTCCTCATTCACATTTTGTTCCAAAATTCAAGTTTGGCTCAAGCCACTTGCTGTTAAATTCTAGCCAATCACCATCACATATCAGTGCTTTCTATTGACCCTGATAAAGTTAACTGTTGACCCAAATGTTTATTTATGCTTAGATTCCCTATAATTTGACTCTTTGTCAAATTTCAATTCCAAACTGGCAACTCACAACTGGCAACTTGCAAATGGCAACTCACAACTGGCAACACACAACTCGTAAATTATCATATCTCAAATTCACATGCCTCTCAGAACATCATCTCAAACATGCGAGTTCACTGAGACCTAATTCGATATAGAGGAGCTGATTATCATTGGGGGAACCTCCTCAAAAATCCGCAAGCAAGCACTTCGAGATCCGAATTTTAAATTGAGGGACATGTTGCTTGAATGTCGTCCTGATAAGCAAAGCAGGTTTCATGCCGAAGAAATCAAGTCCAACAATCCTATTGTGGCTTCAACTCACAGAGTTCAGTGGCGGGAGGAGGAGCATTACCACCTAGAAGGAGACTTTATGAGACCTATTTTTATAAAATAGTTTTCTGTGTAGATTTTATAGTGTAAACAAATTTTATAGTGAAATAGAAGAAACCATCCTAAAAAAGATTGAAACCCCAATATCTCGGAAAAGCCCCCAAACGGCCTGATCAACATTCAGATGCGAAATCTACACCAAAATCTACCCTAGAAAAGTGGTTCTGGTAAAGTCTCCTTCTATGTAATGTAATGCCCCTACTCTAGTCACTGGACTAACATGATTTCAAGAAATTTGTGTGGTAAAACCAACAACAGGAAAACACTAAAATGCCATAGCTGTGGAGGCGTATACCGGCACAAAGGTCCTTGCTCAGCTAGTGGAAAACAATGCCGCAAATGTGAGAAATTGAACCATTTGGCAAGTGTCTGTAAACGGAAAAAATCTGCTTTTTTATTCGTTCGCATGATATTATAAAATGGCGTAAAGTATCCCATATTTATTCCTCATTTATCCACCATGATGGCTAGTTCAAGATTACTTGTAGGCTGTGAAAGGAAATCACTCCAAGAGTCCTATTGTGAAAGTCACAGTATGTGATTGTTTCTTCAAAGCCACAATAGACACAGGCGCGACAATTAACATCATCAACTATGAAACATTCATCAAATTGAATGATGTAAAATTGCAGAAAACAAATATCAAAGCATTTGCGTTTAATGCAACAATCCAGTCAAATTTATCGGAAAGTTTATCGCCCTTGCGGAAACCCCCAGAGGAAGCATGACCACGTTTTATGTTGTACCACCAAGACACTGCAACAACAATAGCAGCTCTAACCTCATTTTGTTGCAAACTGCCCAAGACTTAGGCCTTGTAAGCCTACATCTGAAAAAAAATCACTATGAGCGACACTGATTTGAATAATATTCTAAACAAACATAGCAAGGTGTTTGATGGCCTAGGATGCTTGCATGGAGAACCAGTTAATATAAGTATTAATTACAAACACCAATCTAAAGCACAGCCAGTCCGTGGAATTTCGCAGCACATGAGAAAAAAAGTAGAAGTAGAAAATGATTTTGAGTCAGATCCACGCTTATTCTAGGCCCTGACTCTTCCTTCAACCATCAGTGGTCGTGATTTAGTTATAAACTACTTTTCTCTAGCTGACCACCTTTAAGCATTGGAACCATCATCTTTGCCAATCGGAAATTAATTGAACATTTCCATTGTCCATTCAATGAACAATCACAATGCTACTGCTGGCATCAAAACACCAGTCACTTTTTGACATTGATATATATATATGAATTCAGCACTGTTTTTATACCGATAGGCTGCCGGTTTACAAAATTAAATGAACATACAACTAAGTAACAAACATAATGTTTTTAATTAATGATGCTAGATAAATTGTTTCTAGTGTCAATGTCGCCCATTTCACCAACAGGGACGACATGTTGTTGGGACCTAGAACCTCTTATACAAATTACTGCAGTTCTAAGTAAACAAAAACTCAGCTTTCTTTTGATCCAAGCAGAGGTTTCACTAACATTTTAATGATGTTTTTCAGCAATTAGTTCCAATACACGTTGGAAAAATGTCCTCGTTTCAATGCTCATACCACCATTGCATGAGAAAATCAAAGGGGTAAAAGTTCCGTTTTCTTGATTCATAACAACCTGGTTGTATTTCCTCTTTCGCAAATTCAACGAATTTGTAAACTTTGTCAAGGTACACCCTCACAAATTGTAGCAGGATTGCCAGATGTACCAAATTGTTAAGCCACACCGTCACTAATTGTAATAATCCCGAAAATTGTCTTCTCACGCTCCCATTTTGTAACAAAACTCAACATGCTCACGAAATTCTAAAAAAACGGCCTTAAACTAGGTCCCAGTTCTAATCCAACTACACGTCATGAATGTATTTTGCGAAAAAAAAAATGTCGCAAATAACTAACTAAAATCAGTTTACAACTCCCTCTAAAATTTTAGTTAAACAAACCTCAAATTTCATTACCATCCATTGTTCCATTGTCATTTTCATTCATTTTCTTAGTCATTTTCATTGTCCTCCAACATCTTCTTTGTCTTCATAGCGTCATTCATCGCAGCATTCCTCTTCAGTTTCTTCTCATTGCTTCTCTCTTCAGTTGCTTTTTCTTCGACTCTCTCATCTGTAGCTTCCTTGGCAACACAACTTCTTATTTCTAACGGACATACAGCTTGTAATGGTCTTTCAATAGTGTGTCCTTTGTGTAGCAATGTGACTCCTCTGACAACTCCATCTTTTCCTTTTACATGGCTGACGACTTTGCCTTTTTTCTATTTACCTCTGTTCTTCTCTTCTCCTAAAACGAGGACGATCTCCCCCAACTTTGGAATGCACGTGTTAGACTTTGTAATGCGATGCACTCCCATTAAACTATATAAGTATTCTTTCTTCCATCTCTGCCATACATGTTGTCTGGCGTTACCTAATCTTCTCTGCATCTTCGTCAGATCGTTCTCCTCTACATCTATATCTTCTAAAATGTTTCATGAGGCTGAAATTTTCAGATTTTAATGGTAACGAAGACAGCCATATTGATGCACCATCAGAACAGGCAATATCGTTTGCCCTACATTGAGAAGATGTCATCTTTTCTCGAAGAAAGGCAAGTATACTTTGATAGTATTCTAACTTCTTTTTTGCGATGTTAGAATATACATGCACACAAATGTTGCTGTTAATCTGCAAATC
The DNA here is from genome assembly GCF_013076305.1 of Rhopilema esculentum. The sequence goes on from NW_027019317.1 coordinate 13,541,788, forward strand.
ATTTTGATTGATTATTTTCTTAGCAATGTGTTCTGTTACAGACTTTGAGGCATCATATTCCAGTGCTGCTATCCTCGTCAAATCTGGAATTCCCAGCCCGCCCAGCTTTACTGGATAAGACAGCAACAAGCGCTCGTCATCACTGCAAGAACGACCTTCGCACAAGGCAGGAATCAATTTGTGGCGAATTACATCTTCAACAGGTTGAAGGTGCCTATATAGAACAGGAATCGTTCTAAGCATGAAGTTGAATTTATGATGATATCCAGCCATGAATGCACAATATGCATCTTGAGGATAAAATCTTGCGATCTTGGACAATGTGGACAATCAACAAACCCATTCAACAACCTTTTCCTTTACAAAGCTTTCACGAGATTCCATTGATCCAATCGCAGCACCCAGGTGTCTTTGACCCTCGGATGTCATGGTGATCTTGGTGTCTTTGAAAATTTTTTTGCACACTCTACTTTTGCTGGCTTCACGATCAGCCAAGACTTAGAAGGTTTAGAGAAATATCCAACATTTGGCACCACTGTCAACAAATTTTCCCACCATGTCAACAGTGGTTGTAATTTACCGGCTGAGATAAAATCACACCAGTCACTGGACCCTCTCCCCTTCTTGCTCAAGCTTTTCTTGTCTTCTGGACTTTCTCTGCACCTTTCAGTCTGTCTGCACTTTCTACATCTGAATCGTTGCCACAGCCAAGATTCTTTCCTTTTGAAGATACAGCATCAGTGCAAAATAATAAAAGCAACTATCAAAATTGAACTTGTAGCCAACATTCCTCTGCAGTGATGATGACAAGCGAGCCACAACATTACCACATACACCAAGATTTTGTAATGCCTCATCTGGATTTCCCTTTGGAGAAGCACCAGTGTAAACTTCAAAAACATAAACAATGCCACTTACTCCACAGCGTGCCCATATCTTTATTTCCCATTTGTGTGGCTTTTTCGAAATATACTGCTTTGGTGGAGCCCTGCCCTCTGTAGGAATGATTTGTTCATCAATAGAGTGCTTTTCCACTTGTGGAACCTGCCTACGTTCACTCTGAACAGAAACTATTACTGGCCTTACTTTGAAGAATTTGTCAAACTCTGGGTACCTTCTTTGAACAAATTTGAGTTGTCATTGCAAAGAAAAAAGCTTTTGTCAAAGCGGTTTACAGGCATTGTTTCTGAAATGCTAGAAATGTTCAGTTCTCTTGACCAGTACATTCTATACTGAGGGACCTTGTAAGTACCCATAAGTAAAAGAATGCCAAAATATTGCATCTCATCTCATCAGCAACTGACGCTCCCATTTTTGCACAGAGTACAGGTTTGTCTACTCAGATATGTGAGCTATCAGCTGATCATCAAAAAGTTCTTGAAGTATTCTTTTGGTATCAATACGTCATTGGGCGGACTTGGTAGAGGTTCTCCACTGAACCTATTGTTAACCACAGCAGGCTCCTTCTTGTGCCATCCTGGTATTGGGATTTTCTTGTTTGCTGTGTGTCATGAGGTAGAGAAAAAGTAATGAGACGTAGTTTAAACCTAAACTAGGCTCTAATCAACACATATCCACTAGTAAAAATAAACAATAACTATGCTTCAATGTGCTTATACGTTTGAACTCAATAGCAATGTGTTCTTTATTGAATGTCAACACAATGCATACAAAGATTTCTAAGGAAGGTGACAATAGGCTAGTTTCACCACATTCTCCCTTAGTAAGGAAAGTTACTAATGGACTTGAAAATCCATATCTCTCAGGTTTCTTTCTAAAACGAGTTGACCGTTGAAGTTGCTCAACAGGTTCCACCATTTCACACCTAACATTCTCTGTTATTGGAACTTCAATGGTATCTGATTGGCCAGGTTTGATGACAGTAGCCCCGTAAAGCTGGTCTGAATCGGCTCCATCTTCTCATTATCTGTGCTCCTTGGGCAAGATAATGAAAGAAATGGCTCCATTTCCTAACCGCTTCAATGATGGATAGAGCTTCCTTCTCTACTGCAGGGTAACGACGCTCAGCACTGGACAATGTTTTGGACATGAATGGGACAGGTCTCCCATTCTGGTTCAAAGAATCAGAAATTGCAACATCAGATGCATTACATTCAACAACAAATGGTATATCCTCATCAATTGGAGACGAAGCAACATGAGAAAGTTCGTCCTTCAAGGCATTGAAAGATGCAAGAGCGTTTCTGTCAAGTGGGAAAGATACTGTGTCTGCTAATGGACGAATTTTGTCTGAAAACAGTGGAATCCGCTTAGAGTAATATGCGAACATCCCTAGAGCTCTTCGTAAAGATGAGACATTTGAAGGTGGTGGGTATTCCTGCAGAGGTCGTAACCGTTAAGGATCTGGTTTAACGCTATCATGACTAATTTGATGACCAAGTATATCAATAACAGGAACCGAGAAAAACGGTTTTCGATTCATCGAGAGTAATGTTCCTTTGTTTGATCATTTGCAGGAAGGCAGCTACATTTCTGTCGTGGTTAGCTTGATCGACTCCAGCTACAGTAACATTATCCAAGTAGGGAAATGTATTCTTCGAAAAGATGGGACTCCATTTGTCACTCTTAACGGTAAGACAACGAATTTTTACAGTTCACCAAGTGCTTCGAAAGCGGTAAACTTTGTCTCAGACTCTCAAAGAGGTATCTGGTGATATGCACTCTTGAGATCAAAGGTAGAAAATACTTTGTACTGTGAAAGCTTATTGATCAGATCATCAATATGTGGAAGTGGATATGTATCTAACTCTGTAAATAAATTCACAGTCTGGGAATAGTCAATGCACATTCTTTTCTTGTGACGTAGTAACTCATCATAGTTGATGGCTTTGCTGCATGTATAGTTCAGAGTTCTTCTGGGCAGTATGCAGTGTGCGAGCTATTTCATAAGCCCTGTCCAATGATAACTCAAAATTTTCCAGAATTCTTTGACGAATATAGTTAGATGTAAGCCCATTGATGAAAGAATCTCTTATCATCTCAGATCAGTAGGTTTCAGCTGAGACTGCAGTGAAATCACAATGTTTACTTAATTTCTTTAGCTCTTCTAAAAATTCATCAAGAGATTCACCAGGCTTCTATTTACTAGTAGCAAGTTCGTGACGAGCAAAAATATTGTTTGGGGTTTTCACATATAATTTTTCAAGAGTAGTAACAACCGCATCATAGGTTGTGCACTCCTTGACATAATCAAAGACATCTGCAGAAATGAAGTTGATAATAGAGCGAAATATATCAGTAGCTGTCTCTTCACATTCAGTGATAAAGTTATTGAATATTCGTTTCCAATGTTTCCATTGTTTTGCAGCATTAGGAGCGTTTGGGTCGACATCCAGTCTTGATGGCTGCAGCGCCTTGCTCATATTGAATATATGTGTTGATTAGATTGTCATGAGATAGAGAAAAAGTAATGAGACGTAGTTTAAACCTAAACTAATTAACACATATCCACTAGTAATAAAAAACCGCTTCAATGCGCTTATAAGTTAGAACTCAATAGCAATGTGTTCTTTATTGAATGTCAAAACAATACATGCAAAGATTTCTAAGGAAGGTGACAATAGACTAGTTTCACCACACTGTGGAGTTGCTTTTTGTAGCTGATTTGTTGGTAACCTATGTACCTTCTGGTGTGGTATTGACTGCATGATCAGGAACTGCATGATCAGTTCTTTTAGAAACTTTTAACACTTTTCTCTCCATGTTCATTATCATCATAATCAGAATCATCACTGTCATCACCATCATTATTATTACTGACTTTCATGTCTCTTTTGATTATGTCATCATTGTTCTCATCATCATTCTCTTCATCTTCGATATCTCTGTTAAGAGCATCAGGGACAATTCCCAAATTTGATTCTTTTTTCTTAACCCCATGAGTTGTTATTCGAATGTGAGTTGTTCTCATACTTCCATGAAACGAAGTGGTTGATATGCTTTTTGCAAAGTGAACCTTGTTTATCTGGGATTAAAATAAAATAATTCAATTAGTCTTCTCTGATTTATTTTAATCAACTTGAACTTATTAATGTTTGTGTATCCATTAAAAACTTTCAAAATAGTCTTTCTGGCCTCCCTTACTCCCAGAACCCCCAAAATACTAGCCAGACCATCTCTATCTTCTTTTATGCTGTGAATAATCAATTTCCACAAGACTTCAGAAATGATCTCAATATGTATGCTGGGTTCAAATCAAAACATGTGGTACACCATTATGACCCTTGCTGCATGATGTTGTTGTTCAACAACAATCGTGTCTACATGCCTGGTATTTAACGAAAAGATTACTTCATGTAAAACGCAAGAAGAAAGGTTTTATTAACTTTTCATATAGACTACCTGTGGCAAATCAAACCACTTGATCTTCAGGGATATCTAATTTCCTGCGCAGTGACAGCATCTTTTCAAAAGATTGTTGTTGAGCAACAACAATGTGCAGAGAAACGCACCAAGTCTCCTCACCAACAACCTACGTTTTTTCCTTCCATGACTTTCACACGCAATTATAAGAAGTGTCACTAATTTAACCCCAAACTGTCCAAAGTCCACCGATCCTAATAGGGGAAATTAATATTATCTCAGCACTGGTCGATCTCCTATAATTTCTCTTAGGCAATAAATGCGGCTAAAACAGATTAAATGCGAATAAAAACAACGAATGATACGTTAACGAAGGTACTTTACATTCTTGTAGTCTTTAACTTTCCTTTTGTGTTCTCTTTATACGATAAATCAACAAAATACAAGCCAAAATCCACAATCTTTCTCTCCGATTCGTTCACAATTTTTCACTCCTCTATACGATACTTCTCAATCCCACCTGTCCCTCGTGCGGCTGTTGCTTTTCCAAAAGCAATAGCAACGTAAGTTTTAACATAATAATAATGGTCAAAATATTCACTACACAATCCCCCTGATCAACTGATCTAATTGTCCTGATCAGTCATAATGTCTCGTATTTTCTCTCTTGCTCCAACTGCTGTCAATCTCTTCTCCCTTTGATCAGGCTTCAGAATCCTGCTGTTGTCACTCGCAAGTTGTATTGCCAGTGTGTCTTTTTCTTGGCTCCATTTCAATTCTAGAACCTTGGTGCTTTCTGGCTCGTTGCTCAAACTCTTTCCTACCACTTCCTCTATTGCAGTTTTCTTCTATCTGATGTCTTCTCCAGCCTCTTGATTACTCAATTTCCATTTTCTCAGTGTATATCGTCCTTCCTTGAAGCGCATTTGTGCCTTCTCAAACAATTGAATAGCATCTCACAACTGAATCACACCCTATGACAGCATCATCTACATACAAACTCTTCTCTAATCTTTCGACAAATTCTGGATCTGTATCCTGATATTTCTTCAAATGATGCTTCAATGTCCTGCATAAAAGGAAAGAGCAACAATGATGTTGATGGGCCTATATGGGAACAGTCGTTCTGCGACACGTCTCTCTTTTTTGCCTTTGCAGATGCCTCGGGGGGAGGGGTAACTTAATAGGTTTGACGTACGGAAATGTGCCATTATTTCTCTTCTGCGCCTAAGCCTATGTAGGCCGTGGGTGCGCCCAACCATGCACAGAGCTCCGCCACTTCTCCCTATCCATCGCCATTCTTGATAGTTCTCGCAATCCCTCTCCAGTCCACTCCTTGATGTCGTCTTCCCATTGCCTTCTTGGTCTGCCTCTTTCCCTTGCGCCCTCAACTTTCCCTTGGATCAATGTCTTTGTCATCGCTGTTGGTTTCCTCATCTGGTGTCCAAAGTACTTCAGCTTCCTCTTTTTGACTGTCTCTGTAATTGATTCCGGCCTGCCGCCCAACGTCTCCGTCACTTTATTCCAGACAAATTCATTCGTTTTCCTCTCCTGCCAGCTTATTTTCATCATCCTTCGGTAAGATTTCATCTCGAAGGCCTTCAGCTTTTCCATGCTCTTCTTGTTCATTGTCCAGCTTTCACATCCGTATAAGAGTGTCGCCCCAGCAATTGCCTTTGTGATTTTCATGCGATTTTTCAGGCTAATGCCTTGTAGTCCCCACATTGAGTTCAGCCTAGCCATAGCACTTGTTGCAGCTCCAATTCTATTCCTGATTTCTTGGTCCGAGTTTCCATTTTCCGTGATGGTTGCTCCCAAGTACTTGAAACTCTTGACCTGTTCAAGTTTCCCATCACCGATGACTATTTCCAGTTGGATGTTATCTTCTCCGTTCCCTGTGACCATTGTCTTGCTCTTCTCCTTGCTAATTTCCATTCCAAATCTTTGTGAGGTGTCATGCAGTCTGTTGGTTAGATCCTGCAGTTCTTCTTCATTCTTTCCAATCAGGTCGATGTCGTCTGCGAAGCGAAGGTTGGTTACTTTCAGTCCTCCACAGCTCACTCCAGTATCGTCTAGCTCTTCGATCGCTTCTACCATGATTCATTCAAGGAACAGATTGAACAACGTCGGTGACAGGATACACCCTTGTCGTACTCCGACAGTCGCTCTGAACCATTCGCTGAATTCTTCTCCGGTCAACACTTTGGTCGTTGCTTTCTCGTACAGACTCATGATTGTCTTTGTGATTTGTTCACCGATATTGAACTTCCTCATCGTGTGCCACAGCGCTTCATGCCACACCCGATCAAACGCTTTTTTAAAGTCGATGAAGTTGTGACATATTACTCTTTGATGGTTCCTTGTTTTCTCGCATAAGAGCCGAAAATTGGTGATTTGGTCCGTGGTGCTTCGGTCCTTTCTGAAGCCAGCCTGCATCTCGCTCAGCACTTCCTCAACTCTTGGTGTTATTCTTCCTTGGATGATTTTTAGTAATACTTTTGAAGCGTGGCTGATTAGGCTTATCGTTCTGAAGTCGCTGCATTTCCTGCTGTTCATCTTCTTGGGGATGGGTATGAGGATGGATTCGGTCCATTGTGTCGGCCAAACACCACTTCTGAAAATGAGATTGCACAGCATGTGCAGGATCTTCACGGTGCCTCCTCCTCCACATTGAATTAGTTGGGCATTGACATTGTCTGCTCCAGGACTCTTGTTGGTTTTCAGACTCCTCACTGCGAGCTCTACTTCTGCTCTCAGGATCTCGCCTTCATGATCTTCTTCCGTCACAACATCTTCCTCCAGTACCGTCCTATCCACATCATCCTTGAAGTTATAGAGCTCCTCGCAGTACTCTTTCCATCTATTCGCAATGTCACTGCTACTTGTCAGAAGTTTACCTTCTTTGTCTTCAATGATGTTGATTTGCTTGGCACGCTGCTCTGTCAAGTTTTTGATAGTTTTGAACACCTTTCTTGCATTGTTACTTTCGAAGCTGCTCTCTACTAGATTGGCCTGTTCTTCAGCCCACTCTTCTTTAGCCTTTCTTAGGAGCCTTCGCACTGTCTTGTTCGCTTCCCTGTATTCTTCTAGCTGCTCTTTCCCCTCATTTTTCTTCCGCCTCAGCTCTCGTCTTCTATCGCAGCTTTCTAAGACTTCTTTGGTGATCCATGGTCGTCTGGTTTTTCTTCGTTTTCCGAGGATGGACTTCGCCGTTTCTGTTATGCCAGTTGTGAACTTATCGCATAGTGCTTGTGGTTGTTGTTCCTCTGCTTGTATCAGCATCAACGGAGCAAACTTCGATGTGAGTTCGCTCTGGAATTTAGCTTTGGTGGTGTTATCTTTCAGTTTGTCCAGGTCAAATACGACTCTGTCGTTCCTTCTTCTGTTCTTTGTAGACAGTTTCAGCTTGAAGGTTGTCATTACCAGGTCATGGTCACTGCCAATGTCAGGTTTTTTCATTGTTCGGGTTCGCGCTTTGTTCACACTGGACTGGAAACGTTTCGGTATCAGGATGTAGTCTATTTGCTTCTTCGTGACTCTGTCAGGTGCGTGCCACGTTATCCGTCTAGATGCCTTGTGTCTGTGAAGTGTGTTAGCCACTACCATTTGGTGTGATTCAGCAAAATCAAGGAGTTTCATGCCTCTTTCTGAAGTCTCGCCATAACCGAATCTTCCGGCTGCCAGATGGTTTGCATTCTCACCAATTTGTGCGTTCCAATCACCGAGTATGATTAGGACGTCTTTCTTCGGCGTCTTCTTCATCAGTCTCTCGAGATCATCATAGAACTCCTCAATAATCTGGTCATCGTAGTCACTTGTTGGTGCATAAACTTGGATTATCGTCATGTTGAATGGTTTGCTCGCCACTCATATCGAAATGAGTCTTTCCGAGACTGGGGTACACTCTAGGATGCTCTTTGCAGTTCGTTTGTCCACAATGAAGCCGACACCATGTTGTTTCTTCTTTTCTTGTCCGCAGTACCACACTTTGTGTCCTTCTTCTGTAGTGTATTCACCAGCTCCTGTCCATTGCATTTCTGAGATGCCAACTATGTTCCATCTTATGTTGTCCAACTCCATTGCAAGTAACTCGATCTTTCCATCTTGAGACAACGATCTAACGTTCCATGTACCAATGGCAAAAGGTTCTCTCAAAGTCCGATTGTTAACAGTAGTCCATTTTCCACTGCCTCCCCTGTCGACCCCAGAAGACAGCGCGGCCGTTTTTATCCTGGGCCCCGACCGATCCAGTATGGTTGAAGTTTGGTTGTGCATGTTCATGGGTGAAACGGTTGGCATAAAAACCTGGTGGCGCCAATCTCCTCTCCAGGTATGGATGGCCGTTGGCTCGCTGGGAGCTCATCCACCCTTCGACAGGTCTTGTTTTTAGTCCTGCTGGGTGTCCACACACCCTCCTCACAAGGTTACCAAAGTAAACAAGTGGGGGAGCCGGTTTAGTCGCCGACAACCCGACCATGGAACAGGTGGTACTGGTTTACATGTTACCAGTAGCAGGCATTACCTGACCTGACCTGAACCTGACCTGACCATTATTTAGGGGTACCTTTTTTCCGAAAAATTTTTCAAACATATGCTAGATTTTTCTCTCTAATCAACATTAACTGAATCCAAAATACAAATTTGATTTCCAGATTTCGGGTTTAAACCAGAAGAAGGGCATGTACCTTTGATTACAACGACAGTTGCCTAGAAAGTTGAAAGTTGTCTTGACATACATAGAAAAGAAAAATAAAGAAGTGGGGCTAAACTAACTGATAATAGACTAGTAACAATGTCAAAAATTCATTTTTAAAGCAATCTCCCATCTTTGTGACAGCAACGATTTTGATTTTACCCATAATCATTTAGTTTTACATTGGGTACATTGTCATCCCTTTTCTACAGTATGTTTGGCTAGAGTCCCACTTGGTGTTATAAGTTTTGTAAGAAGTATTTGTTTTTAAAGTTAACATGCATATATTCTTGGATGGAAGAATTTTTATTATGTAGTGAAGATTCCTAAAAAATTACTTTTACAATATAATTTTACTCACATTCCAGCCTGACAAGAGTTAGACACAAAGAAAGCCAGAATATTACAACTGCAGTGGCCATGTTGGATTCCAGCAGAAGATTTGAAGACTATGCAATTACAGAGGGAGACTGTTTCAAAATCGAAAAAAATTCAGAGAATGGTGAACAAAGCAAACAGAAAGCGGGTTGAATACAAACAGCCAGTGCCATTTGGAGACAAATGCATTTCAACACTTGATATACTGTGTTTGGTGTATCAAGAAAGTTCACCAGAATTTTATCAGAACAGCAGTGGAGTAAGCCTTGGACTTTCGCGCATGTCGATCTGGCATGCGGACATGTTTTTCAACGCTCATAAAAATGTGAGAAACTCGTCGAAACAGTATATTCTAAATAAGATTTTTAACTTTTTAGCTATCTTTATTTACTGCTATTGTTATGTTTTAAATTATTTACAAGTAAATCAAGCTCAAAACGAATCAAATATGGAATCTGCTACTACCAACGAGAAAATAGACGAAATACTTTGATACTAAAAGGAGTTCAATCACAGACATCGCAACACACCGAGAATTTTGAAAAATTGGAAAAGCGATTGATGGTTTTTGAAAAGTCAATAGAGTTCATCAATACCCAGTATGAAAACCAAAGGAAAATAAGAAATACCATCCTCAACAAAAACACAAAATTGGAAGCCGAAAATGACGTGCTCAAAAAACAAGTTGGAAAGCTACAAGCAGAAATAAATAGAGTCCAAAAACGAAGTCAACAAACTAGAACAGTACGGCCATCGAGACTGTGTTGAAATAAATGGAATTCCTAAGGAAGAAAACGAGAGAACAGAGTCTTTGGTGATTAAGCTGGGTGAAAAGCTAGGGGTGAAATGCCCTGCTACAGAAATTCAAGCCTGCCACCGTGTCGGACCAAAGAACGACGCTACGATCATCTGCAAATTTGGAAATAGGAAATTGAGAGATGCTTTCATGCAAAAAAGAAAAGAGACAAGAAACATCTCAGGAAAAGATGTTGGGTTGAAAGCTGCTGACGTTAAAGTATTCATCAACGAATCTTTAACCAAAAAAAATAAGTATCTTTTTAAACTGACAAGAGATAAGAAACAGGAAATCAGATAGGACTTCGTGTGGACCAGGAATGCGGTCATCTTTGCCAGAAAAAATAAGGATTCGGCATTTGTTACTATCAGAAATGAATTGGACATTACAAAAAAGATTGTTTAAAACTCAGGTGATGCCGTATAAAGTTTACTCATGCTAACACTTCATGTCTTTCTTGTTGTTTCAGATTAGGCCCTTTACTATTACCATTATTATTTTTATCATTATTAACATTAATATTTTTTTTATTACTAGCATTTTATCACCAGTATCAAGGCAGGGCAAACAGATTTTCATAATTAACCCCCACAATCTAAATGAGTAGTTATTCATATTCATGCCCGAACTGCAAATTATTGGTTCTGGAGAGTCAGAATTCAATATATTGTGACGCATGTTGCAATTGGTATCACGTTAGGTTAGCAAATTATCGATTCAAAGATTTAAAGAACTAGGAAATCACACCTCTACGGCATGGTTTTGTAAAGACTGTGTTGCAGATGCGTTACCTTTTCAAAAAATGAGAAATGTTCCATTCTTAAGAGCAATTTCCGCAGACAAGAAGCAACACCACTCGATTATTGACTCTAACAAATCCTGCTCTGTTTGCGATAAACGTGTTAATAATATTGAAAAAGCGGTTCCTTGTTATCATTGTCAAAGCTATATTCACATCAGGAAATGCTCTGGTTTAACAGAACAAGATATTTTAAATCTAGGTGCTGACGCACAACAATGGCTTTGCCCTAGCTGTCGCGACCATGTTTTTCCTTTCAATTCTGTTCACGCTCAGGATATTCTTTCCAGTAAAAACTTCAATTCTAATGAGCTATGTCCAAGTAATGACGTAACAAAAGACCTGACAGACTACAAAGGTTTAGAAACTATTACAGAATTGAATCTAGATAAACTTGATCTTAATCATTTTCATTCCAATGCAGATAACAATATTGATCAAAACTTAAACTTAGATGCTAATTTCAAATTTTATACAACGCGTGAATTTCATAAGTTAACTAAGAAACTAAATTCTGAACATTCACCCTTTTTTAGTCTGATGCACACAAATATTTGCTCTTTGAATAAAAACTTTGAAAATTTAGAGTTATTAACTACTTCATTAGAACATAAATTTGACATTATTGCTCTATCTGAAACATGGATAACCAATAACAATGAATCAAATACTGAAAATTTAACCTTACAAGGGTATCAAAAATACACAGGAACATCTGGTAAAAGCATGAAAGGGGGCTGCGCCTTTTTTGTATCTGAAGAACTATCTTTTCATCCTCGAGAGGACTTAAATATTTCTCACTCAGATAATAGTAGTGAGTTTGAAGCAAACTGGATCGAAATTAAATCTCAGAACAATAAAAACTTCTTGATTGCTATTATTTATCGTCACCCAAAGAAAAGAAATGATGTTGAATTCCTAGAATATCTAACAAACATAATCTCTAGTAAACTTCGAAAGGAAAAGAAGACAGTCTTTATTACTGGATATTTCAATATTAATCTTTCAAACATTGATTCAGGTGAATACACCGAAAAGTTTATAAATCTCATGCTTTCAAACTTTTTCCAGCCACATATACTCCAGCCCACTAGAATTATCAATAGTAATAAACCATCATTGATTGACAATATTTTTTTAAATTCAATAGAACATGAAACAGTAAGTGGAAATTTAATAACAAAAATCTCTGATCAATTACCAAACTTTATATTTTGTAAAAGTATCAACTTAAAATCAAAAAGTAAAAACAGAGGTTTTTATCGCGACTATAGCAATTTTAACCTAGATTCATATATACATGACTTGCGCCAATCAAACTTGGATGAAAAATTAAACTTAATTCAAGGTGCAGACGAGCAATATAACATTTTTCATGATATACTAATTAATAATATGCAAAAACATGCTCCATTAAAACCTGTTTCACAAAAAATGTACAAACAAAGACTAAAACCTTGGATAACCAAAGGAATCTTGAAGTCAATCTCGATTAAAAATAAACTTTACAAAAAATTTCTTAAAACAAAAAAGTCAATCTGGTATCAAAAATACAAATACTACCGAGATTTGATAAATCATATTATAAGGAAAAGTAAGAAAAGCTACTATGCCTCATATTTTGATAAATTTCAAAACAATTCTAAGAAACTCTGGTGTGGTGTGAAAGAGATCATAAATACACAACCAAATAAAAGAAACAACGGAATAAGTTTAAACATAAATGGTAGGGTTGAATCAGATAATAAAACTGTTGCTAACTTTTTCAATAAATATTTTACAACTGTAGCACAAAAGTTAATAGATAAACTTGGACCATCAACAAAACATTTTAAAGACTATTTATCAAATCCGAATCCAGAGAGCTTCTTTCTTGACCCTGTAACCCCTGAAGAAGTAAATGACATCATTGCAAATCTAGATGAAAACAAATCAAATGATTCGTATGATATTCCCTCTAAACTTATAAAATTGTTCCGTATGACTATTTCAGGGCCTTTTGCACTTATCGCCAATTCAATCTTTCTCTTGGTGCCTTTCCAGAAAAATTAAAATTTGCAAAAGTTACGCCTATTCATAAAGGTAAATCCAAGTTAGAATTAGGAAACTATCGACCTATCTCAATTTTACCTATCTTCAGCAAAATACTTGAAAAGTTAATGAACGTTCATATGGTTAAATTTCTGAATAAAAAAAATGATTTTTGAACATCAATATGGCTTTCAGGAAAACAAATCTACATCTTTAGCAATTTTAGACCTTCAATCACAACTAATCAATAATATTGAAAATAAAATGTTTTCTTGCAGCATATTTCTAGATTTTTCAAAGGCTTTCGATACAGTTAACCAGGGGCAGATCCAGCTCAAATTTTGAGGGGTGCTTAAGTTTTTAGCAGTTGAGGCAAGACGCCACGCCCTTTTCAGTTGCCAGGTAACGCCCTTTTCAGTTGCCAGGTAACGCCCTTTTCAGTTGCCAGGTAACGCCCTTTTCAGTTGCCAGGTAACGCCCTATGGCCTTACTTAAGAAATTTTACTCGATCGGTTGAAGTCTCAATAACTACCAAGAAAACTACATATAAATCCATTTACATTCTGATATCATAAAAACGAATTTATCAAACAAAATATCTTCATCAAATTATTAACGATTTAATGAGCAACTATCCCATACAACTTTGACGGGTCAAACTCAGGATTTCTGAAACAATGAAAACCTAAATGTTTAATGAGCAACGAACGAACGCCACTTTGATGGGTCAAATTCAGGGTATCTCAAACAACGACAACTAAAATGTTTAAATGAGCAACAAGCGCAGATGACTTTGATGGGTAATAATCAGGGTATCTCAATCAACGACAACTAAAATGTTTATTTGAGCAACAAACGCAGACCACATTGATGGGTCAAATTCTGGGTATCTTAAACAACGAAAACTCAAATGAATAGATGAGCAACAAACGAAGACTACCACGATGAATGGAAGTCATAATAGCTCGATGAAAAACAACGCAGACCATATGGCTGGTCAGCAACGATTCAGATTTTGAATGCCCCAAAAGCACAAAAATTGAACTAGAAACTAATGTAGACCAGTTAGGTGAGTTAAAGCCAAAGTAAAGAAAACAGCAACTGATGTTGAAAGCAGAAACAGCCTTAGATAGGTCAGAGCCATTAGCTTGTAGTATGTACTTTGCTGGTACTTATTCACAGTCAGGATCTGTGTTTAATATGTCAATCAACTTCATCCATCTAGGATGCCTTCTCGCAAAACAATCAATTATCTCATCAGTATTGATCCTGACTTCTCTATGAACGCATAGCAGAGCTAGCCCATTTGATCTTTGTTGCAACATGGTGTTTCGAAGGTATGTCTTTAGCCTGCGAAGAACAGAAATAGACCTCTCGCAAGTGCATGTTGTTACTGGCAATGTCGCTAGGATCTGGAAACAAGCATATATATTTGGGAATGTTAATTTGTCAATTTTCAGAAGAAGTGCAGATAATGTTGATGGGATGTTTTTTGAGGATTGTCAATGGTCTTTCCACATCATCAGTTCGGTCTTGATATATCTTGGCTCAGGAAGATCACTGATATAAAGATCGAGAAAAGAGCCGAATCTGTTTTCCCACTCAGGAGAAGCTGCAATCATATTCGGCATACCGTAAAATCCGTCTAAAACCGACATGTTTCTATCAGAGAAACGAGCTTGCATTTGGCCTGACAAGTGATCCAAGAAAGGGATTGCAACATTTCGTTTATAATATTGAGAGACTGATTCAGAAGGAGCATTAGACCGGTTAACTTGCGTTAGAACAGTGCGAGGCATCGCAGGAAAAATGTAGTTTGTTTCAGCAATAGATGCTGCCTCGTCATACCAGCCTAGATAAATATCATCAATTTCAGATCGTAAGCGATGTAGAGAAGTACACGTCAACGAAATCTTCTCTTTTGCAGCAACAACATCAAACGAGACCTTTTGAAATTGTTTAGTGAGAGGCCTGGTAATTTCAAGACAGCGTGAAACAACGACAAGTACCAATATGAACTGAAAAGATGTTGTTGAATAGAACAAACCACTCGCGTCACGGACCGAATCAGAATTCCACGATTTGTCTAAATTTAGCATGATAGTTTCGAGAGACCTTACAACGGCATCATAGAGCTCCAGAAATACATCTAGCCCATCAATTCTCTCGCCCCACCTTGTCCGGCAAACATCGATGAGGTGGCTGCGACGCGAAGCAGGAAGCACCTCTCTGATGACTTTCTTCAGGATTTCAAATCGTGTAGTGCTTGAATTGAAAAATTCTGTGACAACATGCACATGCCCCATCATGTTTCTGACAACCTGAATCTTACAAGCGGAGGCTACGCAAAGATTTAGCACATGCGATCCAGAATGAGTGTAAGGAGCATTAGGATGTGACTGGCATATCCTAGCAGCAGCTCCAGAGCATTTGCCTGCCATGTTGCCAGCACCGTCATACCCCTGGCCACGACAAAGGTTCATGTCTAAACCAAAACCTTCAACAGCCTGAAGAATTGTATTGGCTATATCTTTGCCTTTCATGCCTTCAGAACAGGGAATAAAGCCCATAAACTCTTCGCGAATTTTTGCCTGATTGTCAACAAACCGGATGACGAGGGGCATCTGTTCAATATTACTAATATCTGCTGCCTCATCAGCAAGAACCGAAAAGAACCTAGCTTCATGAATCTCTGACCGAAGCTTAGAAATGATAAACTCGCCACAGATGTTGATTAGCTCGTTTTGAGTAGTTTTAGATCTGTATGTCATGTTTTTGGGGGCATTCGTCATTTGCTCGTTAAATGCTTCATTGTTACCACAGCGGACAAGAAATTTCAACAATTCTTGCAAATTACCAGGATTATGTGAATTGTCATCGTAATGAGCAGAATCGTCCCTGTGACCCCGAAATGAAATATTTTGACGTCCAAAAAGCATAATACCTTCCACAATCGGAAATAGCTTGGCCCGATTCTTTCTTATTTGTTCATCAGTTGATTGTTCAAAGCATTGAGTTGTTGATCAATGGGCTTGCATTTTTGCTCCATAACGAGACGAAATTGAGTTGCTCTGAGTGTGGCAGAACGGTGAACATTTGATTTTGCAGCATGGTCACGGAACTTTTGCAAAGCTTTTGACCACGCAGTGAGTGGTGATGTAAATAAGTGGTCAAGCTTGTTTTCCCCATGCTGACTTTTCTCAGGAATGCCAAAAACTAAGCAGTTGATGCAAAAGGCACCATCAACATGTTTGGAGTAAGCAAGCCACAGAAACTCTGCAAGCCATTTGTGTTGAAACTTACGACGTGTAGAATTGACAGGAAATAGATAGCCAGGCTCAGGTTTCCAGTGATTTTAAAGGACCTCATATTTCTGCTCATTATTCAAACTTTTACAATATTTGAAGCATTCACCAACATCAACTTGAAAAGGTACAGTAAAAGAGTTCAATGTTATTTGATCCTTCTCTGGGGGCGTGTCAAGAGAAGTTTGAGAAACAAAAGTGTCTGAGGACGAATACTCTTGCTGAGGTCTAACTAATTCTGAAGGGAAATCAGCTGATAGACCTTTTACTTTGAAGTTCTCCAGGGTTGACTGTTTTCTCCTTTTAAATGGAGGACCTGGGGCATCTTGAACTTTGCTGTTTGGTAGGCTGAGAGGTAGTATTGGAAGCACAGAAGCCTCTTTGCTTATTTCAGAGAAGCAATCTGGCATGGAAAAATCAACATTATGCAAATTCTTGGGGAGAAGTGGGACATAATGATTATAAGGTAGAGAATGTTTGCCTTTACCCAAAAAATTAGCTGGTGTAGTAGAGCAGCGAAGAATGTGAATTTTGTGATTCGATGCGAGAGCTGATGTGCGTGGAGAAATTGTGCAATTGAAAAAATATTCGTACATGTTATTACCACCAATATCACTGCCATTTCCAACAGGGTAGTAACTTTCAATTGTCATACCCAGGACACTAGATAATGCAAGCATGCACAACATTGATGAAAATGTAAACGACTTTGCATTATGAATGGCTTCAGAAAATCACATATTTAACTAAGTTTCCAATTCAATAAGTGACCATTGGTATACATCAAATGTAAATTTCCAAACATGAAGAAAAGACACATTACATCAACCTCATGAACTGGTCCAACCAACAAAATTTGTTTTGTTTGCAGCAAAATATTTTAATTTCATCAGCAAACAATAAACCAAGGAATAAAAGTATATGATATGTGATGACTGAAATCTCTAGTTAACAAAGTCTATAATTTGTTGCAATTTCTTAATTGTTTTCAAACAAGAATTCTGAATGAAATGGCCCAAAGGAGATGTAAAATTTCAACCTTGAATTTTGCTGGAAAAGGGGCTTTTTCAAACATCAGTGTCAAAATTTCAATTACTTTCACTGTTTGGTCTCACAGTGAAATCACGAGGGGGTTCCTGCACCACATTCAGAAATGGCACCAAAAGACTCATAAAGATTCCTATCAATGAATTTGGTCCTTCAAATCTTTAATGTTCAGATTTTATTTTGTGTGTATGCCAAAAAATACAATATCAGTGTAAGATATAAATAAGTCAAACACATTTGAATTCAAACAAAAATTGAAATAAAAACATTTTAATCTCACCCCTTGTCTATTTTATTTGCATTCCAAAACATTCTTAAGACTTGTTTTAGCTTTCTTGAAACACACTTTTATGGTACAATTTTCAAATTAATTTAGCTTATTAAAGAATTTAAGTGCTAGTTCTGTGACAGCATTTAAAATTATTATTGAAATTGTCATACAATGACATGGTTAAGGTGTGTACCCGTCCACCACATTGCTGCCTCTATGGTTTCAAAAATTGTCTATTGCAAAACCTAAAGTACAGCAGCAGGTCTGCTCAAAACTAAGATCAAAGGAAAGGAAGATTCACAATTTACAGATTGAAAAATACATATCCGTAGCATTTTATATCAGCTAATTTCAAAACTTGATTTCTACCTCTCATGATATTAATTATTGAGATGACTTTTGCGAGGACCCTTTGTTCATACCTCACACCCCTAGACCGTCAATCGTTTTAAAAGCCACCCTCCTCACTCCCACTGCCTGGAAAACATTAAGAAGAACGAGACCCAGCTTACGGCCTGAAAATTTTCTGCTCCAAGTCTGTTTGTTACGCACTTTGGAAACTGCACGAAAGCTGAGTTATCCACTCCTAAACTGCTACCCTTCGCCGATTTTTCTACATCATAAAAAATGGCCCGTGTTTCTTTGAAAATTTCTTCCCTTATGGCTTCGAGTTTAGGGGCGTCACAGTCTGAATAGCCTGCCCTCAAAATTGATTGCAGTTGTTTGTAACCCTCGATCGCCATTTTACTACAGTAAACAACCGCAACTTTACTTTGAACAGGCAATATATGAGAATTTGAACAACGATTGACAATAGGGGGTGCTCCCGCCAAAAGTGAGCACCTGCAACATCTAATGGCGATTGGCTGTTTGTCAATCGCGGGTGCTCAAGCACCAACACTGATTGGTTACTGCAATTTTGCCGTAGCATAAAGCTCAGACCGGGGGGTGCTGGAAATCTTACAATAATAAAAAGCTGTATAATCTGGTCCGTAAATTAACAGACTTAAGTAGACAGGTTGCAATGTGAGGATGTGGTCTGAAAGTGCTTAAAAATAAGTTGACATCAAAGAAACGAGGTAAAAACAAAATTTCAATTCAATCTTGATTGAATTTTAAATCGAAACATTTGAGGGGTGCTCGAGCACCTGTAGCACCTCCCTAGAGCCGCCCCTGAGTTAACCATGATATTTTGCTAGAAAAATCAGAACATTATGGTTTCAGAGGTATTACTTACTTGTGGTTTAAATCATACTTAACTAAAAGAACCCAAATAGTTACAATTAATGCCGTTATGCAAATGAGCTTACTATCAATTGTGGTGTTCCACAAGGGAGTGTACTTGGGCCACTATTGTTCTTGATTTATATAAATGACATTTATAAATCTTCTCAAATTCTTCAGTTTCGACTATTTGCAGATGACACCATTATTTTATTGGCTAACAAAAATCTTGATATCCTAGAACAAACCACCAATTCGGAGTTACAGAGGGTACTGTGTGGTTATTGGCTAATAAGCTATCGCTAAATGTATCTAAATCGAACTTCTTGCTGATAAGCTCTCGTAAAACTGATAGAAACATAAAATTATAAATTAATAACAGAGATCTCAAACAAGAAAATTACACTAAATATCTTGGAATAATAATTGATAATAAGCTTACCTGGAAATTGCATATAAAGCAAATAAATTTAAAATTATCAAAAGGAATCGGAGTGCTATATAAATTAAGACATCTGGTACCAAAACAATCTCTTAAGACTTTATACTCCTAATTCATTCAATCACATGTACTATATGGTATATTAAATTGGGGTTGTGCTAATAAAACTACCCTGGAACCTTTAAAACGTAACTTACGAAAAGCAGTTAGAGTGATTGACTTTGCGAACTTCACTGCACATAGTGAACCTATATTTAAACGTCTTAAAATATTTAACTTTGATCAACTTTACTTGCTTGAGACAGCAAAAATGATATATCAAATTAGCTCTGACAAAACTTCTCTTGAAGGCGAGTTTGTAAAAACAAAAAATGTACACAATTATAATACACTGCAATCTTCTTCTGAAGGTTTTTCTCTTCCATCCATCTCTACAAACTTTAAAAAAAACTTTCTCACTTTCGATGGTATTTAATTTTGGAACTCCCTACCTATACAGTTAAAAAAGATGGATAATAAACACCACTTTGTGAAACAGATGAAATATTTTCTTACGAACAAAATTTGACATCTGTAGGCTTGATTACTTTATGATTTTTCTATAATTGCACTTAGCTGTTATTACAATATTCAAATAGTTTTATTTTTATTTCATCTACTTTATTTTGTTCTTGTTATATCTTACTGTTATTATTCAAACTTAAAATCGTCATTATAAACACGTCAATTTGGATACATGGCTCGATAGCTTGCCCAAAGTTCTTTCCATGTGTCCATCAGCCTAAAATTGTTTAATTCTCATTGCTGTTCTATAAAATATTGCGATTGACCATTCATTGTTATTTAGCCATATTAACTTGGATATTTTATATTTAGTATAATTATGTTAACCGGTATATTGTAATTAATCAATTTTATGTTGAAAAAAATATTTTGAGTTTGAGTTTGAGTAAGCCCCAAAAATTTTCCAGCATCTAAAGTTCTGTGTCATGCTAATATAGAGTTTGATCAAGGGTCAAAAACTTTCAAACTGCCTGAGCCAGAGCTGGAAGCTCTTAAAAAGACAGTTTCTGGAAATGCAAATGAAATTTGTGTGCAAACGACCAGGATTACACAACATAAAAGGGCTGAAAGTGCCAATAATTATTTTAATGGAACATTTCTTGAAATTGGAGCCAAGCGCCAACTTTGAGGTCCCAAAGGACAAGGACCACAATAAACCATTTCCATTAAGGGAATCCAGTCATGTAAAAGGTTAAAGAGCAACTTTGATTTGGTGCCTCTCAGGGATTAGCCAATAAGATAACAAAACACCTTGTTGTTGCATGTCAGCACAGTTTTTGCACTTTCTTGGATTACATAACATAAATTTAGAACAAAGGGCATACAAAAGTTGTTTGGAGTTTTTGTTGTGTCTTGAGAAATGTTCTGTGTTTTGCAGAATTATGGGTAGACTTTTACTCATTTTTGCGGAATTATGAGTCACATTTTTCCAGACATGTGCAGAATTATGGGTCTAAATTTCGAACCAAAATGGCACATCCCTGTCCAAAACTAGGCTTAGTTAATCATTTTGCTAGGCTTACTTGATGTCAATCTGTTTTTTTTTCATTTTTTATTGGATCTTTAGCTACTGCAATGCTGCTTTGATTGTCGGCATATAGGATCACTGACTCATCAAATTTCTCAATTTTAATTTCATTTAAGAGCTGTTTTAAAAATTTAGCTTCTTGAGTTGCAACAGTGGTAGCAATATATTCAGCTTGACATGTTGACTAAGCCACTGTAGGTTGTTTCTACTTTTCCATGAAATTGCACCACCATTTCAACAAGAAACAATATCGTAAAGTACTCTTCCTATCCTCAGAACCTCCCCAGTGAGCATCACTGTATCCAGTGAGTAATAAGTCTTCTTAGCATCTCTGAAAACATCATTTGTGATTAAGAGTTCTTTTCAGATATCTAAACACATGCTTCACTGCTTTCCAATGATCAACAGTAAGATTCTGTGAATACTGTGCTTATTTTGTCACAATCCATGATATGTCAGGTCTTGTACACATCATTGCATATATCAGACTACAAATTGCCTAACGATATTTATGGGTATCAAATGCTTGTGCATCTTCAGAAAAAATTAACTTTTGTTCACTTGGCAATGATTTAGGTTTACAGTCACTCGTGTTAAATTTTTTTTCAGACCTTTCTGACATAAATCTCTTGATTCATTGTGATTTTACAACTTTCAACTATAAAATCCGTACCAAGAAATCGAGATATCACACCTACGTCTTTCACCTTGAATTTCTTTGAAAACATGGCTTTTACTTCTTCTAGCATAGCTCTGATTATATAATCAACCTATACTAAAATGACAACATCTTTGCAATTTTGCTTAACATACATGCAAGGGTCAGCTAAGCTTTGCTTGTTACCATCATTAACAAGTTCATCATTCAATAAATTGTTCCAGTCTCTGCCATTCTGCTTTAGACCATGCAAGTATTTGTTCAGTTTATAAACCAACTTTGTGCTGTCTTTTCCTGAAACTTCATTGCTTGTTGCTTGCTCCAAGTAGATTTCACAATCGATTGGCGCATTGAGATAAGGGTCATTCCATGTCAAAGAGGGACAAATTAGCAACTTTGTCACCCATCCCCTCAGAATTGCTGATTTTTTGTGTAAATATAGCTAGATACGAGATAAACAGAAATTGGAAATTTCAAGTGAGTATCTGGAATATTTCCAAAATTAGAAACATTTGAAATTGTCCCAATTTCTCGAGATCTGCCACTTTGAATTTAAAGCATTTTTTGAACAACCTGAACTGCCATTAAGCATTGCATTCAGGAGAAAAAATTACCAAATTTGAGTAAATTGCACATGCAGATTCCAAAAATGAACTTAAAACACATTTTACAAAAGGATTGAAGACCTACTATGATTGCCATGGCAACAAAAGCTAGCAACATTTGTGTGAAAATGTTGGCAAAATGAGACAAGTGGGTACAACAAGAAATATAACAACAAGTTTCAAATTTTGCCAACTCTGAGACAACTCTGAGTCTTACCTTTGATTAGCATATAAACAGTAGCATATAAAAATTATATGTTTTAATTGCTGTTTTTGTTAAAATCTTTTTTAATTGCCATTTCATTAACATAAACTTGCTAAAAGTATATACAATATGTCACTATATATGTCCTAAAGTGGCAAATACATCACTTCTTTTCAATGTTTCTGATACATGATTCAATGTTGCTGTTCTTGGCCATGTGAAAGATCGTGCTGGGAAGTGATGCATGAAACTGACATGAACCTCACTGTTATCATTTTCGGCTTGATAAATCATGCCCAACCAAAGTTGATCATCATATCTGCACACGATGAAGCTGCCCAAGTAAAATTTT